>OZ034809.1:33796244-34387124 GCA_964028335.1 Altica lythri | reverse complement strand
AGCATTTCTCCATAGTGCTTCTTAGGATGTTCATCAGATTTGCAACCAAAGTCTTACGCCAGTCTTAATTCTTGTCTTTGACTTTGAAAATTTACTCATAAATAATTGGTATGACTTTAAGAAAAGTGGAGTATTTTTGTCTTATTTGCATTGATGATAGAAGACAACCTACGATTAATACTTGAGTGATTAAAGTGGAGTGATTTTTTATGAATTTCCTGTAAAATTGTGCCTCAAAGTTTCTTCCGTAGTTAACATCTAGTATCTCTTCATTGGCAGTTGATAAGTAATTGTATAAGATATAATGATTTTTTTATCTATTCGTTGCTGAATGATTCCTTTCACTTAACTCAAAGGAGCTTTGTTTCGTTCTAAACGACTACAGGCGAAAATTTTAATTTTAAAGATTACTTTGGATCGTTCTTTTGGTGCCTTGGCCATCTAAAGTATTTTTCTCCACGTCGAAAGGTATTATTTACGTCTCTAAATATCATCTCTTGTTGGATACAGTTTGTTGTGATTCTAAACACTTGGCTGTTGTTATTATAGCCCAACATTATGTCTTTAGTAGGCTAGGTACTGCCATTTCTGCAAATTTAGCATATCATCTACGAATTCACGAAACAGCAATAATCCTAGTCATAGCTTTGGGTCTCCGTTAGGTTAATTAAATTGTTTGTTTGGTTTCATATTTTTTTTTTATTTTTAAAAATTTTGCAATATTATATGTAGATGTAAGCATTTTATTTTAAAAATAAACTGCTGTCTTTTTCTTCTTCTTCTTTTTCTTTCTCTTAACCTTATCCCATCTCAACCTATTTTGCTTGATTTTCTTGTTCGCGTTTTACTTTCACCTCTTGCTCTCATATTTTACTCTGTATCTCTTCCTTAATACACACATCCAACGCAACAGCTTTATCTCTGCCAGTTCTTATTTTCTCAGCTGCTCGTTCTTTATTGACCAATTTTCTGATTTGTATTCACATTCCTATCACATAAAACTCTATTCATTTTTCTTTAGTTTATCTATCCGCACTTAAATTTATGATTCATCCTACTCTTTAATTTTCGATTCGTTTCAAACATCGACCCAGTTTTGGACAGCTAGCAGCACTTTTAAAATTTAAGATTAAGTTTATTCGTTTCGTCTGTTTTCATATACTGAGTGTTCGTCCTACTCACTCTCAACCCCAACCTCTCAAGCGCTTTTCTCCATTTTCAAGCTTTCCTTCCAGTCTCTTTCATAAGATCTAAAATTACAATATCATCGTCATACTTCAGATTCCATGATGATGGACTTTCTGTCATAACATTCATCATCATACTAAAGAGCTCAGCACCGACCCCTGTTGGAGCCCCACATGCACTACAAATCGCTTCGTAACCCCAACACTGCTTCCTTGTTCAGTAGATTCTCGTAATATTTCTTTTATCTTCTTGTTATACTCTCATACTATTGTAAAACTCTACCTGTTTGTTCTTAATTTGTCAGATGTCTTTCGAAGCTTTATCGTGTAATAAACAAATCGGTAAATTTGTTTTTGCTTTTAAAACTGCGTTTTCTTTCTTACCCTATATTCTTCCTTATCACTTGCATTCCCTTTGCTACCTTTTTTGCTTTTACTCTTTTGCGTACGTTCTCCTTCCACCACTACGTTTTTTTATTTTTTGGTGCACCTTTCCTTGACGATTTTGCTGCTGTGTTCCTTACAACGTTACTATTGCTAGTTCATCATTCCTTCACATCATCTTTAAAACTAATCTCTCTTAAAACTCTTTAACTTTTCTCGAGATCCTCCACTTTGCCTTTTTGTCGTTTCTTTGTTTTTCCTTTGGTATCTCTCTTATGTCTATATAACAGTAAAATTCTATTCTGTGGTTTTAGACTCTCTCCATTTATTACCTTAAAATTTCTTATTTTCTTTTGGCGTCTTCTTCTACACATTATATAGTCGACCTGGTTCTTATTTTCTCCACTCTTAAGAAGGCTTTACATTGAAACAACTAATGGCAACAAATTTGCCCTATTTATTGGAAAAGACGCACAGTAGTATGTGTCTTGCGGCGTTTTCCCCACCTAGTTGTGACAGGCTATTCGGGACGTATGGGTTAAGTTGCTTAGTTTCCTAAGTCATGGATTGGAACCAAAAGAAGGTAAAGTTTTTGATAGAAAATAACATCTTGGGTATGTATATACAATCGTAAAAAATTGAAGGTGTCGGAGGCACTACCTGAAAAGTATGAATGCACCGTCAAAGATTTGAAGAAAAGAATAAAAAATTTGCGATCGACTTTTCTTCGGTATAGAACAAAAATTCCGGATCCAGTAGAACCGAACAGTGGGATTATTTTGCTTCGCTCGCGTTCTTTTTAGAAGTGGACTCGACAAAGAAAAGGATAGGTATATTAACGGAATTTAGGAGTCACTAGTAGCCAAAAATCTTAAAGGAATCATAAATAATTAAAAACACGCGCATGCGCTTGTCATGTATATTTAAAAGTAGCTTTTGCCCGCGACTTCGTCTGCGTGTAATTCGAATAAAAGCAAGGTCTTTATGTATCAATAACTGGTGCCCGCGACTTCGTGTGCGCAGTATTAGTATTTCGAGTAGCTTATATTAGCGTGAAAAGAACTAACATTATGACATTAAAATTATAACATACATAATTTTTGGGTCGTATTTGAAAAATATAACAGTCTGACAATATTGAGATGTTACATTCGCACTGTAATAACGTAACAATATTGTCAACATAAGAAATACAGTAATTTTTTCAGACTTAAATGACATTTATCGTTATATTTTGGACAATTCACACAATATCTTTATAAATTATAGCCTATATGTTATTCTGATCTATAAGCTACATTACTGTAAAGTTTCATTAAAATCCGTTTAGTAGTTTTTGCGTGAAAGAGGAACAAACATCCATACATCCATACATCCATCCAAACAAATTTTCGCCTATATAATATTAGTAGGATATGGCGCTAACTTTGCATAGTTGCTACTGTCCGACTCTATCAGTTTTTCGGCCGTGATTCTAGCCGCACAAATTTTAAATTATAAATAATTTATAAAAAATATAATTAATCTTTTACAGAAAGATTTACGAATGTTTTCAATATTTATATCTATGATTTTAGTAATATATTTGCTTTCCAATATTATCCAATTTGTTTTTGAAATTATCCTGTATAATGTTTTTACTTTCTACAATATTTGTGTATAGTTAATTGTATTGAGGTTAAACGAAACGCATTAAATTTGAAAAATAACACGTTATAAATTAACTTTGCCAAACATATAAATAAAAAGCTACAAATTAATCATTTGTTTTTTCCGCCATTCATTAACTAAAGTTTTTCCCACGTTCCACTATTTTAATAACGTATTTAATGCAAAATTGGTTTAATTTAATAAAGATCAATCATACAAGGGTTATTTGCATATTCAAATTAATGTAAACAAATATTAACAAATGGTTTGTTGAGAAAAAATTATGTCACTGAAATTCTCCTAAATGGCTGGGTCGAATATCATAAATGTTTTTTCTATAAGTTTAAATGGATTCGGAAATATATTAGATTTACCATTTGGTCCATTATAAAATGTTTTGTAATTTTGTTAACTTATTTGTGTATTTCAATGGCAAAGTGAAAATATCTCCTCCAATGATTTATATCTTTGTAAAAGATTTGAGTTACTAACATTCGAAATCTATATAGGTTTAATAGGTAAGATTAAAATAGAGGGTAATTTGTCATTGGAGCCGACTTCAACGAAATCGATATCAGATGCTTAGTTGGTTCCATTTTTTTTAAGAAATAAAGATTTTATTTCTGGCTTTTTGATGAATTTTTAGTTGCTACTTGGCTTTGTCAGATGTGGGCACAAATTGATGCTGTACTATTTTCAAAACCTTCTGAATACCGTGCAAGTGGTACAACACCAACAATTCAGACATGTACCAATGTGACTTTTTGGAGACATAGGTAAATTGTCTAATACCTAGAAACGCTATACACGTACAGTGAAGAAAAACATCGTGATGAAATGTGTACTTAATTGTCTGAAATCACCAACCCGCAGTGAGCAAGCGAATTGATTAAATGCTCATTTCTTTTCCCTGTGAGAAGAGGCCTTTGGCTTTAGAGTGGGACAGTAACGGGCTAATTATTATGTTTTTATTTTATACTTTATTATTAACACATTAACTTTACTGCATAGCTTATTTTGTTAATTTTTGTGGTATTTCCTGGAATATCTTCCACATTGATGACCAGACCTTCCAAATTTCTATGGTACCACACGGACACTCTACTCTTTTGAATGCAATTTTTTTTAATCGGATTCTAAATACCGGAAATATTCGGTAACATACATAAAAAAATGGTCGAATTGAGAACTCCCTACTTTTTTAAAGTCGGTTAAAAATAATTAAGAACAAACATGCATATTATTAATGAAACACGATTTCATTTCATGGCTGGCTCGGCTATTTTCCCAGTAGCGTATTTAATCAGCCCAAGACGTAGTTGATTGTTTAGGGCTGTATCTAACAAATAATTTATTAAATCTTTAACTTATGGCATAAATTGTTTATTGATTGCCTAAATCACACCAATCTTCCACGGTTTCCCACAAAAATAATTCAAACGGCGTCAAATCACAGCTCCCAGACGGCCAATTGAAGTTGTTTAGACGGCTGATGACACGAATACCGAATTTAATGTTTAAAAAATCGATTATTTAATGGATTTTATGGCTTTCGCCACCATCCTATTAAAACCAAAGGTCGTCTAAGTTCAATGTCTATTTATAAAAAGTTGAGTATAACACTCTCCGTTGACTAAAATAACATTTTAAACCTCACTTTCAAACAAAAATGGCCAAAATGCTACCACTTTAAAATCTGCTCCAAACTGTTACTTTTTGAGAATACATTGGCTTCTCGACGATCTAGCGCGAGTTTTCCATACACCAAATGCAGTAGTTTTTCTTTCATGGAAGAAAGTTTTCTAAAGGTGAGGTACGCGGTTGGGTCGCTGAGACCTATGGACTCCGAAAACGTGACGTATTATGGCCGTAACGATACATTACATTATACGTACCTTCGGTCAAATAATACTTCAGAGCATAACAAGTGAATTTAAATGATCACAATAAATTTCAAGTAGGTAAATACAACTGACAAAAAGTGATCACAAGATAATATTACAAGTGATTGTAAGTGATTTTCATCATAAGTCGTTAAAATAATTTTGTTTATGGTAGAAGGAGTCTGACATACAGTCATCGGTCGTAGTGCAGTCCAATAGATATTGTTTCCTGTCACCTACTCTAGAATCTTGGTACCTTCTAAGAAATGGACACCATATGTTTGTGGAGCTACTGTTAAGTTTCTAAAACTTGACTGTCTTCTACGGTCCATTATCTCGCAATGGTGCAGTATGTGTTTAATTGTTTTAGAATCCCTGCCGCATAATATGTAGGTTGAGTCTTTATTTAACAGTCCCATGGTTTGAAGATTTCCTTTGACAGATGTATAGCTCGTAAAGAATTTGTAATCACTTATAACTGATTTCTGCTGGTTTAGCTCAGTGTTTTAGCTTTTCTGGCGCACTTCTGTTCAATAAACATTATTCTGTGTACTTGGACAGAAATGGGTTTCCAATGTTGGTTGTGTTGTCTACGGATTTAAGCTTTCATTCGACTTCGGACCGTACTTTTTGGTAACTCTAAAGCCGTCTGTGGACTGTAGAATATTGTGGCGAATTATTTTCTTGCAAGCTTATCAGCCTGTTTGTTGCATTATTTTCCTATAAGTTGTGGCACACAAGTTAGTTTGACACCGTTATGTTTCGCAAGAGTATTATTCGGCATTTGTACACTAGTCTGGAGACCATTTTAGGGGTCTTTAATGTCTTTTGAGATAAAGTTGCACACTTAGATGGATCCACCAATAGAACCTTTTGGCACAAATCTTTTGTTGACGTAAGTCCGTAGTTTCATTGCTATACAACAAGTCGTGTTGGTACAGTGAATTTTTATAAAATTAGCAAATCGGTAGAGAAATAGATCTTAGCCGAGATAATTTTCAAACAAACATTTTTTAAAATTTTCGGAGAGGATTATACCAACAGGAGTGCCTTGCTATAATCTTTTTTGTGTTTGGGAATGAAGCATCACATCAGTCAACTGTCAACGCAGGTATTGTGAATTTCGACGTTGTCGCTCCAGTCTTAGCGACGAATCCTGGCTAGATCCACCAAAACAGCAGACACACATTGATGCGGTTCGATAGCTAATTAAGGATGAACGCCGTGCAACATACCGGCAGATAATAGCCAAAAGATCCGACATGAATAACTGGGTGTTTCAAAGTTGGTTTCCCGTTGGATCCATCATGCGGTCACAGAAGAACAAAAAGTGGTTCGCGTTAATTGGTATCAAAAAACATTGGAACGGTTCAACAAAGGAAGCTTAAAAAATGTTTATAGTGTTGTTAGTGGCAATGAATCTTAGATTTACTCCACGAACTGAAAAATAAACGCTAATCTGCTGTGTGGGTGTTTCACGATGAGAAATAACCAACAAAAGAGATCCGTTCTCAAAGTGTGTCAAAGAAAATGGTCGAAACTTTTGTGTCAAAATCTGGTCATGTGGCGACAATTGCTATAGAAGATCGAAAAACAGTTTCTTTCGATTGGAATATAAATCATTCTACATCGGGACAATACAAGTGCCCAAAAAAAGTTTTTGTGGCTTTAAAACATCGAATTGTTAGACCATCCACCGTATAGTCCCAAACTAAGTCTCAACGACTACTTCACGTTTGCAAAGATCAAGAATAGAATGCGTGGGTAGCGATTCCAGTCACCAGAAGAACCCATTGATGTCTTTAAACTGTTTTACCAATTGGTTTGAACGTATGCCAAAGTGTATCTATCTTGGTGGGACATATTTTAAAAAGTAATAAGGTACTTTTGCCTTTATGGCTATATGCAAAACTAAAAAGACAACCCCGTACTGCCCACTATCATGCCCGTCTCACACACTATTTGCACAAACTTGGGTGCAACAGGCATGGTGGGTACTTCATTTCGACCTGTTTTTTTATCAACATTTTAATTCTATATTTATGAATGTCATTTAAGCGTAAATCTTCATTCAGTCTAGTGAAAGTGCTTGCAGATAGTATCAAAACAATCTATAATTAAAAAAGAAACAACTAGATGGCTAACCATTTATAAGTTTTTAATAGCAAAAACAAATTAAATGAAAATCGATATTTTTCTCCTATTATTGTAATAGAATTTGTAAAAAAGATGAGAATATATACTTGTTCTACTAAATTACTCAGCTTTTTTAAATTTAATTTCAAACATATTAGAGGCTCTTATATCATCGCTATAATGTAATTAGGTATTTTCCACTCTATTGTTCTGTGGATTCTTATAAAATTTAATTTGATAAATAATTATATCGAATAAATGAAAATATTATAATTATTTTAAAATAACTCTTTTCCGGAACAATATTTAACATACACAAAATTACAAAATAATGTATTTTTTCTTAAACTTGGCTTATTTATATTATTTTATTAGAATATTTATATCAATTATCAATAACTACCTATTTTAATTTTGCATGCAAAATATGGATTCATGTTAATAACTATATTTTATGAATAAAAATTATTTAAAATTGCTGTATCAAGGATAATATTAATATCACATTTTTAAAACAAATATGAATTTATTTGATTAAAATCAATCAGTTTTTGGCTTTGGCCGATAACAGTGAAACCCATTTTTACCTATTCTAAGATCCTTGTTATTTACAGTCACCCGGGAGGAGGTATACTGAAGAAAAGGAAGCTAAGTAAAAGATTATTTGGCGAATAATTTAACTTTTTTCTAGATTTTTCAGGAGATATAGATATTCCAAAATACATCTCGCGATGTATATACATGTATTTATGATAAATGTACAGTGGATGACCAAATTATTAGTTAAATTAACGATTTTCTTATTGCGCAAGATTCAACTTCTCTTAATGTATATATGAATTAATTTGTTGGGATTACATATTTTTATAGTTTATACTTTCAATGCTTTCTTACATTGACAACATTGTATAGCGACATTAGGTTGAAGTTTCTGGACTCTTCTCGTCGTTCCGTTGCCATACTGCGAGATTTTTGAAGTTATACTTCTATTCGTGCACTAGGTGGAAAAAGTTTGTATGGGGTCAAATGGAAAAAATCATTACATATGTAATGGTGTGAGTAAGAGAGAGACAGAAACACATATAAGATATATTGGTCGGTAAAAACAAAGATGAAATATTTACCACATGTTATTAGTCATACCTATAAGTTCTTTGAATACCGTTTAAACATTCAGTACATTGAAAAGAGATAGATATACAAAAAACAGTCTGAGCTAATGTTTTGAATATCATAGTGACGTATCACATTGTGTTTGACAGATTATTTTATACACACATAAAGTTTCGTATTTTATATTAATAATTTAAATAATAATATTCAGTAATAAGTATTGTATTGTAGTCCATAGTACCGTCACATGGTTGCATTATATCCTGCACTATGCTTTTGAGGTTGTTGGCTACATAAACAGAGTTTTTAAGAATAGTCGAAAAGTGCATTCCGAACAGACAACAGATAGAAAAATTACAACTAGGTAAGTATTCCAAATGGGTTCAATTTATGTATTCGGGGTTTTTGGGGTCGCTGAACACGAATATCATCATGTCGGAAGTCTCCGCGGCACTTGGTGCCTAGGGTATTTACCTCTTCTCCTGGGGTTTTATGTAAATTCTGTACAGAATCAGTGCACACTTGGAACTAGGCGGTTTTTTGGGTCGCTGAATACGAACATGATAATGGCGATGGTGTCCGAAACACCTGGTGCTTAAGACGGACCTCGTCTCCAGGAATTTTATGCAAATTCGATACAAAATGAGTGTGCACTCGGTACCAGGAGGTTTTTGAGGTCGCTGAACACGAATGTAATATAATGATTTTGCTAAATCATTCGCATACAAATTTATAAATCTGGGCGCGTGCATAGAAGTATAACTTCTGCCGGCAGTCCCGCAGACTGCCACACTCGTTTTTTTTTGAGATTAAAACTATAAAATAAGGGTAGTATAGTTTAATTAGTGTTAGTGCCAAAATAGTGTACCAAAGTTTTACAAATACTTGTATAAAATGAGAAAAGCAAAAGATATTTCACAGAAATGTCGGCATTATTGCGGCATTCAAATCATTCTTAAAGAAAGATTGCGTCACTTATCAGTGTTAATGTGATGACAGTAAACCAAATTAAAGATAAACTGGACAGAAAATTACTGTTGGGAAGTCAGCGAACTGAAAAATATGGACGAAAAAAAAAACACTACACCTTGGGCAGATTAAAAAAATTCGTTATATTTGCCTGGATAACAGGACAAGTGACTCAAGCCATGAAGGTAAAACGCTGGGGTGGGCTAAAAATCATCTACACATGACGGTTGCAGATTGGCAAAAGGTTAATGTTGGTTGTTTTAATAGTAATTAATATGATTACTTAGTTACTGCTTGGCTCTACAACCCAGGGTGGGTCTTGGCCGACTGTACTATATTTGCCTTCATCGTCGTGTAGGTCATAGGTCATATTCAATCCCCATACTGCTTGTATGTTATCTCGCTACCTCATTCTAGGGCGTCCTAGGGGTCTTCGTCCAACTGCTACTCTTTCCCAGAATCTCTTTAACATTCGTTCTTCCGGTTGTCTCTGTACACGACCCGCCCATTGCAATCTCTTCTTTTTTATCTCCTTCACGATGTCTGGATCTTCATATAGTTCCGTTATTTCTTGGTTGGTTCTTCTTCGGTACTGTTCTCTTAGAGGGATTCGTAATGGTCCGAATATCTTGCGTAGCACTTATCTCTCAAAGATTCTTAGTCTCCTTTCGTTTTCTTTTGTAAGCGTCCAGGTCTCACTAGCATACATGACGGTAAGTATGGACTGTCTTATAAATTGTGGTTTTTGTTCTGCTTGAAATATTTTTGGATGCCATTGTAGTCTTTAGTGCATAGAAGCACTTATTTCTATTTTGAATTCGGGTTTTTATTTCTTCCCTCAGGCTATTGTCTTGCGTTATTGTTGCACCCCGGTACTTAAAAGTTGTTACTCCCCTATCGTGACATTTTGTCCAAACCTATCTATGTGTCCTGTTCTGCTGGTTAGCATGTATTTAGTTTGTTGCTCATTTATTCTGAGACATATATCTTTTGCTTGCGCTTCTACCCTCGTAAATACCTCTTTCGTGCTTATTATCGAATTGCTGACTACATCTATATCGTCTGCAAAACCCAGCAACAATGTCGGACCATCTCAACTATAGAGTTCAAAATTTAGCTCCGCAGTTCTTATCGCTTTCTCTAGGGCAATGTTAAATAGAATATGAGATATTAAATCACCCTGTTGCAGTCCGCTACTTATTTTAAAGGGACCAGACTGCATGTCGCCGATCCGCACTCTTTTCCGTGATCTGTCTATGCACATTCTGGTCATTCTCACTATCTTTTCAGATATACCAATCTCTGCCATTGCGTCCTACAGTTTAACACGTAAAATGCGGTCATATGCTTGTGTAAAGTCTACAAAAAGATGGTGAATGTCACGGTTATACTCACAGCATTTTTGCAACGGTTGTCTTATGGTAAAAATTTGATCGATTGTTGACCTATTCGCTCGGAAGCCGCATTGATAGTCACCGATGCATTCTTCTGCGATTATTTAATCGTTCCAAGATTATATTCACTAGAATTTTGTATTTTGTACTGATAAGGGAAATTCTTATGTAGTTTTTACAGCTCGTCCTTTCTCCTTTCTTGTATTGTATTTAATAAATTAATAACCGTAATGAGTCTAATATCGAACTAATGATGAATAAATCTTTATTTGTTTGACAAAGGCAGAAGTGTTGTATAGTACAGACTGTTAAACATCCTCGTAAAGTAATGGTCTGGTCAGTTATTAGTGGAATAGGCACTGTACTCTTGGAGTAGTATAAGAAAGTTCTAGGGAACAGGCTTATTCTTCATATCAACGAGTGGTTTACCGATACTTCGAAATTCATTTTATGTACGATTCCACCACTTGTCATAAGGCAGAGTCTGTAACAAGGTTCTTAAAGGCAAAACAAATAAAAATCTTGCCTTGTCTTGGCCTGGCAATTCAATTTTCTTTGAAATAGTAGGTAATAATGGGTCCCACTAATATTGGTCAAAGCAGATAATTCCTCGAAGGAATTTTTTATACCTAATTTCTTGTTCAAAATATGTAATCTGTACTTAAAAAGCTGTTTGATTATTTTTATATAATCTCTATATATTTTGATGTAGGTACTAAACTCAAAAAAAAAAAAATAATAAATAAAATAAAACTTTCGAAAGTCGGGATTAGCCAAAAATAGAAATTTCTTTTTTTGGTATTTTTCGTGATCATATGGTTTTTAATCAAATTGCTGTTAAAAATTTGCATCAATCCATTCAAGATATGCTATACTTAAAACTTTTAAAGAAAATACATTTTAGACTGAGCAAATAAAAGCAACATAAACATAATTCAATTGAAATGTCTTGATCCACGTTTTATTTAATTCTTTTGTCTCCTTAGCTTATAATTAAAAGATAAACCGCGTTTCTTAAAATTAGCATTACGGCTATACAGAAGTTTATTAATTCTAGGAAGGTATGTTCGTTGAACCACACATTTAAAAACTTACAGCTGATCATGATTTTATCGTAAATGACGATTTATTAATGATAAATTTACAATAAAACGATCATCTGGATTGTAAGTTCTAATACTAGTGCCTGTTCTTGGTCGTCTTCTGTAGTGTAAACAGGATGCACCGTAGGTACTTCGTAACACTTAAATCTGTCGGCGGCTTAACTTTGGTCTCTACCATCTTGCATTAAAGCAATAATCGCATCCACAATTTCTGGATTTAAAACCATCTTGCCCAAGTAACTGACAACAAACAATAATTATGTTTTTTGAATGACATTAACAAAAACAACAATAAATAAAATAATCAAAACTAAGTATTAAAAATCCATTTATTTGTGTTTTAAAGAGCTTAAACACAAAAGAAGCAGATTGTTTGACAAACCAACTCGTAAAGGATCGACAATTACTTATCACGACTAAAAAATGTCGATAATTTTTCGGCAATACCGCTCACGGCAAATTTTTTAACTACAACTCTTAAACTAAGTAATCCTCACCAATATAAACACGGTAACAAAAGTCTGGTGAAATTATTTACAATACAAAATAATCAGATAGATCGTTAGACTGATCAGTCCAAGATGATGTGGAGAGGAGGACTAGGATGAGGACGATAAAGGAGGATTGGGATTGCGCTAACGCTGTGATCACCTTTTCGGGTATTAAATGGGCTCTTAGGGCATTTTAACCATTTAAAGCTCCTGGTACCGATGGCATCTATCCTGTGTTCCTGCAGGAAGGTGGGGACCAGTTGATACTCCCCTTGTTGCGTCTGTTCAGGACCAGCTTATCCAGTGGAGTAATACCAACAGCATGGAGGACCTTTAGGGTGGTATTCATACCGAAGCCTGGAAGGGACACATATGCTGTGCCTAAGGCTTTTAGACTCATCAGCCTTACATCGTTTCTCCTGAAGACCATGGAGAAATTAGTGGATAAACATATGAAGGACGGGGTCCTTGTAAGCCGTCCTTTGCACCCGAACCAACATGCCTATCAGAAAGGAAAGTCATGCGAAACAGCATGCGCTGGTTTGCAAGATTGAAGATGCTATCTCAAACAGGGAAATAGCGGTGGTTGCTTTTCTTGATATAGAAGGAGCTTTTGACAACACTAGTACTCGCTCTATTGTGTCAAAGCTGGTACATATCAAGGAATGTGGAAAACACTGTGGTGAGGTGGATAGGCAACATGCTCAAAAGTAGGAGAGCGCAAACATCTCTGTGTGGAACGGTAAGGGAGGTCAAGGCCCAAAAAGGGTGTCCACAGGGTGGCGTCTTGTCACCGAATCTGTGGAATCTGGTGGTTGATGACCTCCTCTCTGAGCTCAATGCACAGGAAATGTACGCTCAAGGATATGCTGACGACATTGTTGTCCTAATAAGAGGAAAATTTATGAACACTTGCCTGGAACTCATGCAGAGGGCATTGTCCATAGTGGAAAGGTGGTGTAACCAGGAGGGTCTGAGGGTCAATTCAATGAAGACTGTAATGGTACCATTTACAAGGAAGAGAAATGTTGATATCGCTATAGTACCAACTCTCTTCGGTAATCAGATCCAGGTTAAAAGAGAGTTCAAGTACCTAGGAATAAGGCTGGACGACAAGCTCACCTGGAACAGCCATTTGGCACATATAACGCAACGTTCTCAGACCACACTTATGATGATGAGATGGGCCGTTGGGAAGACATGGGGTCTGAGCCCACAAATGACTAACTGGCTATATACTAGGGTTGCAAGACCGATGATGGTGTATGGCTCAATAGTCTGGTGGACCAGGGTGATGCAAACTACCGCTGTAAAGAGATTACAAAAGATCCAGCGAGTGGCGTGTCTTGACATCACAGGAGCCATGAGAGGCACTCCAACTGCAACCCTGGAAGTAGTGCTAAACCTCCCACCTCTCGACATCATTGTGAAAGGGGAGGCAAGAAAGGCAGCCTACAGAAGGGGTTACAGTGGCAACTGGAAGTACAATGCCTCCAGTGGGCATACAAGAATTGTGGACACTGTACAGATGGACACCTTGGAAATGTTACCAGACAGGATGGTGAAGATCACAGATCTAGAAAAGCCATACAATGTCAGTATTACTGACAGGGCTGCCTGGGAGAAAGGTGAACCTGAATACATGAAAACGGGGCGGGAATATATGGAGTCAGACCAAAGGCGCAGTTTTGCGTAAGCCTGGGTAAACTGGCTACTGTTTTCCAGGCTGAAGTTGTTGCCCTATCCGAGTGTGCAATAGTGTGTTTGGAGCGTGGTCTGACAGGCCACACCATTTACATAAACTCGGACAGTAGAGCAGCGGTAATGGCACTTGGCAGTTTTGACTTTACCTCTAAGGCAATATGGGACTGTCATCAGGCCATGAAAACCCTGGGAGAGAACAACAAGGTTATCCTTCTGGGGCACAAAGGTATTGCTGGCAATGAGGGAGCTGACAAGTGGGCAAACAAAGGAGCTGAAAGCCCACTCATTGGTCCAGAGCCGACGTGTGGTATTGCTTACAACACAGCACGAAGAGCTGTTCGCCAGTGGATGGGCATAGAACATCGAAAGAGATGGGAAAGAACAGAAGGCAACATACAGTCAAAGAGAATGATGCAGACACTTACTGGTGCTATAGCGGCAGATGCCCTTGGGCTAAGGAGGATGACCCTGCGGAAAGTGGTTGGCTTCATCAGCGGCCACTGGGTATTCCGCAGACATCTTCATAAGATGGAAATTCAAGTTGAAAACCTCTTACGTAGAAAATGCGGTGAGGAGGAGGAGACAGCCCTGCAAGGTCTGCGTGTAAGATCCCTTGGCCTACCGACCGGAGATCAAAGGGAAGAACGGGTAACCATAGTCAAAAGGATCTCATGGTTCATTAAGAACCTGGGATTTGACGGAGAATGAGGACCTGTGAATGAGGGTGCACAATAAGCTGTACTCGCTGCGATGCAATCCCATGGTCTACCCCTAAGCCTGGCCCTCTGTTAAAAAAAAAACACTGATTTAAAGAATTACGCTTTCAATAGCTTCCCCCACTCTTTTTAAGGTTGGTATTCGAATGAAGCTTACATAAAATTGATGCAGAATTCTCTCAGCTTTATAATAATGTTACGGAAATAATACTACAACATGGAAAAATTAAACATTTTTAAATTTGACGTTTGATTTTGCTCTCTTTTTTTTCTTAACTTACTATGTTCTGTAGTTTCTGAGGTATGGCCGGTAGCCAACCTTAATGAAATACCATTATGCCTAATCTACAGTTGGTTGAAAGTGAAACCTATTAACCAGTACAGGAATTAAAATTTATACGCTATTTTAATAGGTACTTCATCTTCCATTTAAATACACGAAAAATTCTATTTTGATTTGTGGATTCATTCTTTGTTTACAAGATATTTGAAGTTGACATGTCAGTGTATTTCGATACAGTGGAAAAAACCGAATATGCAGTGATAATAGTTATTTATGATATGAGTGTTAAAAGTGAGGTTTTATTTTGTGAGTGAAAACGTTTGTGAAATGAGCGGAGCGAATTGAACAATTTCACGAACAAAATAAAATCACTTTTAACACAAATACCATACAATGTTTTTTGTACAACTTCCCTATTTTGATAATGAAACGAGCGAATTTGCAATGACAATAAACCAAACCGTGTTAAAAGTAAACCAAACCGTGTTAAAAGTAAACTTGTTTACATGGCAACGTGTTAAAAGTATTTTTAACACGCTGCTATGTAAACAATCGTTTTTAACATTGTTTGCTATCATTAAAAGTGTCACTTTTAATGACAGTGGTACAAAAAATTCTTTGTTTTGGAAGGTTTATTAGCAACAGAAATTTATACAAAAATGATCAAAATGTTAAAGGATCCTGCTCCTTCATTACCAACTGTGCATCGATGGGTTTTAGAGTTTAAACGTGGTCGTACAAGCGTCAAAGATGACCCACGTAGTGAACGTCCAAAAAGTACAACAACCCACATATCATTGAGCAAGTCTATGACATTGTTTGTTAAGATCCAAGTTTGACATTCGTCAACAATTCAACAAAAATTTAATCAAAAACAAATTTTTCAGCTTAATTTGGAGCATTTAAAGCAAAATAAAACCTATTATGTGTGTAGTTTTATAACCATAAAATTTGAATCTACCATCATGATCCTTAACAGAAACAAGAACGTTTATAATGGATTGATGCTTTTTCTTCAGCTCCAAAAGAGGTGAAATCAGAAAGATCGGCAAAAAGATTATAGCATCAGTTTTTTTGGATGCAAAAGGGATTTTGTTGATTGATTATCTTAAAAAAGGTAAAACAATTAACTCGGAATATTAAAGCAACCTTCTGGACCAGTTGGATAAAAAAATTCGTGAAAAAATACCCGGTTTACAATAGAAAATATTTTTCATTAAGAAAATGCACGTGTTGTTCAAACAGGTTTGTTGACGATGGCTAAATTGAACGAACTAAAGTACGAATTGCTTGAACTGAATATTTACCAGATTTGGCTCCCTCCGACTATTATCTTTTTAAAAACTTATGATTATTTCTTGGAAAGTGTTTATTGCAACCGTGGAACAATATTTTGCAGAGCTTCCGGAAAATCATTACAGAGATGGTATAAAATTACTGCAGGATCATTAGAATAATGTGATTAAAAAATATTCATTTTTTCATTTTTGCTTTCAAAACTTTTCAAACAACCTGTAATATATTAGATAAATCTTAGATGGTTAGAAAGAAATGAAGCAGCATTAAATGTTTTCTTACCCAAATGATTCAAAACCGCCGTTGAAAAAGAAAACGTAAGACATGTGCAATTTTATTAAGTTTTATTATTAATTTGTATCTAAATTTGATTTCCTAACAGTAGGTACAGATCCTTATAGTGCACCCATGCGGATGCCGCACAAACATACAAAGCAATCTAAATCAAGTCAACTTCCGACTAGAATAGTAGACTCGAAAAAGCTCCCGATAAGTCCATCCCATCATCAGTTTATTGTTTAAACGCGACTAATAAACACGTAATGTCAGTTCGGTTTCAATCAACAATAATGCTTGATAACACGGGATTCAAGAAGTAGTTTTTATAAAAAATCCATTCAACGGTGTACTTTGTATTAAAAAAGTTTGAACAGTTTGATTTAGTTAAAAACCTTGGATAATAAGGAAGTAATAATGGGAAAAAAATTAAAGTCAGGTAAGTCATATTAAAGATAATATTTTCTGTATAAAAAAAATCGAACAAAAAAATTAGATCTGATTACACTATTCTCGAAAGTGTCCCGCAATTTACTTTTTTCTTAAAAAATCTAATAAGGTTAACAAAAAAATATATTTAATTCATAAAAAATGGACCGGTGATCTATAAATTTATGAAAAATTGCAGTTATTTTATAAATTTACTATTAATTTTAAAATTGTTTTAAAATTTACTAGAAAATTCATAAAAAATATACCGGAAATATGTATTAAAAATTAAAAAAAAAAAATTAAAATATAGTATTATTTTAAGTTAAATAATTTGTGCGGTAAAGTCTATGGACAAAACATTAAAAATTTAATAAAATAAAAAACAGAAGTGAATCCAGATTTAAGGAATTATTTTAAATACATAAAATGTTCCAATTTTTTGTATAAAACTTGCTATGCAACTAAATAATTTATTCAAAGAATAAATACAAAAAATAATTGTTAACATTTGAATTGTAAATTAGTAAGATAACTTTTCAATTCTGAGCATAATTCTTTTTTTTTTGAGCGAAATTGAAATTATTTCTTTAAGATCTTTTTTAAGCACTTCAAATGTTGTTACGAAACTTTCTTGGCTAAGTAGAAATAATCTTCTTTACATATATTTGTATATTTAATTCCTGATTTGTTAAAAATTACAACTTTCTCTTTCAAAACTAGTTATACAATGTAAAACAAATCTTTTGTTATCATCCATCGTTCATATGAAAAAATCGTTTTTTAATATTTGATCTTCTACATTTTTGAAGTTATACTTCTATTCATGCACTCGATTTGTGTGGGGTTAAATAGAAAAAATCATTACATGTGTAATGGTGTGAGTAAGATGGAGACAGAAACACATATAAGGTATATTGGTCGGTAAAAACAAACATGAAATATTTACCACATGTTTAGTCATAACTATAAGTCCTTTAAATACCCTTTCAACATTCAGTACATTGAAAAGAGGTAGATATAAAAAAAACAGTCTGAGCTAATGTTTTGAATATCATAGTGACGTATAACATTGTGTTTGACAACTTATTTTATAATTATGTCACGTAAGTTAATATATTAAGATTAGTATTTTATATTAATAATATTAATAATAATATTCAGTAATGAGTACTGTATTGTAGTCTACAGTACCTACCATCATATGGTTTAAGTATATCCAGCACTATGCTTTTGAGATTTTTGGCTACCTAAACAGAATAGGAAATAAAGCACTAAATCAGTAAAACCTCCGAAATTTGTAACGTAAGATGGATTGAAAATTGAAATGCGGTTTTTTGCATTGGATTTGTTAGAGTATCAGGAAATTTGTCGCTATTTTTCATAATGTAAAAATGGGAAATTGCATTTTGCATTCGAAAAGCGAACAGAAAATAGATAGAAAAATTACAACTTGGTAAGTATTGCTAAAAATGGGTTTAATTTACGTACTCGGAATTTTTGGGGTCGCTGAACACGAATATCATGATGCCGAAACTCTCAGGGGCACTTGGTGCCCAGGGTGCATGTTATTTACCTCTTCTCCTGGGGTTTTATGCAAATTCTATACAAAATCAGCACACTAGGTACCCGGGGGTTTTTTGGGTCGCTGAATACGAATATAATGATGGCGATGGTCTCCGAGATACCTGACGCAAATGCAAATTGGATACAAAATGAATGTGTACTCGGTATTAGGAGGTTTTTGGGGTCGCTGAACACGAATATGATATTCCTGTTTAGCGACCTCATAATGATTTTGCTTAATTCTTTGCATACAAATTCATGAATCCGGGAGCGTGCATAGAAGTATAACTTTTGCCGGCAGTCTCACTGACTGCCTCACCCGTTTTTTTTTAAGCAATAGATCTTTCTTATTAAAGTTAACCAAACGTTGTTATACAAGCAAACGTCAGAGATTTACCTTGGCATTGAACCATTTTTAATGTTAATAAACTTTTAGAAATGCTTTTAAAATTTGACAGGGTTATCCACTTGAGTATGGGGCTAAGTCACCAAAAGCTTTTTAATCCTATTTCTAGGGTTATCAGTCGCTTAAATTCTTTTTACTTTCCAAATATTTCTTTCCACTTTTTTCTGTCGTTAATTTTTAGTTTCCATTGTTTTATTCCTGCTCTGGATAGGTCCTCTTCAACGTCTTTTAACCATTTTGATCTGGATCTTCCGCGTTTCTTCTTTCATCTTGAATTCCATTATATACCTAATTTCATATGTCACTGCTTTCTTTCTTGCTCTCCAAGTATGTCCCAGCCAACTTACTCTAAAATGTTTTATTTTGGTCTTCTTTCAATTCTTGCAGAATTTCTGCATTTGTTCTTTTTCTATACACGTCTGGTGCCGTTTGAGTCCTAGTATCGTTCTCATAATTAGAGTCCAAATAAAACCATATCATGCTAAATTTAATATTTTTAGAAATTAAAATTATAGGGAATACCAAAAGATGTCTAGTATCTTGTTATGTAATCTCCTTATAGTTTGATAAAGATATAAAGAGTCAGTTCTAACTGTAAAAAGACTCAATTTTGTTTAATATTAATGCGAATATCACCAATAGTTAATTTTTTTTACTACATCACCTTTCCTCCTCTGCACACTTCCGCTAACAAATTTTCCAGATTTTGTATGTCTTTAGGAATGCCTGGACCAGAATGTTCTCTCGTAACGATCTGGTAACCACCTCTTGAGCGTTGATTTTAATTTCGGAAATGGAAAAAAGTCTGCTAAAACTAAGTCAAGGTTGTAATGGAACTGAGGCAGAGTTGTTATCTTGTCCACGGTAAGGTACTTCACAATGCTAATTAATGTGCGTCTCGGTGCGTTGTCATATTCATCAAAAAAGTCAATGAAAATGGACTTTTTTTGGATTTGCTTATTTGTGGGTTAGGAAGAAGAAGTGTGCCATTTTGAGCTTTGCCGCTTGCTCTACGTCCCTTATTCAGACATCCACTTGTCGTGACCGGTCAGTTCATTATTTATAAAGTAAAAGTCATCATTAAAATGATAATAAAAATACTTGCAGATCGCTTTTTAGTTGGCCCTTTGCTCCACTGACCACAATCTCGGTAGCAAATTCGCGTAAACGATTTTTGTTGGGGTTTTAGAGAAGTTTTAAAGATACAAAAGAACTGACTGACGATTTTCTCGACAGCTAACAGTATCCGAAAATTTATAATTTTATTCTTTAATTCATACTAGCGGACCCGGCGAACTTCGCACCGACTAACACTAATGTTTTTTCCATTTTTTTTTTTTAATTTTACGATTAATTTTTTGTATTTTTTATCATATTTTCTCGTTAGTTACCAGTTTTTACTATTATTTATAGTACTTTGTAGTTTATCGGTTAGGTATATTATTTATTAACTGCGCCACCTAACGGTGGCGTCATAGTTCTTAGGTAAGTAAGTTTTACTCTTTTAATTATATGAGATATCAACTGCGCCACCTTACGGTGGCGTCATAGTACTTACATAGTTATGTAAAAATTACAGGTGTAAATTTATATCATCTCAACTGCGCCATCTTAGGGCATAATAATATTAATTTCGTAATAAACGCGTCTGATCGCTGCAAAATTCAAAGTGCTATACGGAAAATCGCGGCCTCCGACGCGTTGCCGCCGCCCCGGCCGTACAGTACCACCGCAAGCGCTACGTCCCGCAATTTTCAATCTGTAATATCTTCGAAAATACTCATTTAAATCTTGTGCTGTAAGGACCATATAGATCTATATTAAATCAACAATGTATTTAAGCTATTTAATTGGATAAGGATTAATGCTGTATTGGTTAAAATCGCTTCGAAAATTAACCATTATTTGTCGTAAAAAGTAAGTGACAAAAAATTTTTATTGTAGGATATCCATAAGAAATAGACATATACCATCGCCGAGTTTTCTGTAGACCTTTTCAATGTGTTTAAATAATCAGTACATTATTTTGATAAATCTCGTAGGGTTCAGCCTGCGTTTGCAATGTAAGCGGAAAAAATTGATAATTAACGACATCACATTAGAAACCTTAAAAATAACAGTATTTCTCCACTATTAAATGAATGTTATTATACATAATATATAAACCTTCCTCTTGAATCACTCTATCTATTAAAAAAAACGCATCAAAATCCATTGCGTAGTTTTAAAGATTTAAGCATACAAAGGGACATAGGGACAGAGAAAGCGACTTTGTTTTATACTATGTAGTGATAGTGATATTGGTTAAAATGAATTCCTTTTTTTACGACGATAAAAATTTAACGATTTCGATTACTTTTAGAGTATTCTAAAGCTAGAAAGCTTATCTATTAAAAATTTTTAATAACTGCTTAAAACTTGGAAGATGGTTTAAATTTTGTGTTTAATCAAGAAAATCCAAACTTCACTGCGTTAAATATCTTTTAAATAGTGTGCTTCGAAAGCTTTTACAGAATCTGATAGACCAAAGATGTTCAAAACCTAACAATAACAGTTTTGTAACTGGATGAATATGGTTAATGTTCATTGTGAAATAAAAAACTTTAAACTTTGTTGCGTTAATGATGTTTTTGATTTTTATTAAAGAAAAAACCTGATTCTCTTACAGTAATATATAATAATGACACTAGTTTAAGTCAAAAAACCTAATCTGACTACTATGAGAACAAAATTATGGAAGATTCAAAGACTAGCCTGTGCATGCACCATCCCGTAGAATGTGTAAGGACGAAAACAATAAATAGAATACTTAGTCAAACAAGAAACAAGGAAAAACTTCGATCATTTTAATTTGACCAAACTTGGGAAATGCCCCAGGGTGACATGCCAAAGAATTTTCACCACAAAACTGGGTAGTAAATCTGAATGGGACAAAGAAACCGTATTGGGACTAAACCAAAATACTATAAAGTGGTAAACGAACGGTTCCAAGACAGATGAAGAAACTGGAGTAGGAGTTTTTGAACCTAAAGACAAATACTCAGAAAGCCTGGATACATATCCAAGCATTTTTCAAACAGAAATCCGCGCCATTGAAAGATGTGTAGAATTTAATATCGAAAGAAATAATAGAAGACAAAGGATTGTAATCTTTTCTGATTGCCAAACAGCCATCAAAGCACTTATCTCACACACAATCAGCTTAAAGATGGTCTTGGGAAGGCCTAGGCAAACTAAATGGACTAGGACAAAATAACACTGCTACCCTCTTATGGGCAACAGGATACAAAAGAATAAAAGAAAACCAAACAGCATATAAGGTGGCAAAAGAAGGAGCTGAAACCCCATATTTGGTGGGGAAAATTCCACCTAGTATGACAAAAAGTCAAAAAGAAAGACAAAGAGAAAAACAAAGGGAAAGACAAAGAAACAAAAAAACACGACGAAAATAAAAAAAAACTTTCTAATAAAAATTATAAATTTTTTTTTAACGAAGACAGTTTGGTTTAAAGTAAAATATATTTTAGTTACTTTTGAACAGAATGATATCATCTGGTTTAAATTCCATTTTAAAATCATTTCGAGAAGTCTATCAGATTCTTTAAAATCACTACATTGCACAGGTTGGTATTTCAATAAAAACATTACTGGTGACAGAAAGGTTTTGCATCTTCTCTAAACAAAATGTACACTATCACATTTTAAATACTTAATGTTATCAAAAACAATTACAAAAAAGAGAAATACGTTTAAAATCCTGTTATAAACAAAAATCGAAAGTTTTTGGTGATTACAAAGAATCCGAACCATCTTTACCATCGTTTCGAAATTTTTAGTGATGTTAAACGTTTTGAATTGAAATGAAATTTATTTGGTTACATCTTTACTGACCTAATGCACCAAAAGAGACCATAGAACCGAAATCTTCATAATAAAATCACATAAAACAAATTTCACAATTGTCTGAGTCTAAAATTCGGTTAGTGTTCCTAAATTGCTTCAAAATATGAGGCTCTGCTGTTTTTGTAGAAAGTGAATATCTCTTTTGTCCAAAGTAACCTTTAAAGGATCATTGCTTGGATCAATTTCCCACATTTCCATAAATACTTTAAAATTTTATGCTATCTAATTTTCAAGATTAGAAGCTTTATTCTGTAAAGTATATTTTTCTACAAGTATGTGTAAAACAACACTTTCCCGCACAGAGTGCTGGTAAGATTTTTACCCGCACGCATTTTTTTTAATTAATTGAATATGTTTTCCGATAACCTTTTTGACAAACTATTGTATTATTACCTTTATCTTGTTGTACTACATAAAAACAGTAAAAAAATTAAGATTATTTTACATGAAAATAGGGATTTTTAAAATGTTTGTTTTTAAAAAAATAATAATTTATTAAATCACCCCTGTAAACCTTACTCAAAGCAACAACAAACTCACCTGTTTAAGTAGGGTTGCTATAGCTACAGTCGTGTATTTATTGACACTATGAAAGATTTAATTGTCACAATCGCATCTTTTTAAATATCTAAATAATTTTCGAGGTGATTTTGCTTGTAGAAAAAATATTGATCCTAACTCTTGCACTTAACTGCTTCGCGTCGTTCGGGCATCGGCAGTTCGCGTGCGGGAAAGTATAACTTTCCGCACTTGTTAGGATAATAACTATTTCGTTTTCATTAAAGAGAAGATTTTTATCTTTTTTTGAGATATTAAAATTATTACGTTTTAAAAATGAAAATGAATTGGTTCACACTGCGTAAATAAAATTTTTTTTATAGTTTATTGGTTAGTTTGGTACAAGAATTATTTAGCTCCGCGATCATAGCACCTCATATGTAAAATTTTGATTGACCAATTATACCATCTGAAATGTCAGAAAATGGTCATAAAAGGTCAATCGGTTTGATTAATTGGTCAGTGATAGAAAAATTTTTATTAGGCATCAAACTTTTTCAAGGTCAATTAATAATTTTAGCACCTGATTTCTCACAAATACCAAAAATAACGACTTTATTCGATAGAGAATGATCTACTGATAATTGGTCAGCCAAAATAAATTATTGGTCAGATCAATTTTATTTTATAAAAATTAATTAAGTCGCGTAGACAGTTGTGCGCATGCGCTGGGACTCCCAAACAATATCAGGATAGTAAACGTAAGAATTACAAGTCTCTATTATAAAACAAACAAAGTGAGGACATGATTTTTTTAAAATAAATATAAATATTATTTAAAAAAAACATTTATACTTAAAATGCATACTATTTTATCGTTTATTACATATTGAAATATTTGAATGGTAATATACAAGACCTTATTCCAAGTCTTTTCTTAATGAGAACATTTATTTATACATTTTTATCAACTAATTTATTATTTATATAGCATTGAAACATTTTGCATGCCAATGAAAACTTATTTTGCTAAAATAAATACATAAAATGATTTAAAATTATTTAGTACATGCCCAGATTTCGAAATAACCGTGCTTGTTATCATTTTTGGTTTAGTTCCCATTTTCACCACTACAGAATGCGATTGCGCCCTATGGGTTGCGCACAAACATGTTGGCGCCTTCGGGCTATGTTTCAAAAAGTCTCTTAATTTGTCTATGTATGTCATAAAACTGGACTACAATTACACCTACTATTGTCTCATTAGTACCACTCTATTTTTCTTAATGAAAGAGATGAAAGACTTTGAATAAGGTCTTGTATATTACCATTCAAATATTTCAATATGTAATAAACGAAAAAATAGTTAGTCATTGTAAGTATAAATGGTTTTTTTCAATAATATTTTTCAAATTATTTACTACTAGCAGCCCGCCCCGGCTTTGCACGGGGATTAAAGAAAAATAACAAAAGCCACTAAATATATTGGGTCAACGCTTCCCTGTAAACAATATTACATGTTGTTTTATTTTCTGGCAACAAAATAAATTGATTTTCAGATGCTCGACCCGCCTTAGGCGGTTGGCCATGAGAAAAACCGATCCCTACTAATTGGAAGGTTTGACCTTGAGGCTAGTATTCTTAGCGCACGCGATGTACGGGTTTTAAGGTCTTTTTGGTTACATGTTACATTAATGGCATTTTAGTAAGGATCCCTATTTTTTTGAAAATAAAACATAGCCTATGTCACTCGGGAATAGTGTAGCTTGCCAACGGTAAAAGAATTTTTAAAATCGGTCCAGTAGTTTCGGAGCCTATTCATTTCAAACAAACAAACAAACAAACAAACAAACAAACCTTTCCTCGCCACTAAATATATTGGGTCAACGCTTCCCTGTAAACAATATTACATATTTTTTTATTTTCTGGCAACAAAATAAATTGATTTTCAGGTGCTCGACCCGCCTTAGGCAGTTGGCCATGAGAAAAACCGATCCCTACTAATTGAAAGGTTTGACCTTGAGGCTAGTATTCTTAGCGCACACGATGTTAGGGTTTAAAGGTCATTTTTGGTTACATTAATGGCATTTTAGTAAGGATCCCTATTTTTTTGAAAATAAAACATAGCCTATGTCACTCGGGAATAGTGTAGCTTGTCAACGGTAAAAGAATTTTTGAAATCGGTCCAGTAATTTGGGAGCCTATTCATTTCAAACAAACAAACCTTTCCTCGCCACTAAATATTTTGGGTCAACGCTTCCCTGTAAACAATATTACATGTTGTTTTATTTTCTGGCAACAAAATAAATTGATTTTCAGGTGCTCGACCCGCCTTAGGCGGTTGGCCATGAGAAAAACCGATCCCTACTAATTGGAAGGTTTGACCTTGAGGCTAGTATTCTTAGTGCACGCGATGTAAGGGTTATAAGGTAATTTTTGGTTACATTAATGGCATTTTAGTAAGTATCCCTATTTTTTTGAAAATAAAACATAGCCTATGTCACTCGGGAATAGTGTAGCTTGCCAACGGTAAAAGAACTTTAGAAATCGGTCCAGTAGTTTCGGAGCCTATTCATTTCAAATAAACAAACAAACAAACAAACAAACAAACAAACCTTTCCTCGCCACTAAATATATTGGGTCAACGCTTCCCTGTAAACAATATAACATGTTGTTTTATTTTCTGGCAACAAAATAAATTGATTTTCAGGAACTCGACCCGCCTTAGGCGGTTGGCCATGAGAAAAACCGATCCCTACTAAAATATAATATATTGGGTCAACGCTTCCCTGTAAACAATATTACATGTTGTTTTATTTTCTGGCAACAAAATAAATTGATTTTCAGGAACTCGACCCGCCTTAGGCGGTTGGCCATGAGAAAAACCGATCCCTACTAATTGGAAGGTTTGACCTTGAGGCTAGTATTCTCAGCGCACGCGATGTAAGGGTTTTAAGGTCATTTTTGGTTACATTAATGGCATTTTAGTAAGGATCCCCATTTTTTTTTTTAATGAAACATAGCCTATGTCACTCGGGAACAGTGTAGCTTGCCAACGGTGAAACAATTTTTAAAATCGGTCCAGTAGTTTCGGAGCCTATTCATTTCAAACAAACAAACAAACAAACAAACAAACAAACAAACAAACAAACAAACAAACAAACAAACAAAAAATCAAACCTTTCCTCTTTATAATATTAGTATAGATAGGGAATAAAAAAAATCATGTCCTTACTTTGTTTGTATAATAGAGACTCGTAATTCTTACCTTTACTATCCTGATATTGTTTGGGGGTCCCAGCGCATGCGCACAACTGTCTACGCGACTTAATTAAATTTTATAAAATAAAATTGATCTGACCAATAATTTATTTTGGCTGACCAATTATCATCAGATCATTCTCTATCGAATAAAGTCGTAATTTTTTTTATTTGTGAGAAATGAGGTGCTAAAATTATTAATTGACCTTGAAAAAGTTTGATGCTTAATAAAAATTTTTCTATCACTGACCAATTAATCAATCCGATTGACCTTTTATGACCATTTTCTGACCTTTCAGATGGTATAATTGGTCAATCAAAATTTTACATATGAGGTGTATGATCGCGGAGCCGAATTATTTACCTTCTTCACAATCATATTTGGAAGTCAATTATGTCCTTAACCTAGAAAGTAATACAAAATCGTTATATATCCGTTATATAGGATCGCTGTCATATCAGGAAACACGTAGCTTTTTATTAAAAAACGTCTGTTGGTTACAATTGACAAAAATGAAAGATCGTTATGTTTTAAAGATGACGATGAACTGGTTCATTATGAAAACGAAAAACTCATTGTGAAACACCTTAAGATGATTTATGTTATGGAAACAGATGATATAGAATCGTTGTTATATAAAGAAACGCGTGGCTGGGCCTTGGAAAGCGTTATTTGGTTTCTGTTGATAAAAAGTATTTAAGAGAAAAATTATCAAGTTACAGGAGTAATCACGCCACGAGAAATGACTCTAATTGGTAAATTATTGAGTTGCACCCGAAAAGCCCATGATAATTCTGATGTGTCTTTTCGCTCGTAGGCATCTAGGTACTTCAAAATTTTAAAAAGTTATGGAAAATTTAAAAAAACGGGTGTATTATTTTATATAGAAATGAATTTATTAAAAAAAAATATATAAGGTTTTTAAATCTGCAACAACCTTGCTCTGATTCAGTAAGAAGACATGACAAATGAATTGAAAAAAAAATATAAATAACAATCACCAATACAAACAAACAATAATCGTGAATAAAACATTTATGTAAATTATATTAGTATACGTTATTGTCTTTAATTTCAAAGAAATATGATATATTTTCTGTGTATCTACATGTAAACACATAAAACTTTCTTCGTTGTGAGTAATTTAAAACTTCGAATTACGCAAAACAATTCTATAAATAAAATTCGTACCTTCGTGTAAGGATTAAATTTAATAATAAGAATACCTACAACTGATGTTTTATAATGGTTTAATGATTCTATTCTATATCGGTTTAATCATCTTATTAGATAGGTTTAGTTTGTGTACAGGTTCGTTGAAAAGTTTTGTATTTAAACAATTAAAGAATGTTTATGTTTAAGCGTCTATACACACGAACCACCAGTGTCCGACACCGTGGCGACCACCGGTCGGGCGAGTCTTTACACATGAAGCCACTTGTGTCCGACACCGGTGGTTGCCAACGGGGGCGCATCAGCCGGGTATACAACTAGAAAACAGATAAATATAGCAAACTAATTAGTCATTTTACATTTATACCTATATTAGTTTTTTCTGGGTTTCCTTTCTCATTAAAATCTTTCACAAATTCTTTGATAAAGCTTTCCCAAGCATTTTTTTAGCAATTTTATCGCTATAATCATCAATTTTGTTGTCCCAAATAATTGGTTCTTCTTCAATAGCAGTTACAAAATCCTCAGTATTGCATTTAAAATGTTTCTCCATAATAAACGATCAAACAATTTCAAGATTCAGAGACACAAAAAGTGGTTGGTCTGTACACCTCTATTAAAAACAACGTACTGCTAAAAATAAAATATAGGAAAGTGGCCTGGCCGGTGGCGAGGGTAGGACACTAGCGTAGCGGCAGTCGAGCAGCTAAAAGTGGTGTGGTCCGCAAAGTGGCTCGTCTGTAATCGTACATTTAAAACAATGCATTGCTATCGGTGGTCGCCACCGGTGTCGGACACTGGTGGTTCGTGTGTATAGACGCTAACCGGTTTCAAAAAAGGAGAAGGTTCTCAATTCGACCATATAATTTTTTTAGGTATGTTACCGAATATCTCCGGTATTTAAAACCGATTTGAAAAATTCTTTTTGCATTCAAAAGAGTAGAGTGGTCCCATAGAAATTTGGTTAAGGTCTGGTCATCAATGCGAAAGATTTTCCAGAAAATACCACAAAAATCAACAGAATAAGCTCTGCAGTTAAGTCAATATGTTAATAACGATGTATAACATAAAAACATAATAATTGGCGCGTTACTGTCCCATTATAAACCATTTAAAAAAAGAGGGGGTTATGTCCACGTTGCATCACGATGTTTTCCTTTACGATACGTGCTTCGTGTTTGTAGGTGTTAGACAATTTCAAAAAAGTCACATTGGTACATGTCGGGATTGTTGGGGTTTGAACTCAGTACCTCTTGCACGGTATTTGGAAGGTTTTGAAAATAGTAGGTACATCATGAATCAAGTAGCAACTAAAAATGATAAAATAAAAACTTTTTTTTTTAAATTAAACCGCCTTCAAAAAAAAATGCACTAAAAAGCCAGAAATCAACTCTTTATTTCTTAAAAAAATTGGAACCAGCTAGGAATCTGATCTCGATTTCCTTGAATTCGGCTCCAATGGCAAATTACCCTCTATTTTATTCTTAGCTATTAAATCTAGATTTCGAATGTTAGTAACTCAAATCTTTTACAAAGTTATAAACCATTGGAGCAGACTTCAAGGAAATCGAAATCAGATGCTAGTTGGTTCCAATTTTTTTAAGAAATAAAGATTTTATTAAGGAAATTTGTGTTTTTATTTAATATAATCTCCCTCAGCTTGAACACACTTATTCAATGATCCTATAGTAATTTTATACCACCAATGTAATGATTTTCCGAAAAATCCGCAAAATATTGTTACAAGGCTGCAATAGCTTCTTCATTCGACAAAAAACGCTTTCCGCGAAAGAATTGTTTCAAGTTCCTGAAGAGGTGATAGTCTGAGGGAGCCAAATCTGGTGAACACGGTGAATATTTAAGCAATTCGTACTTTAATTTATCCAATTTAGCCATTGTTAACAAACTTGAGTGAACATGTGCATTGTCTTTATGAAAAATGATTATCTTCTTCTGTAAACTGTGTGTTTTTTAACGAATTTTTTAATTCAATTGGTCCAAAAGGTTGCAATAATATTCAGAGTTAATTACTTTACCTTTTTTAGGATACTCAATCCCTAAAACACCTTTTGCATCCCAAAAAACTGATGCTATAACTTTTTTGCCGATTGTTCTGACTTCACCTCTTTTGTAAACCTGTAAACGTTCTTGTTTCAGTTTAAGATCATAATGGAAGATCCAAATCTCATCCATAGTTATAAAACGACACACAAAATCGGTTTTATTTTTTTTAAAGCGCTTTGAAATCGCTAAATACGAATTAACAAAAGTTTAATAATATCGATTAAAAAGGAAAATCCTTTAATATGGTTTATCTCGAGCTGCCACCCACATTTTAAAGTACTATAACTAATATAGAAAGACAATTGGGAAAATAGAACATTCTGTTTTCTGATAAATCTATTAATCTTATAAATGATAAGCTATTAATGTTAAATGATAAGGTAAATCAAAAACATTGTCGTTATTGGACAAATAAGATCCACTCAACTGTAGATTGTTGATTGAAATTGGGGTCGATTGGCTCAAGTGGCTTTTTTACACTACGGCCTAAAAGATCTTTTTTGGTCCTCCGTCCAGAAACAATACTTTTAATTACTTCAACATCGTCCGGAAAAGGGCATTTTCCGGCCTAGGCCGGCAAAGTAGCTTTTAGATTATCTAAAGAGATGGCGCTATGAGTTTAAATTTTAAGTCACCAAAAATACATAATAAATATAACTTTTAATTAAATTTAATTAAAAACAACGTACAATATACTAAACTTACCTATAAATTTTTCTAAATGTAAGCAGGATTCTAATTTACATTTAATTTCTCTCACAACTTGTATTATAAAATTTGACATTTATGTCAATTTACAACTACTTATCATTCGATTATGGATATAGTTCATTGTCTCTGCTATTTTTATATAAAATTATTAGATATTGATTTTAATATTTTCAATATAACAATTTTCTCTGTGCTGCTTATTAGCCAGAGATAATAGAATTAATTAATTAATTTGTCTATATAAAAATTAATTACCAGCTGACATTTTGTCGGCTATCTTCTAGTCAGTGGTCTTAGTTCAGTTAGCACAAGCAGTCAAGTCTTGAACATAACAGAACTTTTGAAAATATTAAAAATTAGTCGAACCAAAAAATAGTGTGTGTTACACGTCCGGAAAATATTTTGCAAGTGCTCGTATTGTTTTGCCTCGGTGCTACGCACCTCGGCTACACAACTTTACTCGCTCTTGCAAAATGTCATTTTCCGTCCTTGTGTCACAAATAACTATTGTCTATGCCACACAGCTTATTTTTATGATTTCATAAGGTCTAGCCTTTTAAGGAATTCTATTATTTGCTTATAACGTACATTTATAACCTGATCAGGTTCTAAGACGACCTGTCCCAGATATATATGTCGTTGGCAAACAAGTACTCTGCAGTTACAGATAATATGTTTAGCCGTGTCATCTGCATACTCACAGAATCTGTATGTTCGACTGTCAGTTTGTCCATTTTACAGAGATGGTACCTCAGTGGACAGTATTCTGTGAGAAAACCTGAGTTCAGGTTTCTAAAACATTAAGAGTAATTTAGATTATCACATTGAAGGCCGTAATAACTTTTTTGCTTATCTTTGGTCAGAAGTGTTTTTCAAGTAGGTTGCACTTCCCAATTTCGAACTTTATTCACAATACGGCATTAAGCGATACCACAGAAAGGTTGAGGTCTGATAAAAGGAGTTGGTACCAGCTTCTTCTTTTGCTAGATTATCAGCAATCTTACTCACAGCACATGCTGTTTTGGACTTGAACGTGATAGATTGTACAGCCTTCAAAGGAACTTGGATATCGGAGATAATAAATATTCTGGCTGAATAAAAGCGTTTTTTAATACACCTATGAGCTCAGAAGTTAATTGATAACACCTTTGCTTGGAAAATTGTAAGAATGTTTTCCATATTGAAAGCCTTAAATTATGAATTGTAACTTCTATACTTACTTACTTCTGGTTATGTTTTAAACCCATCACTATAATATGTAAGGGCTTCTTTTGTAAGTTAAATGATTTCTTTTTTTGTTAACTAACCCTCGTTAACATTGAGTGAAGACCATACCCAACAACCAGTAAAAGTAAATATTTGCACGTGGACTGTAGGAAGCCAATTAATAGGACTAATGTTTACTGAAAAAACTCGTATTTAAGTAAAAAAAAAAACTAAAAAAAATGTGTAGTGATTGGCAAATTTTTTTCCTGCCTTTACATACTTTTGTACCTAACAAACACATCTGGTCTCCATTTTGTAAGTCATTTTTATGTATCTCGATGCTGTATTTCCAGGCAGATAGATAGGTAGAAAGGGACCTTCTGAATAGTCTTTGTGATCCCAGATAACAATCCCTTAAACCCTTTATATGTTGGCACTTTAAGAACAAAGATTTTTTAAAAACCAGCAAATGGTGAGTAGCAAAAAATCACCAATAAGAAATGTGATTAATTTCGCCCAAAATTTTTATAATATTCCAAACGAATTTCAATCGCGTTTTCGAAATAGTCAATGTACAATATAATCAGCATTTGCTTTAGTGAAATAGTCAATTATTTGATTATTTATTTTTTATAATATTGTTAATTTTTATACTTTTGTTATTATTGGTAAGAAATAACAATTTGATATTTAAAGGGTTTTCCAACAGGAACTTTCGAACTTCGTGATGTGGTGGATAAATTTGAATCAACTGGTTTAGTAAATAATCGACCAAAACATATACCTCAAAGAAACGCAAGATTTGTCGAAGGTAAAATATCCTCAAGATGTGTTCGGTGAATGCGCTGGAGCAGTTGGTAACTGATTCTTATTTTCATTGAAAAATTTTCTTCAGTAATAAGTCCATAAATGCGTGTGTGAACAAACAAAATTGTGGAATTTGGAACGATACCAATTAACATTAATTTAAAGAGCGTTCAATGCTTCCCAGAAAAGTTACTGTTTGGTGTATATTTTGAGCTGGCGTTATTATCTGTGTGTATTCATTTGGGACGTTGGTCAGGCCATCACTGTCAGCGGTAAGAACTGTACGTCAATGATTACTTTTTTTGGCCTGAGTTAGCTAATCTGAACGCCAATGATATGTGGTTTTAATCAGACGTACAACATAGTTTATGCCACATTAGATTTCTGCACGAGCGATTTGAGAGCATAGTCAACCCACTTGAAGGTAATAAGTTGATGTAAATAGGCCACCGAGATTATAGGATTATAGACTTTTCTCACAGTGTTTTCTTAATCCGCCAGTTTCTGCTAATAAGCCCATAACCTATACTGTCGTTTAATTTAGCCTGGTTTTTGCGCCAGTCATAGAAAATTGGACATTTTGGATGCACTCCAAAAAGAAAAGCCTTGGCGAACCTTTGAACGATGTTATATATAGACACCAAGTAGCATCCGTAAGAAAAGAAAGCGGACTAACAATTAAAACACCCATTAACCGCGGAGTTAGACAAGAATGTGTACTATCATCCATTTTATTCAATATCTACTCAGAATGGATCTTTCAGAAAGCGTATGAGCGCGCAAATGAAGGCATAAAAATTAATGGGAAACGTCTCTGCAATGACACACGATTTAAGCAGACAATGCAGAAGGCCTACAAATGCTACTAAACAGGCCAATTAAAAAAGGCGACAAACTTGGCCTACATAAAAACACTGCGAAGACTAAGGTTATGGTCATAAGCCAAAACCCGAATGTACAAATAAACATAACTATTTACGAGAAACCAATTAAACAAGTATTGAGAATCAACTACTGGGGATGATGTATAGCGGACAATTTATACCTAGATCAAGAAATAAGAACAAAAAAAGAGATGGCAAGAGCAACTTTTTTCAAGATGAGGAACTTGCTAAGCGATCGTAGCCTCAGTTTCGTCAACTGCTATATGTATCCAGTTTTGTTGTATGGAATTAAAGCTTGGACAATGAAAGTAGTTACAATGAATAGTTTTGAGGCTTTTAAAATATGCATTTTTTGAGGTATCCATAGGATATCCTGGGTAGATCACGTCACTTATGAAGAAGTTCTACGAAGAAAGGGAAAAGACAGAGAGTTGCTTACAGCAATTAAGATAAGAAAGAGCGCATATTTAGGACACATACGTCGGCACCAGAGATACAAGCTCCCAAAACTTATCATAGAAGAGTCGCCGAGGATCTGGTCAAAGACAATGTTCGGCTGAAGAACATTTGTGACTGGACAGGAATTAATTTGCATACACTCCTGAAAGCAGCGTAGAATCGGACACATTTCGCCGAAACTGTTGCCAACCTCCACGATAGAGACGGCACTTAAAGAAGAAAAAGATATTTCACATTTAAGGGCATCCATGCGTTTTTCAAGCGGATAAAAAATTTTGATTATATCTAACCCACCCAAGATCACCCAAAATCAGTGTTGCCATTTAACAAAATCAATTATGACGTCATAGCTCTAAATGGAGATACCCTGTTCTTATTATTTTTATTAATTTATTTATTCCAAATTTTAAACTCTGTACAATAAAAATTGTACACGCTTAAGAACTTTCGTATTTTTCGTTCGTAATATATTTTATAAATAAAAATTAATGATATCATATATTTAGAATAACTTATTTATTAATGTTTTCTCCTTTCGTAAATATGTATAACCTCATTTTAAGAACCCTGAGAACAACTAAAAAAATTGAAACATTTTCTATCCTAGTTAAATTATCTAAGGTCGCGTATTAATACTTTTATTATAAATGGAAATTGGAAAAATTGTCATTGATAATGAATGAAAGATTGACAGCCAATTAAGTACCGTTAGCAACAATTTAATTTAGTTTAATTCGATTTAATAGTATGTTAGTATGTATGAGATGTGCGAAGTGTAATAATTATAGAGTTGTTTAAAAAATTATAGTACACAGAAAAAAGAACTGTTAGGTTGTAAAGGTTAGTTATGAAAATTATACTAAATTATTTAAATACGTCACGTTATTTCCAATTTTTTATTTATTAAACAAATGTTTTAAAATTTTTTTCAAGTTCAATGATCTCTTTCGGTATTATTAAAAAAAAATTGTTAAATTTTATACTAAGCATATGTAGAAATCTTGTTTAGATAGATTAAAATCTGCATATTTTCTGCATGCATTTTGAAAACTTAGCTTTCTTATGATGAGATACGCCTCTGTATCGCTCAGACGTATAAATGTGATGTCACGATATGAAGTATACCTTTTTTCAGAAAAATGATACGCAGCGTAATTACAAGTGATAACAAGTAAATAAAAGTGATTACAAGTAACCACAAGTGATTTCAACTGATCATAAGAGGTAACAAGTAATCAAAACTGATTAAAACTGATTGCTACCGATTAGAAGTGATTGCAAATAATCAGAAGTAATCGCAACAGATCACAATAGATTTCAAGCGCTACAAGTAAATAATTGCAAATGATTTCCAGTGACCGTAAATTATTACAAGTGTATATTTTTCACACGTATATTCAGTTAAATAAAACTTCAGTAAAAAATAAATAGATGCCAATAAATTGTGTTAAAGTCCCCATAAGTGTTTTAATATGATTCTAGTTGTTACAAATATTATATATCCTTTTTTGTTTTCTGATAAACTTCATTTATGTTTTACTAGCTGTTCCGGCGGACACTATCGTGTCATTTTTTTCCATTTTTTCAAATTTTTACCATTTTGCTTTTTTTGTTTTCAATGATTTTTTTATCTATACTAATATTATAAAGAGCAAAGGTTTGATTTTTTGTTTGTTTGTTTGTTTGTTTGTTTGTTTGAAATGAATAGGCTCCGAAACTAGTGAACCGATTTCAAAAATTATTTCACCGTTGGCAAGCTACACTATTCCCAAGTGACATAGGCTATGTTTCATTTAAAAAAAAATTGGGATCCTTACTAAAATGCCATTAATGTAACCAAAAATGACCTTAAAATCCTTACATCGCGTGCGCTGAGAATACTATTGATTATAGAATAAAATAATGTACTACGATTTTGAAGAATATATAAATATCTACAAAAAATGCCGCGACAGCATATGTCTAACTGTTATAGTTACGTCACAATAACTAATTTTTAATTTTTTAAAAGTTTTTATCTTGGTATTATTCCTTATCAAAATAACTTATTTCATAATCACGACAGATATCACAAATTTAGCATGTGCAATGGGACGAGGCTACTTATAAAGGAATTAAAGGACAATTAAGTTGTAGCAACCAATATAACTGAACCACCAGCTGGTCAACTAGCTCATACACTGAGGATACTGATGATCCCAACTGATTTACCAAATCCATTTAACGCTTCAATTTCCTATCAAAACATCTTTCACTTTCACTAATAATAAGTCTCAAGGTCAAACCTTCCAAATAGTAGGGATCGGTTTTCCTTATGGCCAACCGCCTAAGGCGGGTCGGAGTACCTGAAAATCAATTTACTTTGCTGCCAGAAAATAAAACAACATGTAATATTGCTTACAGGGAAGCGTTGACCCAATAAATTTAATGGCTTTTGTTATTTTTCTTTAATCCCCGTGCAAAGCCGGGGCGGGCTGCTAGTATTAGATATTTTATATATGATATCCACTGCATCACCGTACGGTGGCTTTATAGTACTTAATTTAGTAAGAAATTCTCGTTTAAATATATGAGATAATAACTGCGCCACCTTACGGTGGCGTCCTAGTTATTTTAAAATTGTAATATCTTTTAAGATGTTCATTGAAATTAAGTGATGTCAGAGACAATTTTGTTCACAATTAAATAGGTACTCTTAATCAACAACACATTTATTTGGATAAAGATTAATATTATTACGTTGATACAACTCTTAACAAATAATGCATTAATTTCGACAAAATTTGATTATCATAAAAACGGTTCTAGTGACTTAATCTTAAAAGATAGACATATACTGTCGCGGACATTTTTTTAGATCATTTCAAGAGGAATAATTCTTTCATACTGAAACACGTATGGGGGCTTTTTACACAATTTATTTACAAAATTGTTAAGATACACTGAACTCTGCTGGATAACGTCTAACTACTTGACAATACAATGAACTCTTGTGAACACTTGACTCGAACTGACGTTAACTGTCCGTGCATCCCCTTATATACAAAATTATTTAATCTAGTTAGTGTGTTTAGAAGTTTCTAGAATTTTCTAGAAACATTATTTAAAATGGTCAGTTGATTTTTTTACAAACTTCTAAAAATCAACTGTCAACAACAATCTTTCAAATTAAGGTCCCTTCCTTTACGGTTATCCCGTTACACTGCCCCCTCCTTAGATTCATTCCTCCTGGAATGTTATTTCCTACATCGGAATCCCGCACACTCCCTGAGCCAGCCAAACCATCTTCTTGGAGTTGCTGCGCATCTCCACTGTGGTTTCCCTGGTAAGGCGCCAAACGATCGTGATGGACCACGACGGGTTTCCCTCTGGGAATTTTCACGATCCGATAAATGACATCGTTAATCTTCTTCTTGATGGTGTAAGGACCTTCCCAGTTCTTTTGTAATTTGGGACAAATATCTCGACGCCGTCGGGGGTTATAGAGCCAGACTAAATCTCCAACTTGGTAACTCTTTTCTATTGTCCGTGTGTCATAGTACCTCTTTATCCGATCACTAGATAATTGTAGTTTTCCACGCACCAGGTTGTGTATATTCTCCATTCGATTCTGAAGGTCGGCGACATATTGTTCACGTGCCATTTCTTCACTAGGTTTACAACCAAACACCAAGTCACATGGTAGCCTCATTTCTCTACCGAACAGGACCTTCGCAGGCGTTTGGCCAGTTGATTCGTTGATGGCCGATCGAATTGCCATTAGAAATAGTGGAATATGTCGATCCCAATCCCTCTGACAATCTGACACCACTTTTGACAGATAGTTGGTTATAGTCCGGTTCATTCGTTCCACCATTCCATCAGACTGAGGGTGCATCGCTGTGGTTCTCGTTTTGTGGATGCCTAATCTTTGGCAAACTTCTTGAAACAGCTTGCTCTCAAAATTTCTTCCTTGGTCTGAATGTAATTCTAATGGTACCCCAAATCGGCTTACGAATTCTTCAACCAATATATCTGCTAAAGTGGTGGCTTCCTGATTGGGAACTGCATATGCTTCAACCCATTTAGTAAAGTAGTCCATTACAACAAAGATGTACTTGTTTCCTACATCGGTCTGTGGAAGTGGCCCCAATACATCTACTGCGATTCTTTCAAAAGGACTTCCAACCAGGTATTGCTGCATTTCCGCCTTCGGTTTTCGGTGCGGACCGTTACTGGCAGCACATGTAGTGCATTTACGACACCAATCTTTAACATCATTAGTGCAATTTACCCAGTAAAATCTATCTCGGATCTTTTGCAGCGTTTTTGTGATACCCAGATGTCCTCCAGAACTATCATTATGCAGCTGTTTTAAAATTTCTGGTACAGCATTTCTTGGGACCACTATTTGTTTCCTTGTTTCTGTGCCCTCGGAATTTTCTCCAAGTCTTTTAACGAGCCCTCCGTCCAAAATTAAAGAGTTCCATTGGGACCAGTATGCTTTTAAAGCAGGAGAGGATGAGGATATCTTTTTCCACAACGGACGACGGTCCATTCTCTTCCACTCCCTAATCTTTCTCAGAACGGGATCGTTTTCTTGTTGCTCCTCCAGCATAGAGCTCTCGTCTTCTGGCACAACCTTAACTAAGGCAAGTTTTTCCTCGTTCTGCTCCATACGGGTACAATGGGGGCAATCAGGTCGACATGGTCTTCTGGAAAGTGCATCAGCATTACGATGTCTTGTTCCAGGTCTGTGCTCGATTTCAACATCATATTCCTGCAGTTTTTCGAGCCATCTTGCTATCTGTCCTTCTGGGTTCCTAAAGCTTAGTAACCACTTTAAACTAGCATAGTCTGTTCTGATCAGGAATTTTCTGCCATACAGATATTTATAAAAGTGTTCGACAGATTTTACAACTGCTAACAGTTCCCTTCGAGTTACACAGTAGTTCTTTTCAGCTTTCGATAAAGTTTTGCTGAAGTAACCAACCACTCTTTCCTTACCATCTTGTAGCTGTGACAAGACGGCTCCAATTCCCACATTGCTGGCGTCGGTGTCCAGAATAAGCTTACCATCAGGAAGTGGATAAGCAAGAACAGGTGCTGACGTAAGCTGTTTCTTCAATATTTCAAACGCCTCTTGACATTCCTGATCCCAACAGAAGGACTTATCTTGTTCTGTCAAACGTGTCAAGGGTTTGGCGATGTCTCCAAAATTCTTGACATATCGTCGGTAATAGGAACAAAGACCCAAGAAACTCCGGAGCTGATGTTTGTCGATAGGGATTGGCCATTCCTGAACGGCTTGTATCTTAGCGGGGTCAACAGCAACGCCATCCTTGCTTACGTTATGTCCTAAATAGTTGACCTGTCTCTGGAACAAGTGGCATTTCTTAACATTCAATGTTAGATTAGCGTTCTGTAATCTTTTAAAAACTTCTTCCAGGTTAGATAAATGTTCCTTAAAGGTCTTACCCATTATGATGATGTCGTCTAGATAAACTAGACAAGTTTCCCATGACAAACCCCGCAGGATGTTCTCCATTAGTCGTTCAAACGTCGCAGGAGCATTACAGAGGCCAAATGGAAGCACCGTGAATTGCCATAACCCTGATCCACTGGTAAAGGCAGTCTTTTCTTTGTCTGCAGGATTCATTTTAACTTGCCAGTATCCGCTTTTAAGGTCCAAGGTAGAAAACAGAGTAGAACCCGCCAAAGCGTCGAGGGCATCATCAATCCTTGGCAGAGGATAACTGTCCTTCTTAGTGACATCATTTAGCTTTCGATAGTCGACACAAAACCGCATTGATCCGTCTTTCTTTCTCACTAATACCACAGGAGAAGCCCACGGACTACTGGATGGTTCGACTATGCCATTTTGAATCATTTCTTTAAGGGCTCTGTCTGCTTCTTCCTTCTTAACTTGAGGCATCCTTCGTGGTACCTGTCGAATCGGACGTGCATCACCAGTGTCAATTCTATGTTGTACAACATCAGTTCTTCCCAGTTTACTTTTAGAACCAAATACAGGTTTATAACGGTAAAGTAGATTTCTTACCTGTTTCTTTTCTAATTTTGACAAAGAGGGGTCTAATTTTGTCATTAATTGTTCAATTTCGTTGGTCTCATCTGTTTCCGTAACATTTATCTTGTGAATTATGGCCATTACTGGTTCTAAACTTCCCATTTCCGTGTCCTTTCGGAGAAGAACTGGATGATCGTTCAAGTTGATAACTCGGATGGGTACCTCTTTGGCGGATCTAACAAGAGTCTTATTCACAAGGAGTCCTTTTCCCAATTCATGGTCATGGTTCTTCGGCTCTATCATGGCTGGGGCACCATCTGGCTCCAGTCCATCCAACCGCGCTGTGACGACACATTCGCAGCTTGCCGGAAGTTCGATATCATCGATTAGCTTAATCGAGGCATTGTCAACTTGTTTTCGGTGCAGGAATATTTCTTCATTACCAGTACGAAGGATACGTTGGCGAAGATCCAAATCAAAACCACAGTGGAGCATAACATCCATGCCCAGAACAACATCTTTATCAACGTCAGCCACCAGCACTGAGTGAACAAGAGAGGTTGAACCAAACTGTAGCGTCACCTGTATCTCACCGTAGACTCTAGCAGAATCTCCGGTAGCGGTACGCAGTCTCCAACTGGTAGGCGACATCTTCTTTCGCACAATGATGGATGGTCGAACGATAGTTTTCGTAGCTCCAGTGTCTACCAGCATGCTAAAGTTCTTCCCATCAATGAGGCCATCTACATATAAGCTGTCCACGTGATGTCGCAGAGTTGCCAATTTAATGGTGTGAGGGGCTTCGGGAATGTTTGAGGCCGATTTCGCCCTCCAGGAGTCGACCCGTTCTAGTTTTCCTGCTGCTGGGGTACTTCAGCAGAAGATTTTTCTTTTTGGGGGCAAGTATTTCTTATATGGCCTAGTTCTCCGCAGTTCCAGCATCTCACTGGGCGCCTTCTTTTTGGAGATAACTTCATTAATCTCTCTACTACAGCTTCAACGTCGCTAACGAAATGAACGGCATGGTCGTAGTTACCGGTGATTTTCCTTAGTCGAGCAACTCCACGTGAGGCCTCCGTCACCGCCTCAAACTCCAGGGCAATGGTCAAGGCGTCCACAAGGGTCTTCGGCCGCGCCAACCGTACAGCGCGCTGCAACTCGACATCTCGAAGACCATCGGTGAAGGTTTGGACTGCTAGGCACTCCAGGAAATCCTCCGCTGCATTTGAATACGCAAGTTGAACCATTCTTGCTACATCCGCTTCAAATTCCTGGATAGTTTCTCCATTTTTCTGTTTTCGGCTCTTTAACTGCATTCGGTACACCGGCTGTAGATGAGTTTGACCATAACGCATCTCTAGACGATTCGCCAATAACTCGAAGTTGTCAGCTTCATCCGGTGTCAATGATTGCAAGACGTCTAAAGCTTCGCCTCGCAGAGCTACGGTTAGGGAAAATGCCTTCTCCTGGGATGACCATCCATTAGCTCTGGCCGCTGCGTCGAATTGTTTCAGGTAATTTGTCCAGGAAGTCTTCCCGTCGAAGGTCGGGGGTTTCATCGTCGTTCGTACATGGGTCGTCTCCTCGCTTCTTTGTCGTTCGACGTCTGCGTGGCAGGTTTCCATCCTTCCTGCATCTCCGTCGCCGTGATGGATGGTTTGGTTTTGTAGACAAGCTTCCAGTTCTCGTTTAAGTTTTTCTATCTCGGATTGCATTTGCTGGTTGATCTCGTCTCTGAAGTTGGCAGCTTGCTGATTCATGTTGTCCACTTGCTGATTCAAGTTGGCCACTTGCTGGTTTTGCTCGTCTCGCAAGTTGTACATTTCGGAGCGCAAATGCGATATTTGCTGGGAGAAGGAACTGGATAACTCTTCTGGTAGGGTAGACATCCGTTGTGATAGCTGGGACATATCTTCGCGCTGGCTTCTCATCTGACTGGATAGCTCCTCTTGCTGGCTCGTCATTCGTCCTGATAGCTCCTCTTTCAGCTGGGACATATCTTCGCGCTGGCTCTTCATCTGACTGGATAGCTCCTCATGTTGGCTCGTCATTCGTCCTGATAGCTCCTCTTTCAGCTGGGACATATCTTCGCGCTGGCTCTTCATCTGACTGGAAATCTCTTCTTGCTGACTCTTCATCTGACTGGATAACTGGGAAAGTTGTTGCGATTGTTCAAAAATGGCTTTTTGAATCGGATCTTCGAACTCCACAGTTTCAGGGTCTATATTATTATTTAGGTAGTATTCACGGAGCCTACTCAACAATACGGATTTGGTCCCAGTAGATTCCAACTCCAATTCTTCGAGCTCTTTTCTGAGCTCAGCCACCAATACAAATTTTGTACTGAACTACCTAAGCTATTTTTATGTTTTGTGAGCTTCTATATCCCGCTATTTTTGACATAAGCAAAAGTACACTTTTGCACAAGAAACTTTTTTTAAAAGCATCTTGTAGTGATTTTTGTTTGTTTTGGGCTTTTTAGTGAATTATTGCCTCGACTGTTATTATTAATTTTTTTGCGACTGTAAAGTCAAGATGTAGTTTATAAAAACTAAGTATTGGATTTTCTGGTTCCTTCTATCTTTCTTAACATATGCTAACTCCAAAAGTTTTACCGGCGCATTACTTTTGTAGGTACATACCTCGTACTAAGATACTGTTTTAACTTCTAGATTTCACTGTTTGTTCAATTTATTTGCTGAAGACTGGAAAACCCGAAAATAGTTTTTACAAAATGTTTGTGAATTTTTCTGGATCTACGTAAACTTTGTTTTTAGCTTTTTAAACTGCATATTCTACTGATTAACCGTTTAAACAGGTTAAAATGTAAATCTACTTGTTACAAAAAGTCTTAAGCGTTTAGTAGTTTCTCACAAGTTTTGTCCAAGCTGGTTAGCGTCACTATTCCATTGTTAGCGTTTTGTATATATGTTTTTTTAGCTTCCATTTGCTCTTGAAACTTGTGTTCAACTGTTCGTAATAATTGTTTAAAATTAATCCCTGTTGATTGTCAAATAAATTCAATTTTATCAGAATATTAAGAACATCTTTATGGAAACGCGGTGACAGTGATAATATATTAGCAGAAGTATGTAAGGTGCTTGGTGTGGAGGAAGTGGATATTTTGTTTGACCTAATGAGAAAAGTGATGAATTAAGAGAAAAAACTGTGAAGTGAAGGAAAAGCGTGCTTGTGCCAATATATGGAGACATTAAACTGATGATGCATATTTTGAAAATTTAACAAAAAATAATTGAAAAGAGGCAGAAAGAAAAGAAGGGTATAAGTGAAGAGCAATTTAGGTTTAGTCCTGGGAGAGGAACGACTTATACTGTCTTTGCTATGAGAACAATGATGAGGAGATGTCTTGAAATGCAGCGTGATATCCACACTGTTTTTATACACTTACCTACAGATTGCGTATGACCAAATGCCGAGACAAGAAGTGTGGACATGCATGCGTTTAAAAGGTGTGCCGGATAAGAGGTGAAGCTCCATAGGATATGACGTATGCGGATGATTGTAGATCTGATAAAAGAGAGACTGAAAAAAAAACTTACGAAATGAAGAAAAGCTTAAGAGTAGAGAGCTGGGAATAAGTAGGCCAAAGGCGGGGTATATGACAACTGATGAGTTGAATGGACTTAAAATCAATCTGCAGCATAGTTGTCCAAGACTTCAAATATTTCGAATTGGGGCTAGGGAAGAAAGGAGGGTTAAAAAGTGAGATGAATTATAGAATTACGTGTTTCAAGATAGAAGCAGCTTACTGTATCCAAAACAAGAAAATAGAAGGCCACAATGACATACAACGACTCAAAGGAGGAGTTCTAAATAATGATGTTAAAGTGGATTTATCTATCTATAGTGCACTACCTTGTTTTTATGAAAACAAGAAAAAACTGAAAATTAGAAAATAACTTTGTTCCTTTAACTGTTTTCTTAAACACGCGAAATAAAAATTACTACAATATTTTTTTTATTTTTCTTTACTCCTAAAATTGACAAAAAACTAAAACAAATCGAGAAAGCTTTTAATTTAAACACAAATGCCATCTAATTCACCCATACTCTTAATTCGTAATTACACACTAAATGTTTTAACTCGACGCAGCTTCGCTGGAAGAGCAGAATCCTAAGCTCAAAAAGCTTAAAAATCTTTAATTTTAGCGTTTATTACTATATATAAACTTACCCTCGTTGCGGGTACGGCAGGGCTTGCTGACGAACAATCGATATTCGTACTGATTGGTAATTGGTTGTTGGGTCAACATTTTAATTTTTTTTTTTTATTGGGACCCTATTTTGCCTTTTTAAAGCACGCCTGTGCGTGTTTAAATCGAACTTTCAAACACGCGCGTTTTTTAAAGTTACCATGGCAACATAACAAATTCAAAAACGTTCATTGTAAATGACAATTTTTTTATTATTGATTTGACAGGAGTATACTTGTAACGTCAAATAAAATATTACTAACAAATTTAAAACCTTTATTCAAACATTATTTAACAGTAATTTTAATTTTTTAAATGAATATGAATAGTGCAGTTAGTATTGTTTGATATAGTAATTTGTCGATTTTTTAAATCGGAGGAAATGCTATTTAAATTAATACCGCTAACACTCTCTGAACACAATGAGGTTTCACTTCCATTAATGGCACTACCAATAACGTTTGAAACATGATTCTTATTGTTAATGCTCTCTTCAACGTAACCACTCGCTACAGCTGCCGATTTCCATCCTACTTGTCGTTGGATTTGATCTATTGTCATGCCACTATTTGCCATAATGGTAGCGGACGTACGTCGAAATGCATGTCCCGTGTATTTCTCAGGATCATCCAATTTAAGATAACGTGCAATTTGCAACGGACATGATCCAAATGTATTAATACCAACTACTTGATTGGTACATTTCCCTTTATCATATCGTAAGAAAACTCGGTCTGTACTTACATTTTGCGGGCGCAATGATAAATACTGCTTCACCAAACGCACATAACTAATTGCATCATTATCGGCTACAGTAAAACGCCGAGCCTTTATTGTCTTAGACGGTCGGATAGTAATAACCAATACGCTTCCTTCTTCTTTGATATCATGTAAGCGCAAATCGCATAATTCACATCTTCTAGAAGACCCAAAGATGCCGAAAATAGCTACCACCTTCAAAAATAAATACGTTATGTCCGGCGCATCTATGAAAAACTTCCGCAAATCATTTTCTTTGAAAACATACGCCTTCTTGGCTACATCATTCTTGCTAATTGCCTTCATGAATGCGTGCACTTTTACAAATGATTTTATATCAACTCCTTTGTTTAACCTCAACAAACATTGCAATTTCGAATGGATAGCCCACATAGTCGACGCCTTGTATTGCTCCGACATTTTCTGAAGGTAAGCAAGCATAACTCGTTCATTTATATCTGTTACCTTTTGATCTTCCAACCATGTGATAAACTTGGCGTATTCTTTTTCATATGCGTCTTTAGATTTTTGCGGTATCAACCGCGATTCTGCTTTACTATTTAAAAAATCGATATTAGAATTCATTTTTAAGCACTGCGGTGACAACAATTATTCTTTGATGACAGATTGCGATCAATTTTTGATATTCTCATTTCCATAACAACCAAAGGTATATTTATTTCATATCACGAATTCGACCATTTTTAACTCCCATTTTTTTTAGTAATAATACCAGTATTTATGATTTAAAACTGCACCAATAAAAAAAAATAGCGTAAAGTATTCGTGCATAACTAGTCTTAAAAACACTTGCTCTATTTCAAGCACTCCGGCTGCGCCGTCGTGCTTGAAAAATCGCGCGTGTTTTAAAGACCTTTTTATGCACTTATACTTTAATATACTATTTTTGTTACTAGCCAAGTGTTTGAAATTTTGCGATGTATTATCAAAAATAGAAAAGTACTCAAATAATAAAGAGGGCTTTAGATTGTGAAATGTGAAAAAAAGACAGAAAAATATCAAATAGAGAAAGAAACATAACTATGTCTCAATTCTGAGAAGATCTCTGCAACTCTGACTTACATAAAAAAATAAAAATAAAACGAATATACCTACGGGAAAAAATGTTACATAGTTTAACTTTCTTATGTAAATTAAAGAAATCATGTCTTTGCTGCAAGTTTCCTGTTTCGCCGCGTTTTGTTTCCAACCATTACTCGTTTGCTTTTAGAAATGTTTTTACAGAATGTTTACATCTCTGGACTCGGTGAACCTGTGATCAATATTTTGTTTTTTTAACTGCCTCTTTTATAGTGCCGTTTTTCAACACTTCAATCTTTAGTTTGTTTTGATGTTTTTTGTTTGTCTTTTTATTAATTTTAATCTTAAGCGCACTTTAACAACGACAGGATTGTAATCAGAATTATTGGCCCTCTTGGACATATTTTTACACTAATGATAGTACGTAAGGTTGGTTGTATATTAATTAGGGTTTGTATAAACCAGTCCCCTTATAGTGGATTTATTTATAAAAACTAAATATTGAACAGACAAATAAATAATAAAAGGTAATGTTTACAAACAGTAAACGATGTTGTCCTTAGCTGTTACAACTTTTCACCACGCGTACCAATACCGTTGGCGGTCAATATATCTTTTAGGGCCACTGGTCTTTATGTCCAGTTAACGATGTGGGAACTTGGTGGAGTGGTCTTGTTGTAAGAACCTGCTGATGATGCGGGTAGTCGTCGGAGTAGGTCGGCGGTTGGAGGAATAGTCACTAAACAGAAACACTAAAGAATGGATGGCTTCTGCAGAGTAGATGGCAATGGTAACATCACTCTCGATGTCGTTGCTCGTCGGAAGAAGGTAGTAAGCGAGGTAGGGGAGGTCCTTGTAGCTCAGGACACTTTTTTTTAAATGTCATTTTTTTGGATATATTGATATTTTTTTCCAAAACAATAATTGAATATCCATTATTATTTAATAATCTTACATGTATAAGTGCAACTAACTGTATACCTGTAATAATTTATGAACTAATGTTAAAAAAGTAAAGAGTTACTTTTGTCCCAAGGTACAAACGTGGCTTGTACCTTAGGACACTATAAATTGTTCCTTGGGACACTAATTTAAATGGTAGTAAAACAACAATTAATTACCATTCATACTTATTTATTAAAATGGAAAATAAGAATTAAGACAGTTGACAGGATTAAGGTTGCCTTTTCTTCCGGATGCCGCATTTTTTACAATAATTGTCGAAGGACGTGCAGTTTTCATGGACCCAGGAACGACATATAATGCACTGAACCCAATCCTCTTTGCTCAAGGATTTAAAGTCATTTTCACCACAACCCACACAAGTATTTTCATTATTAACGCCATCACCAGAGTCGTCACTTTCCAAAATCAAATCAGTTTCATCTTCTATGCTGCTGGCATTGTCTTTCTTAAAAACCCTTCTTTTAACTGGTTTCGGTTTTTTTTGTAACAGCTTTCTTCCTTTTCTTTGCAGCTACAAGCTCCAACTCCAATTTTTCAGGGGTATCTGTCAGCACTCTTGTTTTTTCTTTCCTGTATTTTGGCATTATATTTTTGCGTGGTGGCGCCTTTGGGAATGGACGAACTATTTCAGGTGACTTAAGTAGTGCTGGAATTCCAGCACTTGGCTGATCATCACAAGCAGATGATGTCGATGGTCCTGATAAGGAAATAATTTACTAACTGTTGTTCTTCTTGATCTGTAAAGACACGCTTGACATCGTTGTGGGGCTGGTAAATGAATTCGTTATTTTCTGATTCTTTATGCTTCTTTACGTAACGACCGACTAAAGTCTTCGATACCTTAAAGACTTTAGATGCTTTTGAATTGACATTCGTTGCTCGAGAACAATTTGAACAGCATTCATAACATTTTCCTTACATGGTTTGGGCCGGGTCACGTTGTTTTTACTTCGAGGCATCTAAAAAGTAAATTACAAATGTAGGTTTTACCTCATAAATGTTTGACTTGTACCTTGGGACTGTCCCAAGGTACAAAAATATAAATGCCCTAAGGTACAAATTCTGGCTGTGATGACACAAGACTCGTGTGAACATTAAAAATAATAAAATTATATAATATCTGTGAAAATACAGCATTATTAATATGTAGACTAATAAACTAAAACATAACGCAATCACTTACCCCAAAATAAATACATAAAATCGAAGATTAAAGCCGATAATAAAAAATAGTTTGCGTATGCCAAAACAATCTTATTCATTTAGCGCTGACAGAACTTAAAATGGCCAACTTTACTGTGTGCAGCTGAGATATTATAACAGAGGAGACACGAGATGGCGCTACGTGTACTTTCACTTAGCAATATTTTTCTCATTATAAGGCTGTCCCGAGGTACGTAGTGTCCCTAGGTACAAGGACCTCCCCTACTTAATGAGGAGCATGGCATTTGTGCTGCAGTCAAGCTATGCTGTAATCGGTTTGTATCCTATGATTCCTGCACTGGTGCGGTAAATTCGTAATAGGATCGTTATCAGCTCGGCTCCGTTTGCTCTAGACTTAGTTTTCTCTTCCTACTCATTACGACATCTATGGGTCGCGCGCTATGCTATTGTAGGATCAATAGTCATCAGACTCATCAGAATACCACTATAGTATAATTTCATACAGGGCTATATATCTAAATTATGTGAATGCAATATTTACAAACACATTCGTTTAACGATGGATAAAAAGTGCCTCATTTAAAAAAATAGTTTACTTCATTCATTGATTGATATATTGTTATCGTGTTTGTAACTTTTTTTATATAAACTTAAAACTTGAATGATAGTTGGATATGAATCAATGAATTATTCTTTATGTAATCGTGTTTATTTAAAATAAATAGCAATAATTTTATCTAAATTCAAGTCCAAAGTTATTAATGTATTTCTATAAATAATACTTTTTTATAAAAAAGAAATGTTTTAGTTAATTAATATATGCGCAAATTGGTTATCTTTAATTATATATAATAAATTAATTATTAAATTAATTAATTTTAATCTTTATCAACTTTTATACGTAAACATCAACAATTTGGTATATGTGAAATTAATTTTAAATACAAATCAATTTTATGTATTACTAGCGGCCGCCCGCGACTTCATTCGCGTGGACTTTAGTTTTTTGCCACCGAGTTTCATACAAATTTGCAACCTCTATTTGAAATCCTTAAGAATGAAATTTAAAAAAGTAATTTCTTAGTATACCACTACGTAATAAAAAAAAAATATTCTCGAATTTTCAAGACTCTACGCGTCTATCGACAGTGCCATGTCGGCCAGCAGCAGCGTGCTACCTTCTCACCGCTCCAAACACCCCGCTCAGTAAAGCGCGATTGGTATTAGACTATTATTATTTTAAAACTTTAAAATTGACAGAGTTTCATAAAAACTTTCATCCCCTATTTTATCCCCTTAGGGGTGGAATTAATCAAAATCCTTTCTTAGGGGATGCCTTTGTCATAGTAACTATATGCATGCAAAGTTTCAGCCCGAACAATTTAAAATTGACAAAGTTTCATACAAACTTTCATCCCCTATTTTATGCCCTTGGGGGTGGAATTAATTAAAATCCTTTCTTAGCGGATGCCTACGTCATAACATCTACCTGCATGTCAAATTTTAGCCCCATTCGTCCAGTGGTTTGAGCTGTGCGTTGATAGATCATACAAACTTTCATCCCCTATTTTATTCCGTTGGGGGTGGAATTAATCAAAATCCTTTCTTAGCGGATGCCTACGTTATAACATCTACCTGCATGCCAAATTTCAGCCCCATCCGTCCAGCGGTTTGGGCTCTGCGTTGATAGATCACTATATCAGTCAGCAGTCAATCAGTCAGTCAGTCACCTTTGAGTTTTATATATATAGAAGATTTTTTTATTTTTAACTTGACTTAGGTAGACAGAAAAAAAAAGAAGTTGATTACAATTTTAATGACATGTTTATCTATATATATATAAAAGGATGTGTTTTTATGTACGAAATCAATGAACTCAAAAACTACTGGACCAATTATTATGAAAATTGGTCTATATATGTATTTTCCCACGGAGAAGGTTTATATGATATGCTCATTGATGCCACTCGCCACCAGGTGGCGCTGCAAAGTAGCAACTTCTGCCCGGTTCAACCGATTATCATGAAAATTGGTATGTATATGTATTTTTTTACGGAGAAAACGAATATTCTATGCACATTGATGCCACTCGCCACCAGATGGCGCTGCAAAGTAGCAACTTTTGCCCTGTTCAACCGATTGTTATGAAAATCAATATGATGCTGTATTTTTAATGGTTAATATGAATATGATATTCGTATTAATGGAAGTTACCACCAGATGGCGCTTTCATTAAACGATCAACCACCACTTATTTGATTACTTTAATCACGCCACCGTAAGGTGGCGCAGTTAATATCACTTATATTTAAACGAGAAATTCTTACTAAATTAAGTAGGTATTGTTATGCATCTAATATATTTTATCGATAAACTACAAAATATAACGAAAAAAAAAGTATAAACATGATAACTAACGAGAAAATATGATGAAAACGATAAAATCAAAATAAATTAAAAAAACGAAAATTGGAAGAATGACATAAATGATTTGCGGTACGAAGTCCGCCGGGTCAGCTAGTCTAATATATTTTTAATTATTTCTTAATAGTTCACTTTATTCAATCTGTACGTTGACACTCAAAATAATATTAATGTTTTCCAATTCATTTAATTATAAAAGTTGTCCACTTCATGTTTTCTTGGAAGTTTATTTTATTTTTAGTCTTCGAATCTTCGAATCTTCGAAGCCTGGCAATTTAAATGTTTACTGCTAATTTTTATGCTAAAAAATATTCGATGTACACACTAATGAGTATAATCTGATCGTATGTATACCAAGTGATTGATGAGGATTTTGTATCTTTGACTATCGTCGATTTAACACAAACCTTAAAAATATTTGATTGCACCAAATAACAGATAAAGAGATGGTTGCGATCTGATCAGACATACATAAAGCAATTAACGACGCTGCTGACCATTGTCATGGTTTTTAATACGAGAATCAAATGTACTTTTTTTCTATTGCTATTAGGTTTAGGATATTTTTATTTAAGAAGACGCGCAAGATCACTTGCAAAATTACTTGGTCAGTTGTTTTCCCTTATAACCACTTGTATCACTTGCAATCACTTTCATCGAACATATACAAAGCGATTGAAGACTACCTGTATTTTTCTTTATTATGATTTTTAACACGAGAATCGAATTTACTTTTTGTAGTTTGTTATAAGACCCATTTATTTGAGAAGACGAGCAGAAGAGACTTACTTTTTTTCTCCTTCTTCTTCTTCTTTCTCCTTCGACTAGGATTACTCCTGTTTGCCTCTATTCCGTTTCTGTGGTTGTTGTCTGACAGCTTTCTTTCTATCTTTCTATCCTTGCTATATGGTTTGTTGTTCCTGTAAATTGTCGGTAGTCTCTCCTGTTCCATTTTGTCTACGTGTTGATCCCATTGCTTTCGTGTGTGTTTTACAAATTTTGTGATGCTGTGTATTCCACATTGTTCTCTTATTGTTTTATTTCTTTGTCCGTTCCTTATTAAAACTCCTTTTATTGATATTAGCACTTTCATTTCAATGTTATTTTTTGTGTCAGCTCTTGTTTTTGGCTGCATACGTTAGAATAGGTCTCACCACTGTTTTGTATATCTTTACTTTGCTTTCTGTGGTCATATGCTCGTTCTTCAATACTTTTCTATAAAGCATCCGCTCACTTTTGCTGCTTTGTTGGATTGTGCTATTACTTCTTTAATTATTTTCCTACCGCTTGTCACTTCAACCACCAAGTAGTTGAATGTCATAACCTGGTCTGTTATTCTGTTGTCTAGTTCTAGTTTGCATCGTTTAGGTTTTTTGCTTATTACCATGCATTTCATTTTTTCAGATGATACCATCATGTTAAGTCTTTTTGCTTCTAGATTAAAAGAATGGAGTTGACTTTGTAGATCATCCTCATTGTCCGCGATAAGAACTGCGTCATCCGCGTAACATACGATTGTAATTTTGTGTGGTTCCATTCTGTAGCCTTCTTTCCTTATTATTTGTTCTTTAATGAGGTTGAACAATAGAGGACTGAGTGAGTCTTCCTGTCTTATTCCTGATTTCATGATTATAGGTTCCGTTTTTTCTTCTGGTGTTATGATTTTTGTTACATTGTTTTCGTTAATTTTTTTATCAGTTGAAGTATATTAGGGTGTATTCCTTGCTCTGTCGAAGGCATTCTTCAAATCTATGAAGCATACATATACCGGTTTATTGTATTCAGTTTATTTCTCTACTAGTTGTCTTATTATGAATGTAGCGTTTATTGTGCTTCTGTTTTTCCTAAAGCCTGGTTACTCTTTGGTCATGTTTATTTCGTTGTCAATCCTGTTCCTAAGAATTCTAGTCAGTAGTTTTAAGTCGTATTCATCAGACTTATTCCTCTATAATTTTCAGGTTGTTTTCTTTCTTCTTTTTTAAATATAAACAACAATAGGGACTCTTTCCAGTCGGTTGGTATCTTCTTCATTGGCATAAGATTTTGGTTTCTTCGTTTTGCAAGCTTTCGTTGTGTTGTATGGTGTTTTCATAAAATCTGTTGCTAATCCGTAAACTGTTCAATAGGCACATTTCTATGAGTCTTTCACCATTGTCGTTTTGTTTCTCCTCGTTGAATCTTTGCTTCATTCGTCCACCGATATGCTACCAACTCAGGTATTAAAAAACCCTAAAATGATTGTTTTACTATTTGTTACCGTAGTGTCTAGAAGATCCTGTAGGTTTTCATAGAATATGTCTTTCTCTTCCTTGGTTTTTGAGCCATCTGGTGCTTAAATTGCCATAAAGTTCAGTGTCTTTTTCTCTAGGTTACCAGCATCATGTGTTTATCTACATATTTTATATTTGTTCTTGAGATTCCTTTTGAGTAAAAGACCGGCATCGGCATCTCCTTGCACTCTTTTGTCTCTTCCTACTTCGCTTTAGACCAAAATATATTTGTCGATGGAGAGCCCACGATGCAATGTTCCATGTTTCCATTCTGAATATATTCCTTCTCTTAGTCCTTTTTCTCGCTGTGTTCGTCATAATAAAATCCGTCCTTCTGCGAGGCTGATTTTTGGTTCTGTGAGCTGGTTAGATAAAGTCTCTCCAAATACGTCGCTGGGCTTGTTTAGAAAGGATTTTTTATTGACTTTCTTGGTCTAGATCCATATTTTGTGTTGCTGCTGATATAGTTACCAACGCATTTCTTAGCTTTTGAAATTTCACATCCCGCAGGACTTAAATTTACAACCTTTACCTCTACGCGGCAAAGCTCTAACCTCTAAGCTTTTAAATTCAACACATATCACATTTATCCTTAAGCAGATATAGAATAACGTTAATGAGAGAGAAATTTTGTCAAACCTAAAATTGAAACATCAATCTCTAAGTCACTTTTTTGTGCCCTGTCTTATATTTTATCCGGTAAGGAGACCGAAACCAGTATAGTAATGAATTATTTTAAGATATCTCTCATGAAAGTCATGCTATACTCGTATGTGCTTAAAGGGAAGGTGAGTAAGTGTCACCAGTGACATAAGTTGAATTTAATTACCAAAAAAGCTAAATAATTTCTAAGCATTCATAGCTTAGAGGTTAAACCGTTGCCGCGTAGAAGCAAAGGTTGCGGATTCGAGTCCTGTTGGATGCGACATTTTTTCAATATCTCCTTAATGTCATTTAATATAGTCTTGTTTGTATATTTTCTAAAATTTCCAAAATCCTATGAGGGATATCTCAAAATAATGGTTTACTAAACATTTATTAGCTTTTAAGAATTAACTATGGTTGAATATCCCATATGTTTTGGAGAGATAATAAACATTTTTATTTTGTTGTTTACTTTTGAGAACATGACGGATTACAGATAGATCAGATCTGATTAAACATAAACAAAGCAATCAATGACGTAGTTCGATAAAAATGACGCATTATGACATAGTTTATCGTTTGAACTTTGACAGTTATCTACATTTTAAAGTTTTTTTATTTAAAAATACGTTATAAAGGGTATCTTAAAAAAAACGCACGTTTTAGTTTTGATATTAAATGGATTCTATTTAAAATTGGAAATTCTTTTTGAAAAATTTTTACACAATTGTGACTCAATTTTTTTTAATTGTGAAGATCCGTTGTTAGAATTTAATTGGTAGGAATCCTTGAAATATTCAAATGCTGTAAACGATAACGAATAGATGTTTCCCGATTTTTGTTAATACTGTCACGTACTAAGATATTCTTTTAAAAAGCGGCTATTTCGGTGACGCACCATTGTTTTAGGTCTACAATAAACAACACAATAAGAAACAAAGAATAATATCAACTTAAAATCATTAAAAAACTGGAAAACCAAAACAATAGTTTAAAACAAAAAATAAAACAATAATAATGAAATAAAGAAAAAAAATCGTTAAAAGAGCGAAATCTGTTGAAAATAAACAATCGAGCAACCGTTAAAAAAAACCATTGAAAAACCAAAACACGTTAAAAATTTAAAAAGACAACAAAGGAAAAAACATATGCAACAAAAATCGGTTAAAAACCGAATAAACGTTAAAACATTAAAAATGTGTTAAAAACAAAAAAACATGATAAAAATAATTAACTACGAAAAACCAAATAATCGATAAAACGATGGAAAACAAAAAACCCTTCAAACCAAAAAAAAAAAAATTAAAAATCGAATCTATATCTATATCTATACATATAATAAAACTGTAGAAATGTATATGTTTGTGCGCGCATCACATGAAAACTGCTGATCCTATTCGAATGCGGTTTTCAAAGACGTATTTGATTTCTTTCAACTTAACATCTGGTGTATAAAACTTTCTCCCCCCCACCTCTTTAACGGGGTGAGGAAATAAATTTTTGTACAAAAATCAACACGCCACGCTAACGACGTCGCGGGTACATCGAAAAAGAACCCAAAAATGTGTTTAGATTTTTTTGTCTGCCTGTCTGTATGTTTGTGCGCGCATTACATGAAAAGTACTGATCCGATTCGAATGCGGTTTTCACAGATGTATTTGTCTTCTTTCAACTTAACATCTGGTGTATAAAAATTTCTCTCTCATTTCTTAAATGGGGTGGAGTAAGAAATTTTTATACAACAATCACACGCCACGCGAACGACGTTGCGAGTACAACTACTAAAAAATATATTAATAAACAAAAAAAAAAAGAGTGTGCGTGTAACCTAAAATGTGAAACATAGATTTTACTCTCTAAATACTATTAATGTATTTGAAACCGTTTGAAAATTTTATAAATAAATTTTGAAAATTTTGAAAATAAATTTTGAAATTTTTGAAAATTTAAGCTCCTCCCATAGCTGAAATCACACCGTTACTTCCATCAGAATCTTCCGTTAGAGTCTAACGTTAGGATATGACGTCAGAATTGTAACGTTCCGTTACAATTACTTCCGTTAGAAAATAAACCTGAGTTACCCCTACTCGCGCCTAAAGAAGTTTTACTTCAAAAATAGGTAAACAATATTAAAAATATACACACATTACTTTTAGAATGTGTGATTCTGTAGCTGTATCTACCTTATTGTAATACAACACAACACAAAAGCCTTCGATAGTTAGATAACCATTTCATTTTGTAGCATTTTATAGCATATTCCATAAAATTGGAAAATTTTGAGTTGAGTTTGTTTTCTTCAGTTCTACGAAGGATCTGTTATTGCTGGTAAAAGATCAGCCATCCTGACTAGTGGTTTAATGGCCTTTATGGCTACCTAACCGAACCTAAAATAAGTATAAGCATAATAATATTATTATTTTATGATTAAAAACGTGCAAAATGCTTCTTTACTTAACGTAAAGCTTCCCTATAAACAATTATTTACTATCATAATATGTATGAATGTATATAAACTTACTTAATCAAATCAAAATGAATGTCGCTGTCTCGTCTTTTTTTCATTTTCATTTTTCTTCAAATCTTTCTGGCGTTGATAATATGCCCTTTGACGTTCACAATTTATTTTTCTTTTTGGCTCTTTAAGTCAATAAAACAAAAATAGCTAGGTATAAATAGTGTAATTACACACCAAAAATAAAATGTATGCATATAGAGTACTCACTCATTTTCATTCAATATTTTTTCATCACTTTCTTCATTAATAAATCCACTTTGTTTATTCATATTTAAAACAAACACTTTATACACAAATATTAGGCGTAAAACTATTCACCAACAATGTATTTTGGTTGACAAGCTGTCAATTTGAAAGGTCAGCAAAATATGTATATTATGTTGCCTAATAATATACAATTACAGATTTAACTTGTATTTAATATTGTAGGCGGAATCGTGTTAGGTATTTTGTATCAGGTTTTATTTCCGTTACATTAGAATAACGTAACGTCCGTTAGAATTACTGAGTTACCATTAGTCGCGCCTAAAGAAGTTTTACTTCAAAAAGTTAACAATAAAAAACAAAATAAAAAACGTTAAGAAATCAAGAAACCGTTAAAACCTAATATATATATATATATATATATATATATATATATATATATATATATATATATATATATATATATATATATATATATATTGATATGGATCTTCCTTCCGGAACACCCTCTCTCAATGAAGTTATCGGTCGTGGATTCCAAAATTTTAAAATTGATTGTCCTTAAACTAATTTATAAAAAAAAAATATTAATATAAAAAGTTATTTTCTTCTGGTTCTTTCTACTCCACTTCGTTTTTCTGTTCTTCAACCCTTTCTCTATACTTTCCAAATTTCCGGTTTTTTTCCTACTCTCTGCTTTTTTCTGCTTCAATACTTTCTATTTCTTGCCTTTTATCTCCTCTTACCAATTTCCAGCCCTGACCTCATTGCTTTTCTGTACCTGCTAACTTCCTTCTGCTCTTTCAGTTTCAATATCTGCTAACTAAACTATTTCTATCAATTCTTCTAATATTTATTTTGTTTACTTTTTACTTTTTATTTACTTTAGTATTTATAAATTCAAATTCTTTTAATCAATTTAATATTTTTTATTGCTTTCAGTTAATGACAACTTTCTATATTTTTCTCCTGACAAATCAATCAATAATCCTCCTAACTACCTAACATCCTATAATCTAGACAAAAACAATCCAAACACAAAAATACTTAATCAAGACAACCAATTTAAAAATCATAGACCACGTTCCAACATTTCATTGAAAGAACGTGCACCATGAAGAAAAATCCATTTCAATATATATATATATATATATATATATATATATATATATTGAAATGGATCCTCTTTCCGGAACACCCTCTTTCAATAAATTTATCGGTCGTGGATTCAAGAATTCTTAAATTGATTGTCCTAAAAATAAATTAAAAAAAATTATAAATGTAAATCTTCTTCCGTAGTTCCACTCTTTCTCTATATCTTCCTCTTCCTAATACTTTCCACCTCCTCCTTGCTGCTGCCTTTCCATTTATCTAATACCTTTTTACTGCTCAGCTCTTTCTCTATACCTTTCTCTTCCTACAATTTTCCAACTCTCTGCTTTTCTATATCTTTCAAGTTCTGGTTTCTTTGTATTTTATTATTTTTTTAATTATTTATTATTATGTTTTTATTTCAATTTAAATTCAAATTCTTTCATTAACAATCATTTTATTTTCTGACATTTTTCAAAATTCACTTAATGACAATCTAATCAATAATAATCTCTTAACAACATAACATATGAACTAAACAAAACCAAATACAATATCAAAAAAATACTTAATCCAGACAACCGATTTAAAAATCATGACCACGTTCCAACACTTCATTGAAAGAACGTGCACCATTGAAGAAAAATCCATATCAATTTCCCCCAAATTTGATTTGACTTGGTGAATCACTTCACCTTGCCAAATCAAATTTCCTTTCAGTAGGAAATTTTTCCTCACCATCAGTTGTCAAGCTTTGAATTTAGAATATTTTAATTTTAACTAATACATATGAATCCCCTATCATTATATCTACTTTTATATCTACTTTTACATTCTTCTTTATTCAATTTTTCATTTCTGTTTTACTATTTTTTTTTATAAAATTCATTCCCCCTTCTTAACATTTATTAAAATATACTTTTTTTTATAGTTTTAGATTTGTTCCCCCGCTTTTGGACTTTCCCCATACATATAAATTTTATAGACCTCCACTTTCCTAATATTTTCCTACATATAATTTTTATAAATTTTGTAACCTTAACCCTTTCCTGATATTTCCCACGATACAAACTTTTAACAAATTTAAATTTCTTTCCCCTTTCCTGATATTTCCCTCGATACAAACTTTTTATGAATTTAAATTGCTTTCCCCTTTCTTGATAATTCGCTGTATATAACTTTTTTATAACTTTAGATACCTTTCTCCGTTCCTGATATTTACCTATATATATAACTTTTTCCTAAATTTAGATTGAACAAAATTCCCCCAGAAATAACTCAAAAACATCTTCTTAAATTTTTCAAACACAAATATTTCTTCTTCCTTAATGGCAAACCATATCAGTGTCTGCCCATCTAACATCTCACGCAGGTTTTCTCTTATTTCTTCATGATCTCTACACCATTTTAATTTATTTTTTACCATTCTTATAAAAATTTTTGGATGAGTTTTGTTAATATTCCCATTAAATTTATGTTCAATTTTACTTATACCCATATTATTTTAATTTTTATTTATATTTCTTTTTTCCATTTCTTCTAAAAACATTTCATGTTCTTTTTCTTGTACTATCTTTATTTCTTCTACTTTTTCTTCCACCTCATATATCTTCTTTGTTGTATTTTGCATTTCTTCTATTACATTTTTCTTTTCCACATTGTCTTGTTTTATAATTATCTCTAAGTCATTTAATTTTTTATTTGTATTAGCATTAGTTTCTTTTATTTCATCTTTGCATTCCTTGTTAATAATTGTTTTAATTTTTACTTCTTGTAACTCCTCTATTTCCGTTATTCTCGCTATTATCTCAGTTCTTATTTCTTTCTTTGTTTCTTCCAATTTTTGTTTGTTTGTTTCCATTTGCTTCTTCATCTCATTTTTGAATTCTTCTTTTATTTCTTTTTTTATAGAATCCATATTCTTGTTCATGTCTTCTTTTATTTCTTTTTTCATAGCATCCATATTGAAATTTATTGCTTTAATATCCTTGTTCATATCTTTCATTTCTTTTCTCATAGAATCCATATTATTGTTCATGTCTTGTATTATTTCTTTTTTCATAGAATCCATATTATTGTTCATGTCTTGTTTTATTTCTTTTTTCATAGAATCCATATTCTTGTTTATTTCTTCTTTAATATTTTTTTCATTACTTCATTGTTTTTGTTCATATTTTTCAACATTTCCATCATTTGTTCCCATGATGAATCCCTTCTATCCCCTATTTTACTATCCTGATTACCCTGATTATCCTGAATACTCTGACTACCCTGATTATCCTGACTAACCTGATTACCCTGACTTCCCTGACCATCCTGTCCATCCTGACTCTCCTGATTATCAATATTATCCCCTTGCTCTAACATTCTATCTGTAATTTCCTTTCCCCCTCTTAATTTCATACAACTATTTATAATTTATCTAATCTTTCACTCCGAATCACACACCTTTGTTTTTTAATAAAGCAAGCTTGACACCTAACAGTTAAGAAAAATCTCTTACCCTCAGTGCCAAAGCAGCCACACGTTCTGGGCGCCAATTGAAATGGATCCTCCTTCCGGAACACCCTCCTTCAATAAATTTATCGGTCGTGGATTCAAGAATTCTTAAATTGATTGTCCTAAAAATAAATTAAAAAATATAAATATAAAAATTTATTATTTTCTTCCTCTTCTTTCTACTCTGCTTCCTTTTTCTGTTCTTCAACCCTTTTCCTATACCTTCAAATTTCTGATTTCTTTATGCTTCAATACTTTCTAATTCTTGCCTTTAATCTCCTCCTATTACTTTCCAGCCCTGTCCTCACTGCTTTTCTGTAACTGTTAACTTCCTTCTGCTCTTTCTATTTCAATACCTGCTAACTAAACTATTTGTATCAATTCCTCGAACTTTCTGATTTTTACTTTCAGGTCCTCTATCTTTTTAAATATTGCTTCTTCTTCTATTATTGCTACTACTCATAACTTAATTTTAAAATAAACTTTCTTGATAAATTTCATATCTTTTTATTTTTATGACAACTCTTTGACAAATCAATCAAAATAATCTCTTAACAACATAACTTATGAACTAAACAAAAACAAATACAATATCAAAAAAATAATTAATCCAGACAACCGATTTAAACATCATGACCACGTTCCAACACTTCATTGAAAGAACGTGGACCATTGAAGAAAAATCCATATCAATATATATATATATATATATATATATATATATATATATATATATATATATAACGAACAGAGCGTTTTGTGACAGTCTAAGAATGTCCAAAGATGATACATAAAGTATCTAGTGCCTTACTGTCAAAAGTAATAATTTCAGTTTTGAACTGAAATGGTGTCGGTTAGAAATTTCTAACACTTTAAAAGACACCTTTGATGCTGCGATATAAAAAGATATAAATATCATTCAACCTATATCAGGGCAAAACCAAACTACAGACACGTGTTTCGCTCTTAGTTTGAGCTCGTCAGTGTAGTACAGGCTATGTCTCTCAAGTCACTAATCAAGAGACATTAACAATAAGTTATAAATCCGATAAAATGCTAATGAAATCCTAAAAGCTGCTAAAAGGCCAAAATTATGATAAAAAAACGAAAACCTTGTTAAAAACCAAAAAAAAAGCTATAAAAAGACAAAAAATCGTTTAAAACCAAAAAATTCTTAAAGTAACGACAACAAAAAATGATAAAAAACAGAAAAGTTAAAATCCTAAGAAAAACATTAAAAAACAGAAAAAAAAACATTAAAATATCGTAATAAAAAACGAAAGAATATAGTAATAGAAAGAAAAACCATTAAATCCTGATGGTTAATAAAAACCTAAAAAAAGAATAAAAACCAAAAAAGCATCCAAAAAAACGAAAAAAAAAAATTAAAAATAAACATATAATACATAAAAACCTCAAAAACATTTTTATATAAAATTATTAGATATTAATGTTAATATTTTCAATATAACAATTTTTACTGTGTTGCTTATTAGCAAAGTATTCGTATGTATAAAAATTAAGGATCTTGAAATCGATTATCAGAAAATAATTACTTATTACTAATTCTTTTAATCCTGCAATAGATGTCAATAAACATCTAATCTTGTATGTCATAAAGTAAAAAGTTTTTGAACTTTTGGCTATATTAAAAATTAGTCGGACCAAAAAATAGTGTGTGACACGTCCGGGAAATGTTTTGCAAGTGCTCGTATTGTTTTGCCTCGGTGCTACGCACCTCGGCTACACAACTTTACTCGCTCTTGCAAAATGTCATTTTCCGTCCTTGTGTCACAAATAACTATTCATTTGGAATGAATTCCACGCAAATTTTAATCTATTTCCGCAAAACATTATCCATATTTATAGTGTATTTTAACAATAGTTATTTGTTGTTCAACCATACATCGCAATTTGTTTATATTATTCTTATCTATTTTTTGTTTATGCATTGCAAAGAAAATTTTAATAAGGCGCATTCAAAACGTGCTTTCCTATTGCGAAACCTTTGATAATTATCTTAAAATTTTACATTTAAAGTGAATGTAGTCGAGGCAATAAACCACTAAAAAAATTTAAACGGCAAGCAACACGGATTTTAATGATTCTTTTTGAATTCTATTCGTGAGAGCGTCAGGAAACTTTGTGACCTTATACGATTATGTTATATAAGAAAATTGCATTTGTACATACAAGAAATGCATTTTTTAAGAGCATCTCAAACAGAACTCGTTTTTTATTTGCGAAAATAAGTTCAATTTTCTTACTCGGGGATTTTTGGGGTCGCTGAAAACGAATTGGCATTAAAAGTGGTGTCGGGAGTAGGTATCTGGGGTCCGGAGTACCTGGTGTCCAAGATACTTACTATTTACTTCGTCTTCTGCACTTTTCGTTAGTCAGAATTCCATACTTAAGGGGTTTTTGTGCTCGCTGAAAACGACTATGACATTAAAAGTGATCTACGGAGTACCTGTTGCCCAGGATACTTACTGTTTATCTTATCTTCTAAAGGTTTTAGTAATATCGTTATACAATTAGTGAAAACTTATAACTGGAGGATTTAAGCACTAAATTAAAAAAAATGGATTTTGTTTTAAATATATTCCATGAAACTTTAGGACATGATGTAAAGGTCGCTTTGCTGGGCACTAGATACTCCGTAGATCACTTTCGTTATTATATACGATCTTAGCGAGCCCCCAAAACCACCCGAGTATTGAGTTTTGACTAATTGTTTAATGAATTTATCTAAAAAAACTCCAGAAGATGAGGTAAACAGAAGGTATCCTGTGCATAATGTACTCCGGATATCACTTTCAATGTCATATTTGTTTTCAGCGAGCCAAAAACCACTGAGTAACGAGTTTTCAGTATTTGTTTATTGTTATTACCCAAATTTCTTGGGTACCTGGTACTCCGCAGATTACTTTCAATGTTATGTTCGTTTTCAGTGAGCCCAAAAACACCGTAAAAGCAGCACTTTTCTGTCGATTTTAAGTATTCTGAATCGATTTTTCGTATTGTTTGTCATATTTTGCCTTTTGAGCTAAAAATTTTCATTTTACGGTCAAAATTTTAATTATTGTCATTTTGAGTTCAAATTGCAAAAACACCATAAGTCCAGCACGTTTCTGTCGATTTTAAGTATTTCCAGTCGATTTTTCCATTTTATGTCAAAATTTTCAGTTTTAGTAATTTTAAATTAAAAATGCAAAAACACTGTAAAACCAGCACTTTTCTATCGATTTTACGTATTCTGAGTCGATTTTTCGCATTTTAAGGTACACATTTTCATTTTATGGTCAAAATTTTCATTTCTAGTCATTTTGAGCTCAAAAGGCAACAACGTATTTCGAGTCGTGTTACGCATTTTTTGTCATTTTTGCATTTTAATGTCAAATTTTTCATTTTTAGTCATTTCGAGTTTAAAATGCAAAAAAACACCGTAAGACCAGCACTTTTCTGTCGATTTTACGTATTCTGAGTAATTTTATAACGATAATAGCTGTACCTGGCACGCGTTGCTACGCAAACAAAAATAAATTTAAGAAAAATAAAAGAGAAGAAAAGATAGAGAAATTTTATAGTTTTATTTTACTTAACGCACCAAAAATATATTTTTTTTGAGCCGCGGCCAGAAATTAGTACTTTCCGGTTTATTTTTAGGTCAGAAAATGTCATTTTGTCGGACAAGTCCGGTAAAAGCTTTTACCGGACGCATTAACAATAAAATAGTTAGTCTAAGATAGCGGTCAATTCTATGGTAACCGAGTTTTGTATATATTTAAAACTATAAAAATATAAAACGAGCAGAGCGTTTGTGACAGATGTAAGAGATGATACAAAACGTATTTAGTGCCGTGCTTTCAATAATAAATTTAGTTTGAAAATGGATTGGTGTTTGGTTAGATTTCCTTACTCAAGACACCGGTAGATGCTGCGACATAAGTATAAGAATATTAATCAACTCATACAAGGACAAAACCAACTACAAACACCGTGTTTTGCTCTTTTTGGAGCTCATCAGTGTAGTATAGGTTATGTCTTTTCAGTCACTAATGAAGAAACTTCCCCTATATGAATCGACCAAATCCTTATAGATGTAACCTTGCGAAGGTAGAAACCATTCGCAAGTGGCCCCATCTTCACACCAAAAATGGTACTACAACAGTCGCTTTGCATCTTGAAAGTAACCTTCGGCAAGGTAAAATAACTTGACATATTTTGACGCTTAATTGAAAACGTGAAATTTATTATAAAATGGATATTTAATATGATGCATTTGATTGTGAATTAATGGAAGATAAAATTATACCAGATGAAAATGTAAACTGAATAATATGAATATGAATAATGCCCGTTTTAAAAAATATATTGTACGTAATACGTCCCAAAAGTGCTTTTACTGGACTCGCAGGCTTGCAGGACTCGCCTATGGCTCGCCCTGCAATTTGCCTACTTGTCCAGTAAAAGACCACTTTCAGGACTTGTTACGTAAACTACTATTATCTACTCTACCTTATATTATGTATCAATTTTTATTTCCTGAAAACTGTCATTATAGACAGCTGTGCGTGAAGTAACAATGTATTTTAAATGGGATTTACTTTTTCGCACTGTTTTTGACACACCTTCGTATAATCAAATATCCTTTTTATAATTCACGTTCACAAAGTTTCTATTTCGACACTAAAAACAGTATCGAAATAGATTCATTGTAACACTGTTTTTGGTAACTTTTTGTTTTACACAATTGGTTCCACTGCACTGATTTTCAACGAAAGAGTTCAGGTAGTAAATCAAGAAGTATGTTGTAGTAAATTATTAACTACATTATCAGCGTTATTGCTAAATTCGGAATATTTTATACAAATTTGACAAACATTCTAATTTAAAATCATTAAAACTGACAAGTGTCAAAACTGTCAAGATTGCCAACATAAATAAATATTTCGAAAAACTCTCATTTTATTTTTTTTATACTTTTTAAAGTTCATTATAAAAAATAGTATGTAACACTCGAATTACAATGACGGTTTGTAGTACTCGTTCTTTGCGAAACTCACCGCTTCGCGGTTCGTTTCACAAACTGAACTCGTACTACGAAACCTCTGTCATTGTAACACTTGTATTACAATATACTATAGCATTCGCGTTGCCATGGTGTTGCTATGAGAGCATTAGTTTTGTTAGTATCTTGAAAATAAATTGTAAATAAATTACTTTTTTGTAATTATTTTTTATTTGATTATCATAGATAAAATATTGTATGAAACTGTTTGTGAAGTACTTTTTGCGCACGTACGCGATATATAACATCGCGTGCGTGCGAAAACAGCATACTTCACGAACTGTTTCATAAATAATATTTCGAACTATATACGAATTCGTATAGATATCTATAAATCAGTATTGAACTTGATACATGGATGCGCCATCTGGTGGTAACTTCCATTAATACGAATATCATATTCATCTCACACATAAAAAATGCATCATCATTCTGATTTTCATGACAATCGGTTGAACGGAGCAGAAGTTGCTCCAGGAGACGATGGAGACAGTAGGTATCATGCGTACTAGGTATTTCGGACCGAAGATCAATTTCAATGTCACATTCATTTTTAGCGACCGCTAGAAACCGCTAAATAACAAACGCCAATAACTAACGAGTTATGCACTTAAAAATGCATTTTTTGTATGCACAAATGCAGTTTTCCAATATTACATGATCGCATAAGGTCACATAGTTTCCTGATGCCCTCACGAATCGAATGCAAAAAGAATCTTTAAAATCCGTCTTGCCGTTTAAATTTCGGAGATTCAGTGCTTCATTGTCTCGACTAATATATTTAGGGAAACAATTAAAATTTCTGTCTATGTAAACCCGAAGGTTATAATTTATATCCGCATTCATTTAAAGACATGGTCGAAATTTCTTAGTAAATTTCACAATACAATCATTTTTCTTCAGGCCATGACTTCTTAGATCTAACGCGTTACCGCAAATTAGTTTCGCGTGATATGAATAGAAACCACTAAAAGTAATGATTGTTGACATGTGCAATCTTTGATTACCGCAAACGTATATTAACTTATTAAAGCTATATTATTAAAAATCGATAATAATTTATTTGAAAGGAAATGGTCGATGTATGAATTATACAAATTAAATGCTGTTTGAAAATAGTCCGTTCCGTTTTTACATGATTTGAAATGCTTTGAAAATAAACAGTTACTTAAGCTGTATATTTAAATATTTCTTCACTTATTTTATATAAGGTGGGCAATTTGATTTGACTGATTTGTATCTTAAATATTTGTTGCTAGAAATAAAATACGTCAATTTTGTCATCTTTATACTTTATTTAAACTAAGAAATTATGTATAAAAAATAATATTAGACAAATGTCCGCCTCTAGAGGCCGTGCAAACCTAAGCCCTACCGCTTTTTGGTAGGTACCAATAGCTTCCGTAATATTGTTCTTCAGCTGATCTACAAAATTTAGTTTGTTGGCATAAATCCTATTTTTTAAAAATCCCCATAAAATGAAGCTAGTAGCTGATGACCTTTGTTGCCAAATGACATTACCAAATAGAGAAATTGTAGCCCTAATAATCAATGCAAAATTTAATTAACAGAACAGGGTGGGCGCCAGTTTGTCACATTAAAATTTCCAAAAATTGCATAAATCCCCTAGTTAGCTCACTAGGTCGTGGCTTCTTTAAAGAGTTTTACCAGTCCTCCCCAAACATGAAATATAAGGGCGCCAGAGTACAAACAAAACAAATTATACGCAAACACCCGTTTAAACGTTTTTTTTTTTAATTATTATAAGATCAATTTTTTAAATTAATAATAAAAATTTGAGTTTCTCAGAATATTAATTTGGTTAATAAAAGTTTTTTAAATTAATTTATCTCTTATCTGCTTCAGGAGATCTGCCTTTGTTGTTACCGCGATAGTTTTTCAGGAAAGAATTTTCCTCAATTTTTAATAGTAGTTAAAACCAGGTTTTTCTAATCTGTTCGGCCTTTTCCAGTTAACAGAATTTTTAAAAATGTTGGAAAGTTTTGATTGTATTCCACGAACATTTTGATACAACACTGAAAGAGCCATTGCAGTAATAGTAGTTAAAACCAGGTTTTTCTAATCTGTTCGGCCTTTTCCAGTTAACAGAATTTTTAAAAATGTTGGAAAGTTTTGATTGTATTCCACGAACATTTTGATACAACACTGAAAGAGCCATTGCAGTAATAAGCAGATTATAATAAGAAAGTAAAAACTAAAACATGATTAGAGATTATACAAGTCACCCTCAGAAAAAAATTCCCTTTAGGTATATGCCTTTTATCACCCTTTCGCATGAATAGACAACCATCTCTGATCCAAACAAATTTAAACCCTTTGGCCCTGGCTGTTCCTTTTGCTTTTTTCAAAGGCATTTTTACGGAACTAGTAAGGTGCTCATTAATAATAAAGCTGGTTAGATATTTAGTCTACTTTTAACCCAGGAGTCGAGCTTTTCGATTGATGACGTTTTAATTTTGCGCCTGTTAAAAAATTATCGCTTTTCTTCTTATTTAATAACTGAACGATTCTTTGTTTAGGTTTTAATAAACAAATTTTAATACACAATACAAAGTCAGTCTTGTCTTAAGAATTTTTAAAAAATTTGGAAGCGGGTTTCAATGTCCAAGAATTCTGTTTGTAAGAAAGTGTTATAGACACAGCTTTTTTAACTTTTAACGCACTAGTTTATATTGATGACCACGATTCCGTACATCGTCATTGAGGACAAGTAAACAACGGTCAAACGAATAATGTAAAATTTTGTATTTTTCGATCACATCTCCACGGAGTCTCCTGTTTTGGAGGCTGAATAATCCCAAGATTTGGTGACATTCTCTCTAGTGGAGATTACGAATTGTTGGAGAAAGTCTGGAGATTCGCATTTGAACTTGCTCAAGAGCATGCGTGTGTTTCGGAAAGTAAGGGTTCCAAATTGGTGCAACATAGTCCAAGATGGAACGAATGTAGGTTTTGTAAATTGTAGCTTGTAACGTTCGTTTTCGAGCATACCATCCGGACTATATATTTTTATTCTGTTCAGTTTTTATTGCGCCGATGCGAAGGTCGATTGCCGACTTGTTGGGAGAAATTATTGTTTCTTCGACGGAATAATTTTTCAATTCTTTCATTTTCATCTGCGATTCTTAAATAATTCAGAATTAGTTCCTGACTACCTTCGCCCTTCATTCTGGGTTATCGCCAAATCTGAGAAGGGCCCTATTAAGGAACCACATAAAGTATTCAGAAAAATTTCGCTGTCTCCCGACAGCCATTTTGAAGCCGACACCAGATGTAACCATTCCCGGGATTGGTCCCTAGGAAGTTCCATTGAAGGAAGATCACTTTCATCCACATTGGTAGTTCTGATCCACCTCTAACGAACTCCGACAGGAAGACTTCGAACAACAAAGATAAGAGATTAAATTAATTAATTAATTTCAATTTTTACTAAAATCTTTATTGAGTAATAAATTAACTCAAAACTGATTTTTCGTATTTTATTTGTGTGTCTGTACTTGGCGCCCTATAATCAATGTTTGGAAGGGATTAAATAAAACTCAGGGTGAAGCCACCACCCTCAGGAGCTAGCCTAGAGTAATTTAAGGGTTACAAATTGGCGCCCAACGCCAATGTAATTTTTAAAGGGTTAATTAAGCTACAAGCTAACAATTATGGAGCCAGATTTTGAAAGATTTTTTAACCATGTACATTACTCCTTTAACCTTCCTGACGATTGGCGTAATATGAGAAGTTTACTTTGGGTCAATCAAAATTACAACCCCAAGATCTTTCTGTTTGGAAGAACTGGCAATATTTAGTAGCTCATAGGTGGGTTATTGTATCCTAGATGAAGAAAGTTACATCTTTGTTCATTGAGCCACCATTGTTCAATTCTACTCAGATCGTTAATCAGTTCTTCATAATGTACTAGTAGATAAGAAAAGAACTTGGTGTCTCTGCAAATAGTGATACCGTGGACACAAACACTGACACCATATATAAGTTGAAAAGCAGGGGACCGATAACAGAAACCTGCGGTACACCACTAGCTACCAGAAATTCATACGATAATTGATCTTCAATTTTGTCTTGACATACTTTCTCAGATAAAATGGCACGAATCTACGACAGCAATAGATCTGTCTCACCAAAATGCTTCAATTTATAAAAATGACGTTCATGCGGGACTTTACCGAAAGTCTTCTTAAAATCAAGGTAAATTATGTCGACAGGATTTTCCTGATCTATTTCGGACATTCAGATATCGGATTTGGCTAACTTTTATATTACACTTATCTCATATGAGAAATATATCAAAACTAGTTAATTTGCTTAAAATCTATGGTCTGGTAGTCTGGTCTTCTCATCAAATATAAGATAAAGTACAAAACAAGTTACTAAGAGCATGATATTTTAATTGTTGATTTGACAATACAGAACAAGAAATGATGTTAAAGAGAAACTGAACTAATATCACATCCAACAGAAATTAATCTCTATACATAGCCGGTAGCGCCTTAAACCCCTTGATGACACTAATGGTAAGTACCTAAGCGTTTTAATACAACGCATGTTGTCTGGAATATTTATTTAATACTATCACACCTTAGATTACATTGAAACATCAAACTCTACTTTTTTTGTGGCATGTCTTTTATTATTTTTTGATCAGAAGGCCAGAATAACAGATTTGTAATGATTTAGTTATTTGACACATCTTTTATGCGATTTTTTAAATTTAATAATTACATAAACAAATTATAACCTTAAAGAGAAATTTAAAAAATATCACATCCACTTAGAATTGAATCTGCGGTCTTTATCTACAGATAATAGCGCCTAAAACCGTTTGGCCACGGCTGATTCCAGAGGTTAGTGGGCGTTTTTGATCATATTTGCTTCAGTTTATATTACTAGGAAATTTATCCACTTCAATCGTACTCAGGCGTATAGACTATAGATAGAAATTATAGGTTTGATTTTTGCCGGATATGACAATTGTTTTAATTTCCCTTTAATATTATTTATTGATTTTAAAAATCAGATTAAAGATGTATAAATATTTATAATACCGGTTCCCCATATAGCAATTAAAAATAAAAGGCAAGGAACTAAAAAACTAAACTTTTGATGTTTTAATTGTCGATTTGTCACATTAAAGTCATATACCTACTAGCCTTAAAATAAATAAATAAGTACCGTATACGACATGAATTAGATTAAGATATGATCAATAACTAGTAAGGCTTGTGTAGCCGAACGGTTAAAGATGTTACCGGCGTCAATTTTTCATTAATGTCATTTCTCCTCTCTCTAATTTTTAAATGATTTAAAAAGAGTTAGTTTACTTGATAATTTTTATGGATACATTTATCAAAAAAATTAATAGTTACAAATACTGGATAAACCAGTTTTTTTTATAATGTAACGATCTATCTGATTGTTTTGTACAAAAATTGATTTGCCTATTACTTAGTTTAATAGTTGTAGTTCAAAAATGTGCCGTGAGCGGTGTTACAGTAAAATTATCAACTCTTTCTCGTTGTGATTAGTAATTCATGTCCCATTACAAGTTGGTACGTGAAATAGTCTAATCTTGATGTTAATCCTCTTCGAAATATAAGGTTCATCCAAATTTGTTTAAAGTGGTTCACTATATCTAAATTGGATTAGCTCCAGCCATTTTGTGGTGGAAAAGGAACAAAAATTAATTCCGAATTTTATTCTGATTTTTGGAAATTAGAAGAAAAATCATCCCTATACAATAGATACCGATACATATGGGTCATTACAAGGGGTTTTCGAAGACTTCCATTAATGACATAAGAGAATAATTAACTCTTTAATTAATATAACTAATATTATTTGATATAATATTTAGTTTTCAATATTTTTATTTATTGAATTCATTGTCTTGTTAGGGTTCCGTAGCCAAATGGCAAAAAATGGAACCTATACTGATTCGTCATGTCTGTCTGTCTATCCGTCTGTGTCTGTATGTAACAGACACTTTTTTGTTTAGATGTATTCTGTGAACCACCTTAAGATTTTACACAAAAATAGAAAAAATAAATAAATTTTGGGGTTCTGCATACTTAAAACTGATACCTACTTAAAATTTTTTTTTGATCAAACCCATACGTGTGGGGTACCTACGGAACTCTTCATGGGCGAGTCCAACTCGCACTTGGACCGCTTTCTTTTAAATTATTAAATTTGTAATAAATTATTTAAAACAGGTGTTTGAGTATAATTTGAGGAGTTTGTACTTTGGAGCCCTTACTGACATGTTTCTGAGAGACTAGTAAAACTCTTAAAAGGCAACCCACGACTTCGTGAGCTAGTTAGGTAAATAACGCCCTTTAGGACGTTCTAACCTTACAATATATATATGTTTATTTTTTTTTAAGTCGGGCGAAGCTAAGAATTTTTATTAAATGATTATTTTTATCTACTACTACTGAATATAAGTGAAAGCACATACGCATTCAATACATAATTATAAAATAACTTTCCTAATAAGTTATAAACTTGTTTATAGAAATTTTGAAAAAATATGTTGTTATTTCCTCCGGAACATTTTCTTCCTACTAATATGATAAAACCAATAATTAGGGTATCTGTTATACTATTCAAAAATTTTTTGTTAATCAGAATCAAACAGGAAATTATTTTATCTTCTTTTTGGATACTGCTACAAAGTAATGATAGATTAGTCTATAAAAATGTTCCACTTTTATCAACCGAAGATATGAATGAATTAGTCATAATAAAAAAATGTTTCCTTGTAGTTAATTCTAATTTAAAAAACAAGCATGTGAGCTAAGGACGTGATATTTGTCATTTAAATAAAAAATGTCAAATGTCAAAAATATTCAATTCAAATTTCATTAAATTAGAAAAGTCAATTGTCAAACTGTTTAATTAATAATTTTATCTAACTGTCTAATTTTTATCACATTTTCAATTAAACCGCAAACTTTAAACCTCAGATATGTCTGACTATTTGATTTATTTGTCATTTACGGTAATAAATCACTAAAGAAAAACGTTTTACTACGTACACACCATATACTCCAGGGAAAAAAGTAAAAAAAAAACATGTTAGTGACTTTGAATAATCCCTGTACCTGAAAAATTTTCTAGTTATTATATACATACCTATACAATAAAAACCTACCTATTTTTTTATAAACAAATTAAGACAAAAATGCAATTTTTTCCTTTTTGAATTATAATTTCGGGGGTAATTAATTTTCAAAAAACTAAAAGTAACTTTCTTTTAGAGCATAAAAAAAGCAACAAAATGGTAGTTTATAAAATCGATAGAGTAATTTGTTGCTTAGATAATTGCAGAAAACAGCAAAATTAAAAATTATCAATAACCGTTTTAAAATTTAATTTATAACATTGCTATAAAGTCCAGAGTAGGGTCTTAAAAAATTGAACAAACCCTCAAAATTTCAGATTGATCCATCAATTAGTTTAAAGGTTATTTAATTTATCTATCCCAAAGACAATTTTTTTGCAATAACAAAAGTCAAAAAATGATAATGCTAGAACTACTCTGCCAGTTGCATTTTGAAGAGAAAGAGTTGTTCTATCAATCTGGGCCACAAAAATTCAAAAAAAAAATTCTTGATAAAAATATAAATTGCAACATTATTGTAATTTGACACTTATAAACTTTTAGAATAACTTGTTAACTATTGAACGTAAAACAAAATTTTGATTCGAAAAGCTGGCATTTTTACACAAATTAAAAAAAACAGGTTTTCTAGGATAATTTAGAGCCAAGTTAGGTTTTTTTAACCACAGCTAATCTATACTAATATTATAAAAAGGAAAGGTTTGATTTTTTGTTTGTTTGAAATGAATAGGCTCCGAAACTACTGAACCGATTTCAAAAATTCTTTTACCGTTGGCAAGCTACACTATTCCCGAGTGACATAGGCTATGTTTCATTTTAAAAAAAATAGGGATCCTTACTAAAATGCCATTAATGTAACCAAAAATGACCTTAAAATCCTTACATCGGGTGCGCTGAGAATACTATTGATTAGGTATAGAATAAAATAATGTACTACGATTTTGAACGATATATAAATATCTACAAAAAATGCCGCGACAGCATATGTCTAACTGTTATAGTTACGTCACAATAACTAATTGTTAATTTTTTAAAAGTTTTTATCTTGGTACCTATTATTCCTTATCAAAATAACTTATTTCATAATCACGACAGATACCTATCACAAATTTAGCATGTGCAATGGTACGAGGCTACTTATAAAGGAATTAAAGGACAATTAAGTTGTAGCAACCAATATTGTTTAGATCACTTTTTTGTGTCAAATTCAAATAATGCAAACAATTTAAATTGAAAATCTTACATTTTTCACTATAATATAACTGACCACTATCCAACTGCATTAACATTTCGCATTGAAAACGAGAAAATACCTTAATTACACTATAAATTATTTATAAATTACAACACGCTAAAATCGGATTTAAAGAAAGAAATGTGGGAGGATGTGTATAGTGGGGGAGATGTGGATGGTATCGCAAATTGTTTTATTAATAAGTTGAAATATTTCATTAACAAAAATACAATAAAAACAAATCAAAGAAAATATAAACAAAAATGGATGACAGTAGGCATACTTAAATCTATAACAAAAAAGAATAAATTATACAGGGCAATATTAAAAGATCCCGAAAATCACGAATTAAAAGGAAACTATAGAGTGTACAAAAATCATATAACTAAAATTATAAAAAAAGGCGAAAAATAACTACTACTCAAAACAAATAGAGAATAACAAAAACTCAACAACGTCATTATGGAAATGTGTAAATAATCTGTGTGGGAAAGCCAAGTCAACAAATAAAATAGATTTTCTGGAGTTACAGGATGGTACTAAAGTAAAGGAGAAGAATGACATTGCTAATCATTTTAATAATTATTTTAGTGAAATTGGGAACATACTTTCAGATAATATCCCAGACATTGATTTCACAGAAAATAACCAGTGTCTAGAAAACACTATGTATTTACTCCCTACTAATGAAGTAGAAGTACTTAAAGTAATTGAAAAATTAAAAAATAAAAAGTCACCACGAGCAGATAACATTCGTTCAGAAACGCTAAAAGAAATAAAACAGGAAATTGTAAAACCACTGACATTCTTAATAAATAGATGTTTTGAAGTGGGATGTTTTCCTCAAGTATTAAAAACTAGTATAATTAAACCGCTTTATAAAAATGGAAGTGAAACAATTGCTGAAAATTACAGACCAATTTCGTTATTATCAAATATTTCAAAAATAGTTGAAAAAGTTATAAAAGTCAGATTGGTAAAAATTTTTAAAAAATATAATATTATATTATCAGATCGGCAATTTGGTTTTAGAGAAGGTAAATCTACTGATGATGCAATACTTGAGTTAACTTCATATATTTATAATGCTTTAGACAAAAAAATTCCTACAATAAGTATATTTCTAGACTTAACTAAAGCCTTCGATACAGCGTGTCATAAAAAACTTCTGCTTAAACTGTACAAATATGGAGTGAGAGGAACTGCTTATGAGTTATTAAAGAACTATTTAACAGGTCGAACACAATGTGTAGAAATTGAAGAATGTAAGAGCAGGCCAAGGTATGTTACTTTTGGGGTTCCTCAGGGTACTGTCCTTGGTCCGTTATTATTTACAACGTATATCAACAGTCTCCTATGTCTTCCTACAGAAGGTAAAATAATTAGTTTCGCAGATGATACAGCCAATCTATACTCAGCGTCAACATGGAATTTGTTAAAAAGCAAAATTGAGAATGATTTTCCAAATATATCCAAATGGATACAAGCTAATAAACTGACTTTGAATTATAATAAAACAAAATATTCATCGTTCTCTTCTTACTTTAGTGGTTTACCGAATCTTGGAGCACTGAATGTTGGATTACAGACTACTATTCTGTAAAACGAGAGCATATTTGGGCATAGTGATAGATCGTCATATGAAATGGGACTTGCAAGCAAAACAGCTAATCAAAAAAATTAGGGGACATTTACCAAAATTTAAACATTTACGCGACTTTATAAATATAAATAAATTAAAGACAGTTTATTACTCGTTAGTTGAATCATTGCTATCTTACGGTATTATAGGTTGGGGAGGCATAAATGATTGTTTTTTACAAAAACTGCACGTTGTTCAAAAATGGATATTAAAAATCATGTATTGCAAACCAATTTCTTATCCAACAGATAAATTATATAATGAGTTACAAATAAAGGATATTAGGCAAATTTATTTTCAAAAAATGTTACTCTTGATTTTTCAAAAAAAAAAAATATATATCTTTTACAAAACGTGTTTATAATATACGTAGTAGAAATGATATTCTATTTCCTCGTAGTGACAAAACCATTGGCCAAAAATATGCATTATATTATGCTCCTAGAATTTTTGCTTTGTTGCCTCTAAGTACAAAATTAATAACAAATTATAAATTATATAAATCCCATGTTAATAAATGGATACTACAAGAACAACGGTCAACATTTTCAAATTTATTAAATAATACCACTATGTGATGTATGTGTATGTGCGTATCTATATTTATGTACAATGTATATGTGTACTTTTGTAAGTGTGCAAATGTTTGTCGGGTTTGTAACCGATGGACATTTCTATATTTATGAACTGATTAGCTGTTACCTAAACTATATATTTATGTATATGTTTGTATATGGTGTATTATGTATTATGTATTATGTACTTCAATATCAATACATAGTATAAAACAAAGTCGCTTTTTCTGTCCCTATTTCCCTTTGTATGCTTGAATCTTTAAAACTACGCAACGGATTTTGATGCGTTTTTTTTTTAATAGATAGAGTGATTCAAGAGGAAGGTTTATATGTATAAGGACATCCATTAAATAGTGGAGAAATACTGTTATTTTTGAGGTTTCTAATGTGATGTCGTTAATTATCAATTTTTTTCCGCTTACATTGCAAACACAGGCTGAACCCTACGAGATTTATCAAAATAATGTACTAATTATTTGTACACATTGAAAAGGTCTACAGAAAACTCCGCGATGGTATATGTCTATCTCTTATGGTTATACCACAATAACATTTTTTTGTCATTTACTTTTTACGACAAATAATGGCTAATTTTCGAAGCGATTTTAACCAATACAGCATTAATCCTTATCCAATTAAATAGCTTAAATACATTGTTGATTTAATATAGATCTATATGATCCTTTACAGCACAAGATTTAAATGAATATTTTCGAAGATATTACAGATTTAAAATTGCGGGACGTAGCGCTTGCGGTGGTACTGGCCGGCTGGGGCGGCGGTAACGTGCCTATAAATAGTGCATCGGAGGCCGCGATTTTCCCTATAGCACTTTGAATTTTGCAGCGATCGGACGCGTTTATTACGAAATTAATCATTATGACGCTACCCTAAGGTGGCGCAGTTGAGATGTTTTAAATTTACACCTGTAATTCTTACATAACTAAGTACTATGACGTCACCGTAAGGTGGCGCAGTTGATATCTCATATATTTAAAAGAGCAAAACTTACTTACCTAAGAACTATGACGCCACCATTAGGCGCAGTTAATATATAATATACCTAACCGATAAATTACAAAGTACTATAAATAATAGTAAAGACTGGTAACTAACGAGAAAATATGATAAAAAATACAAAAAATTAATCGTAAAAATAAAAAAAATGGAAAAAACATTAGTGTTAGGCGGTGCGAAGTTCGCCGGGTCCGCTAGTACCTGAATAAGACTGAAATCTCGATTTAAGACAATTTTACCCGGCAGAGACAATATTATATGATGTGACAATTAAACCCGACTGTGACTATTTATGTTTATATTTATTATTTGTATTCATATTTCATTTTATTTTTTATTTATTTTGTTATACTCACAAATACAAGTAACCTAGTGTTACTTCTGTGATTCTCTGTTTATTCAATGTTTTTTTAAGTATTGTGTAATTATGTTATATTTTTTTGAATAAACATTATTATTATTATTATTATATTAATATAACTGAACCACCAGCTGGTCAACTAGCTCATACACTGAGGATACCGATGATCCCAACTGATCTACCAAATCCATTTAAACCGCTTCAATTTCCTATCAAAACATCTTTCGCTTTTACTAATAATAAGTCTCAAGGTCAAACCTTCCAAATAGTAGGGATCGGTTTTCCTCATGGCCAACCGCCTAAGGCGGGTCGGAGCACCTGAAAATCAATTTATTTTGCTGCCAGAAATTAAAACAACATGTAATATTGTTTACAGGGAAGCGTTGACCCAAAAAATTTAATGGCTTTTGTTATTTTTCTTTAATCCCCGTGCAAAGCCGGGGCGGGCTGCTAGTCTATACTATCTATACTTATATAATAAAGAGGAAAGATTTGATTTTTTGTTTGTTTGAAATGAATAGGCTCCGAAACTACTGGACCGATTTCAAAAATTCTTTTACCGTTTGCAAGCTACACTATTCCCGAGTGACAGAGGCTATGTCTCATTAAAAAAATCTCAATCTGAAATTTTAAGGAGATTGTTCAGCTTTATAAGACCCTACTCTGGACTTAATAGCAATATTGTAGATTAATTTTTAAAATATAAATTGATAATTTTCAATTTTGCTGTTTTTTGCAATTATCTAAGCAACAAATCACTCTATCGACTTTTATAAACCACCATTTGGTTGCTTTTCTTATGCTCTAAAAAAAGTTACTTTTAGTTTTTTGAAAACTAATTACCCATAGAATTATAATTAAAAAAGTAAAAAAAAAATGCATTTTTGGCCTTAATTTGTTTATAAAAAAATAATTGCACGGAACTTGTGGTTGGAAATAGGTAGGTTTTCATTGTATAGGTTTCGTGACCGATTTTAGTCTGATGAGTTTCACGGTTGGTTCGTACGTATTTTGCCCTGCTGAACTCGAATTTTAAACATGTTTACATTTAAGAAGTATAAGGAATTTGTTTAAAACGTTATAAAAAGATATCAATTTGAACAAAAGTTATTGTAAAATTGAAGAAATGTGAGGTACGCTTAGTTTTTCTAAAGCTTGAAACAACTTTTATAAGTGATCTTTGTACTTTTAAAATGTTTTTTGGTAAATTGTATTTGCATTATTAATAAAAAACGTTATAAATGTTTAACGTCCAAAAAATGACAGTTTATTAATTTATTGCATTTTTAACTAAGACACGCAATAAACATGGTTAAGCATGTTTTATAAACTTGTTCTACAATTCAAGAAGAACAATTTATAGTACTTGTTATGTATTTATGTTAATTTTTCGCAATGATATAGCGGTTTTAATGCGCGAATGTACAGGGTTGTTTGAGAAGTTTTGCAAGCAAAAATAAAAGAATGTGTATTTTTGACGAAATAGTTTTTTTTTCAATTAATATAATTCCCTCAGCTTAAACACACTTATTTCAATGATTTTCCAGTAATTTTATACTATCTCTGTAATTTTTTCTCCACGACCATTAATGAATGTAATAATTCCGACTTCATTTTTAATAATTGAAAGTGTTCATTCTCACTCTAGTGACGGAATAACATTCTGTAATACGCGCATTCAGTTCGCGTCACCGCCGCCATTTTATTGTGCTAGGTCACGGCATTGGATGTCAACAACAAGCATCCAGCGTTAGTAAAATCACAAATTTCTTTAAAAATCCAATAAATGAACTAATTTGTAGAAAACGAGTAAATAATTAACATTATTGGACCCTGAAGACATGCCTAAATATTATACATACCATTTATTCAGTTACAAATATAAATTATCCGCTTTTTTCGTAAAATCTTTACTTCACACGTGTTGGATGCCACTTGCAACTAAATTGTTGACATCCAGGGCTATGACCTAACCTAACAAGATGGCGTCAGTGACGTATTTTCTGAACGTGCGTATTGCTCAACAAAAAACATAGATTGCCCTGCGAATTTCAAAACTGTCACCCAGATTGTCAGTGCGACGTTCTAATTGTTTTGCTACATATTTCAATTTAAATAAACAGAATTATTACATGGTCGTGGAGAAAATACAGTCTGTTACACGGTTAGAATGAAAACTCGTTTACTCGTGGTTCCTCTCGCTCGCTACGCTCGCGTTCGGAATTCTCCACTCGTATCGAATTTGCATTCTAACCTTGTTACAGAATATACTATTCTGAAAAATCTGCAAAATATTGTTCCACGGTAGCAATAGCTTCTTTATTCGATAAAAAATGCTTTCCACAAAAGAATTGTTTCAAGTTTCTGAAGATATAATAGTCGGAGGGAGCCAAATCTGGTGGGTGTTCAAGCCATTCGTACTTTAATTAGTTCAATTTAGCCATTGGCAAAAAACTTGTGTGAACCCGTGCATTGTTTTGCTTAAAAATGATTGTTTTCTTCTGCAACCAGTTCGTTTTTCACGAATGTTTTTATCCAAGTAGTCCAAAAGGTTGCAATAATATTCAGAGTTGATTGTTTTAGCTTTTTCAATTAATTAATTAACAAAACCTTTTTTGTATCCCAAAAATCTGATACCATAACCTTTTTTGTCACTCGTTCTGACTTCACTTGTTTAATAGCTGATGAACCAGCTTTAGTCCACTGTCAACGTTTTTGTTTTAGTTTAGGATCATAATCGTAGATCCAAGACTCATTAATGCTTATAAAACAACGCACAAAATCGATTTTATTCTGCAAAACGCTCTAAAATTACGCTGAGAAATTTGTTTTCCATTCAGTTTTTGTTAAATTGTTAAACGAATGCGAATACAAAAATTGATCGTGTTTTGTTTTTTGAGAAAGAATCATGTCAAGTTTTTGAAGATGTAATAGTCAGAGGACGCCAAATCTGGTGAATACTGTGGGTGTTCAAACAATGGGTATTTTAATTTATTCAATTTGCCTTCGTCAACTAACTTGTGTGAAAAATGATTATTTTCTTCTGTACTTTTTCACGAATTTTTTATCTAACTGGTCCAAAAGGTTGTAATAATATTCAAAATTAATTGTTTTACTTTTAACAAGATAATCAATAATTAACTTTACCAATTTTGGAGCTGAAAAACCAGCTTTAATCCACTGTAAACGGTCTTGTTTTAGTTTAGGATCATGATGGTAGATCCAAATCTCATCCATAATTATAAAACGACAAAAAAATCGGTATTATTCTTCTTAAAATTACTCTAAGAAATTTGTTTTTGATTCAGTTTTTGTTAAATTGTTAACGAATGCGGCACTGACTTTCCGAACAGGTTTTTCATATGTAATTCTTCGTGTAAAATATGGAGTAGTCGTTTATTTGGGATGCCTATGGTATCAGCAATTTTACAATTATTCAAATTTGGATCTTTACCAACAATAGCATATACTTGCTTTAGGATTTCTGGTGTTGTTGCACTGTTTGGACGTCCACTACGTGGTTCATCTTCGAGGCTTGTTCGACCACGTTTAAATTCTAAATATAAATTTTTGTGTACTCAAATAGAAGATGAAATAATAAAAGAGCGTATAAATTTTGATTCCTCTAGTGCTTTATAGGTGTCGCTTTCAAATCTTTTCAACCAACCCATATTATGCGCTTGCAGCGGCTGTTCAATATATTTTATTTCATCCTGTCCAGTAATGACGTTTTTTAAACTTTTCCGCTAAGAAAATTAGGAAAATACAGTAAAATGATACATTTTTTTAAAGTCATAACTTCGTTCTTATGTAAATTATAAAATTAGTCTTGTGTGAAATGAAAGTATACTATTTAAAATTGGCTAAAGATGGATTCTGTCTAATGCTTAGTTCTTCCGAAATTGTTGTTTGACATAATATTTTTTTTACTGCATTTTAAATGTAATATTGTTATCTGTTTCTTCAATTTTTATATAACTTCTGAGAAACGCCGAGAAATCGTTCCAAAAATCGCTGCTCAGAACTTTGAATTTTCTCATTAAGGTGGGAAAGAAAGCCGGCTGGCGAGGAGAAGTTAATACATATTGCATGAAGCACACTTCCCACCACGTTACTGGAAAATAGAAATCACTCGTTCGGAGCAAGTTATATAAAAATCGAAGATAGACAAGTGACCGTTTGAAAAATTACATTTAAAATGCCGCAAAGAAAATTATTGTTTGACGAACTCAAATGGTACGCGTTAAGCTGACAAAACGATTTCAGAAAAACTGAACGTCGGACAGAATCCATCTTTGGCGTATTTTAAAGAAAATATTATAAACTATCATTTCTCTTGAGATTAATTTTTCAATGTGAATAAGAAGTTTTGAATTAGAAAAAAAGTAAAATTTTAGTGGTTTTTCCTAATTCTCAGAGGAAACCCTAACTATAGAGTTTTACAAAATGTCACTTTGTAGAAGAAATATTTTATTGACATTATTGCAAACGGATCAACGCTTTTATTCCTAAAAAAAGAAAAATGTCGACACTACAAATCCAGAAAAGCTAATTTTTGGATAAATTTTCATAACTTACTAGCCACATTTTACAAGATAGTACTAGTTGCTTGCTTATAAATTTTTTGTCTCAAAACAGCTTGTTTGCTAAAATGACTGGCTACATGAAATTCCGTATCTGTCAGATTGCCTTTTGTATTTAATGCTACAAACTACAAACAAAGGCCTCTCATATGTGAGGAAAGTTACTTTCCACACGGAAGAATACCTAAGCGATTAAACACAGTTTTCTAATTAACATTTACAAAAGCAATAACTACAAATATAAAACCAAACACAAATGGACAAAAAATATACAGAGTGATTTTCCTGATGTCACCTTAGACAATTACATGGAATAATTATCTGAGAATTTGTAATAGTAGGTTTCCAATATATTACAATTTACAAGTATTTAGTTTTTTAATCAGATTAGTTTTGCCATAACGTCTAATGTGCCACTGAAAATAAATGTTGATATTGAAAAAAAACTAATTGAATTGACCCAGGGTTTACTTTTAGTGTTCTAACGTGACGCACTCGCTCAAACCATTGAGCTAACATGGCACATGTCATCATCATCACGTAGCGCTACAACCCTGGGTGGATCTTGGCTGACTGTACAACTTTTTTCCAATTTGTTCGGTCTTCCATCAACCTAGTATCAAATGGAATGTTCAATTTCCGGAGATCTGCTTGAATGTTATCTCTCCATCGCATTCTGGGACGTCCGAGTGGTCTTTTGTCTGTGGGAATCTCCTCCCATACCAGTTTTACAAGTCTTTCGTTATGCAGTCTGTGCACGTGGCGTGCCCATCTTAGTCGCTGTGATTTAATTTCTTGGACAATATCGGCGTCGTTGTAGAGTGGTTTTAATTCGATATTGGTTCTGATCTTATACTGGTTTGTGGTGAGGTCATGGTGAGGTCCGAAAATTTTTCTAATTATTTTTCGTTCAAAGCTTTTCTTCGTTTGCTTTGGTCATGGTCCACGTTTCGCATCCGTATGTTATTACAGGTCTGTGCTCAGTTTTATATTTAAAGTATATATCTTTTGGAAATTTTTACAACATAATTTTTTAAAAAATGTTAGTATCTTTTAAGTAAAATCTTTCCTGAAAACAGATACCTACATTATTAAAAAATAACATTAAAAATCCCTTAATACGGTTTTTATATCTGTTCATAGTCCATAGTTATTGTTTTGTTTTTAAATAAATGCTAATTATAAATATTTGTATGTATTTTTTTCTACTACATAAGTTTTAACGATCTATCGAATCGTTTTAGTTAAAGAATTCACCAAACTATTGTTTCCGTGCCTATATTTGGTGAGATTTATATAATTTAGTAGCTGTAATTCTTAATTGTGTCGTACGCGGTGTTACAGTATAATTGTTTTTTTTTCCTCGTTTCGATTAGTAACTTTGAGTTCACTTACTATTCGTACTCTTCAAAATACAAAAGGTATAATCGAAATCTGTTTGAGGAGGGCCAAGCAGAAGTTTAATTATTTTTTTAAGGTGGAACCAAAATTCCGCCATTTCGTGGTGGGTATGGAACTATGACTACAAATAAAAATTGAAAGAAAATCTCCTCAGTACATATCGACTCAGAAAACAATAGATCTCTAGAAGACAAGATAATAGTCTGTACTTTGGCACCCTATATTTCATGTTTGGGGGAGACTGGTTGAAATTTTAAAAAAAGCCACGACCTAGTAAGGATTACCGGGATTAACGCTCTGTATGACGTTTTAATGTTACAAAGTATCGTAAACAAAACAGTATTATTTATAACATAATCTAAATGTATAAAACTAGAATAGTCGTAGGAAAAATAGTGTACCTACATTACTTGTGCAGAAAGTGATGTTTCCCACACGTCAAGTGTCAGAGGTGTCTGGTAATCATTTTTGTAATGAGTGTATTCTTTACATTAACCATGCTTTTTTATTAAAAAAACATTCTCATTTTTCAATTATAAATGTCACTTATCAGATTTATCACCTTTATTATCAATCAGTTACAAATCAGGCGCGGTAATTTCGAAATATACATGCTTATTGTTAAATAGATAATATTCGCCTTAAAATTTATATTAATAATATAAACACCTTTCATTATTTCATACAATACCATATTTATCATAAACTATAATTAATGAATTAAAAACAATTAGTTATATATAGCAGTAGTCATTGGATTCATTAAAAATTGGAGCAAATAAGCAATTACAAAAAAACTTGTAATTGGATACTAGATATATACCTATAATATAATTTCTGAAAAAAGTATCATTGACCTCGAAGTATTACAAAGTTCATGATCTCACTTTGCGATAACTACAAGGTAACGCCAAAAAATTATACCAATGTAATTTGGAATATTTTTTTACAACCTTGCATTAAGACTATTTGTAGGAAATGTAACTTGTTAAAACATACTTTAATCTAGTTATAGTATCTTCTAGAATCCTTTACGTAGTTTTAGTTTTATTTCAGTTAGAAAATATCAAAATTACGTATAAAACTGGTCTCTTTTCTCTTATTTTTTATAATAATACTTCTCTAATGTTAATGAAATTGATACAAAAAATTATAAATACTACAGGGTGGCTGAGACCAAGTGTTACCAAATGAAACCACTGTAATTTTTTTAATTTTAATTATTGGAACGAAGTTTCCTTTCGGGCGTTACGACCAGTTACGACTGGGCTAGAGGCTAGCCGAAAAAAATTCAGACCAAAATATGTCACGACACGACACATGCATGTTTCTCTGTCTGTCTCTCTCTCAAAGACCAAAAGATAAAACTCTCTATCTCTCTCATAGATAGATATATTACAATTAAAAAGACACTATTTTAAATTAAAAGAAAATGTACATTAAAAAGAAAATACTGTAGAAAAAATAATAAGTACCTATAATAGTATTATATTTCATTTTATCCTGTTTTTATAAATTAATAAATTCATAAACATTTTAAAAATAGTTCGTAACTTGACTAGTTAGGTACGTCAAATTACCTTAACTGTCAGTTACTGTCAAATATTTTAATTTTAAAATTTTGTATTAAATTGTTAATTCCTGTTTTAAATTAAATTGAAATAAAAAGTAATTCTAGATATATGTATGTCATCTAAACCTCTGGTATTGTATAAATGGACACTTTTGTTAAAAGAAACGAAGTGTTGAAAATATTGAGGTGATAATGGATTTATTATTTTCTATTTTGCTTTGAACAGTGTAGAGTGTAGTGTCGCGACTTTGTTAAGTTTATACAGGTTTTTTGTAAATAATAAATAATAAAATAATAGAAAATAATAACAATAATGTATCCTGACAGTGTTTCTGCAGAAGTTCCGGATATTGCTGATAGAGTTAGGTAAGTAGAGATTTTATACAGGCAATAATTAGATTTTATGAAAAACATGTTACCTACTGCTTTTTATGACCCCCCTTGGTTCTGATTATTTGATTCAGTCTTTTATAGAAAGCATTGCATGCTGACCGAACGTGGGCTTCCGGAATTTTATTTCATTCTCGAACAAGAGCTGACTGCAATGCATCAACACTTTCGTATGTTTTAGTGGACACTTTACTCTCCAAAATAGACCATATGGAGAAGTCCATGGGATTCATGTCCGGTAAATATGGTGGTAATACTTTCGACGAAATCAGTCGCAGAACGCAATTTTGTAAAAATTGCTGTGACGCTTGAGCTTTGTGTGATGGTGCTGCGTCCTGTTGGAATGTCCAACGGTCTATACCAAAGTGTTTACGTGCTAAAGGTAGCAAAGAATCGTTAAGGATCTTTTAGCGGTACACCTCTTGGTTTACCTTGACTCTCTGTTCGATGAAAACCAGAGCAGTGCGTCCATCCGCAGTCACTGCAGCCCAAGCCATAACAGAAGCTGGTAATTGCTAGCGCATGGCAACTCTTGCGTCCAAATTATCGTCCAAAACACGATCATTTTGTTTTTTTACATACTGTTGATTGGTGAAAATCTTCTTATCAGAAAAGACAATTTTTGAAATCTCATTACGTTCGGCAAAGACCTTCAATGCTCGTGTTCTTTCAAGCCTAACTTTTTTTGTGCGTCCGTAAGATCTTGAACTTTTGATAATTTGTAGGGCTTTAAGTAAAGTTCATTTTTTAATATAGTTTGAATACTGTATCGTAAAACATGCAGACATGCTGCTAATTGATTGGAACTTTGACGAGGATTTCGTTTGATTCGTTTCTTCACCTTTCGAATTATTTCTTTTAATGTTCCTGTCTTTTTAGGATCGCCTCTGTTGTCATTATCGATGCTATTAGTTTCTTTGTATCGAGTTATGGTTCGGTACACAAACATTTTATTCACATTTCCAGCAAATACAGTGCAATTACACTATTACGTTTGAATTCCATTACAAATTTTTTATAAAGATATTAATTTAGAACAATTCTTTTTTAACCACATGGAAACAACATACCAAACTTCAATCTGTCAAAAAATTGACACGCGAAAGTGACAACTACACAAATGACAGCAAAGTAAAGTTAGTAACGTTTAGTCTCAGCCACCCTGTATTTACTGTATATTAATGATTTTTTAATGGTAGACGATAAAATGGTTTTAACAAAATTAAGATAGCGTTTCTACCTAGATTTAAAATTATACCGGTCAGTAAAATTGATGAAGTTACAGTTTTATAAGCTATATTACATGTTTAAAAAAGTTAAATTAAAGGTTGTTTTAAATGTCTAATTTTTGATTTAGCAAATTAGTCTTCAAATTTAATTAATTCCCCATAAAAATCACTCCACTCGTTGTTTAATAAAAAAAGTTTTTCACATATTTCTGTAATAATCTCTATAGATAAAATTGAAGGTATTTGCTAAAACTGCCTGCATGCCGCCGAAGCTCTTGGTCTGCATTTCGGTCTGCATCGTTGTACCATTGCCAACCTATAATCGGTAGAATAATAAAAAAAAAATAAGTCGATATCGGTAGATTTAAAAAAATGGTGACAAATTTAAAATATGAAACAGTTCATGAAGTATGCTTTTTGCGCACACACGCGATGTTTAAAAAAATTACGGGACAAGAAAATTTTACTGATTTCTAACTGTTCTTAAACTGCCGATGTCCATTTTGGTTCAAAGTGCAAGAAGAAATGTGACATTTTGCCATACGCAATTAATATATTCAATTTATTAATACGTTTAATTTTTAAATTTTTTATTTTATTATTCGTGTTTTAAAAAGCACTTAATTAGCACTTAATTTAAAGATTATTCAATCCTAGTTTTTTGTTTTTTTTTATTAAGGGTCAGCTAGGTTTTCAAAGGCTGGCGGTCCCATGGTTTTTCGTAAATATTTTAAAAACGGTTAGTGCACCTAATTTTTGTTTTGTGTACCTAAATAGCACCTAAAAAGCACCTAATTTTGACCTAAATTTCGACAAATTTCTTCACTTTGGGTCAGCCACCTTTATGGGGGTACTTTCTACTACAAATTTTGTTCGGCGTTGAAAGATAATAGGTAATGTCCAGTTTCATCTGCGTTAAAATGTATTTAGGATCATAATTTTTTATTATAGTTTTTAGTTTCATTGTGTCACTTTACTAAAATCTGCAAACTCAGCGTAATTTGGTTTAAAGTTAATTCCGTGTCTATAATTATAACTGATTTTGAGTTAAAAGTAGAGTACCTAACAAATTTAAGTTTCGAAACATGTGGGATTCTAGTAGCCTGTAGTACGAGGGTTGTCTTTTTAGTTTTGCACGTGAAAAAGTCGTTGGGACTAAGGATGAGAATGTACGGTGAATGGTCTAACAATTCGATGTTTTGAAGCTACAAAAACTCGAGTATCTATTGGACAATGTGAGCACTTCATTGTCCTGTTTGTTGCTTTGCCGGAGTTGCACGATAACTTCTGGTAAACAAACTTTCTTAACGTCAAGATTTCACTGATTTTGATATATTTACCGTTAAATGAGACGTGTGCAGGCGCTACAGTCGTATACACAAGCAAATAGTGTTATGTGTCCATTCTACATTAGCCGAAGGAACTTCGTTCCTACCTGGTGTCCCACGACACCATTTTAACTTGTTTTTTTTTACTGCGGTCTTTATGAAACCATCTGATTCACCGTTAAGAGGTTGGACTGATTCCTGATTATTGATTATCCATTACTAAAACCTTCGGGATGTGCACGTACTTTAGGATATGTTCTAGTACTGTTCTAGGCTTCATTTTCGATCCTGAACTGTACTTTTTCGTACTGTTGATTGTAGTATTTTATAGTTTTGCTTTATTAGAGTTTTTATAGTTATTTGCATACTAGTTTGGAGACTACTTTAGAGTTATTTAATTACCCGATTCTGAGTATTATTAAAACACTCTTTCACAGGCTTTTTGGTCCAGTATAAGATTGTAGGTATACATTCATCTGGAATACAGACGTCTGTTTTTTGTTTTTCTAGTAGGACACAAAGTATTATTCTATTAATCAGGTTATTTTTACAATAATGTACACGTGATATTAGGTCTGAATGTCTCACCACAGCCCTACTCTACTAAAGTGAAGTTCGGCTGTGGTCTCACAAGTAAGACAAGTATTTGGACATAAAAATCTTTTCTGATTTTATTTCCCTATATCTATTCTTTTGTTTTGTTGCAAACTTTTGGTCTAACACAATACCTTTCCTGCAACAATGTTAAAAGGGACAAAGTTTCATAGTTCCTGGTTGTTTGTGATATGCTTCTTAAACTAAACAAATCTTTGAACCTTACTGCCTATTGTAGTAGTTTTTCTTACTACAGTAAATCCTTAAGCTTGATATATTTCTTTTTGAAACAATATTATGTATATATATATATATATATATATATATATATATCATGTTTTCTGATTTTTTCTCTAATATGTCTTCTTCAATTATCTGTTTTCTGTTGAGTTTTTCCAACATACATAGAAATTTTTCTTACCTTGTTGTGCCAAAATAAAAATATCGTTGGAATTTGTTGGAATAGAATATGATTTGTTGCAATTTATTTTACTAATGAAGCATAGTTAGAGCCTTCTTTGATGGATATGGTCTTCGAATAACATTTTGGGCGTTTATTTTGGTAAATGTAGTTTAATTTCATCGTAGATAGGTTTATTCATTATTTTTTTCTATTGTCGTCAAGTAAATGAATAAATAAGACTTTCACATACAATGTAATGAATCTTGTGGTGCCAAACCAAAGAAGTCCTTAGATTTTTTTAAGTTGATGATGATAGTTCTTTTATTGTATCTACTTTTACTAATGGTAAACATTGAATCTTGATTAGAGGTTTATAAATTAGTTCTTAAAACGATTATTTGGTACAATTTTATCTGATTTGATTTCCTATATGCCTTTTTAATTTTTTCGTTAAGAGAAGCTTAAACTTTGTAAGTAATATCCTTTTTATGAGCTTAAGGTGCTAAACAAACATATTTTTAAACCATACCTTACTTGTTGATGACTATTCTTTTGTTATAGCTATTTCCACCAAACCTGAGTTTAAGTCTTATTGAAATGATATTTTGAACATGTCTTTAAGGACTGTGGGGTCTGCCTTCTTTTTCTTATTTCTTTCAATATTTTAATGTTATGTTTATGTGAAGAGAAGAATTGTTTAGGACTCCTATAGGCGCTGTTTATAAGTAGGTACTACTTATGTTTTGATGGTGCAAAACCCAAGTAGTTTTTAACTTGATATATAGCTCTTATCTGATATTAGTCTTCTCCGCTTTTATCATTTATAGCTCTTATCTCTTATTAGTCTTCTCCGCTTTTCTAATTTTCTGGTCAGACCCTTATCAAAAATTTCTTTTTTTCTCTATTATTTTGAACATGTCTTTAAGGACTGTGGAGTCTGCCTTCTTTTTCTTATTTTTTTCAATATTTTGTTGTTATGTTGGTATGAAGAGAAGAATTGTTTAGGACTCCCATAGACGCTGTTTATAAGTAGGTACTACTTATTTTTTGATGGTGCCAAACCCAAGTAGTTTTTAACTTGATGATATAGCTTTTATCTCGTATTAGTCTTCTCCGATTTTCTCATTTTCTTTTCTGACCTTTATCAAAAATTTCTTTTTTTCTCTATTTTTTGACAAAAAATTTGGCACAAGTGTCGATCGATGTGATGGTGTATTATCTTGCAACAAGCGCCAGCTCCCTTCTTCACGATATTATTATAATTTATCCTTTGTAGGTTCGGGATAAGTGATAACAGCAAACACACTTAACAATTTATTAGTAAACACAACTAAATAACAATTTTCTTTAACTAATTTACACAAATTTAATACAATTATAATTACTAAATAGCGTCGTTAAAATATCCCGTATTCGCTCTGTGCAAAGTCATGGTAGGGGAATTCGAAGTGGACACTAGCGCACGCAGCGGATAACTTTGGAAATAAAGGACGGTGTTTTTAATTTTGACGTTACAAAATACATGTGTGGTTATTAATTTTATGATAATTAAAAAAAAATGGGTAGAAATAGCCATCGAAGTTGCTGTGTAGTAAATTGTAAAAACACGATTGCAAAAAGTGATTGTAAATTTTATAAATTTCCGACTGCCAAATGGAAAGTTAATAATAAAAAAAAAATGTGGATCACTGCAGTCAGGAAGCAAAAGTAAGTAGTATCCGTACCTTAATTTTAGTACCATTCATGATATTAAAAATAGCTTGTATTCTAATAAGTTAAAGAAAAATAAAACATTCAAATTTATAATTTGTATTTAAAACTGAGAGAATAATCAAGGTGCATTTAATGCTTTATAATTATTTCCTGTAAAAGAATATTTTTTAATTTGATATTTCATTATAGAAAATTATTTGTTATATGTCTCAAATAATTAAATCTATTAGTGATATATTATTTTGATAATAGTTTCATATCTTGCTTTATCTGCTTACTAATATTATTTAAAGTTTGATCTACTTTGGCTATAACTTAACCTCTCACTTACGACTTTAGACGCTACAGTTTTAATACTGTATTTAAATTATTAATTATACTTATGTAGGTACTATTCTTCGGGAATTTTTACATAATAAAATGCACAAGGTTGATGTTTACAAGGTTTCACGCGCAAAAAAAAATTTTAACAAAATTTAATTGTGACTGAAAAGCTCTGTATATTTACGTACTAAAAACTTAAAAACAGCGTGCTTTAGTTCACAAACACCTTGGGCTGCAATCACGCACAGAGCGACAATTCGCCCTTTATCGCCAGCTACTACAAATACAATTAATTTTATTTATCGCCAACTAATACCGTGATTATTTATCGCCGACTATCGCTATAACAACTACTGTACTGTCCTCCGTCAAACCGGTCCTTATATATAAAATTAATCCCTCAAAAGTAAGCACAAAAAAGAAGCAACATTCGAAAGTGTGGAATTGAAGTCAACTATTCCCGTTTGCAGTTAGAGGGACAACATAACTTGTAGACCGGTATCGGTGTATTTGCACCTCGTCAGTACAAGGTATATGTTGTCGTCAGCGAGCTTAATACTCTAGTCAACATCTTCAAAAACGTGAAAAATTAAAATAAAGGTCCCAAAAATATGAGCGATAGCTCATTGGATTCGGAATCACCTCTAGAAACATGTTTTTGAAGGAAAAGTGTGCAGGCAAAAAATTGCAATTGTTATTAACAAAATAAGATGAAAAAAAAACAGATGTTTATGTTTTTGTTAATAACTCGAAAAATATTAATATTTAGGCAATTTTGAAAAAAGCTTGTTAAAGAGGAGGAAATTTCCGAAAAAAAGTCGATCCTCCCGGAACTCTATCTCCATTATTTATAACTTTAATTTGACGTTGAAAATGACCCTTTGAGCGGCTTTTACGGCATACGCGCGCTACCGCTAAACGGTGTTTATCAGATAAAATATTATTTTTATGACATAAAATGTTATTTTAAAAATTTGAAAAAATTCCAGTATTTTCCTAACACTTAAAAGAATCTAAATCAGTTGGAAAAAACGTTTTATCACTGTTTTTCAAAAAGTTATTCAATTGTTAACCAACAAATTTTTTCCTAATATCTGTTGACATAAACAATAGGATAAAAGGTATACATAATTGGCCTAAAAATTTGAAACTTTGTGGAACCCTTTTCGTATGTATACTTTACAAGATTCTGTGATAAATGTTTATAAAAGTTCATTAGTTTGTTAATTATGATTTTTCATAACTATTGCAAAATATTGCGAAAAAGTAAAGAAAAATATAGAATTTTTCCAAATAAATGCATGTAGTATCTAATAAACGATAAATACGAATTTGGTCTTAGAATTATTTGAAAGAGAAACTTATTTTCTATAAAAAACTCCTGAATATCCTTTATCATATCTCCAATAGTTTAAAAGATATATAATTTTTTTAATTGGCAAGTTATTTGGCGCTACAGTTAACGTGACGTATGATATTAGAAAGTATTATTAACAAATTAATAAACTTTTATAAAGATTTATTGCAGGATCTTGTAAAGTATACATATGAAAAGGGCTCCACGAAGTTTCAAATTTTTAGGCCAATTATTTATACCTTTTATCCCATTGTTTATGTCAACAGAGATTAGGAAAAAATTTGTTAGTTAACAATTGAATAACTTTTTGAAAAACAGTGATAAAATGTTTTTTCCAACTGATTTAGATTCTTTCAAGTATTAGGAAAATACTGGAATTTTTTCAAATTTTTAAAATAATATTTTATGTCATAAAAAAAATATTTTATCTGATAAACACCGTTTAGCGGTAGCGCGCGCATGCCGTAAAAGCCGCTCAAAGCCCCATTTTCAACGTCAAATTAAAATTATAAATAATGGAGATAGAGTTCCGGGAGGACAGACTTTTTTTTCGGAAATTTGCTCCTCTTTAACGAGCTTTTTTCAAAATTGCTTAAATATTAATATTTTTCGAGTTATTAACAAAAACATAAACCTCTGTTTTTTTCATCTTATTTTGTTAATAACAATTGCAATTTTTTGCCTGCACACTTTTCCTTCAAAAACATTTTTCTACAGGTGATTCCGAATCCAATGAGCTATCGCTCATATTTTTAGGACCTTTATTTTAATTTTTCACGTTTTTGAAGGTGTTGACTAGAGTATAAAGCATAATCGCTGACTAAAGAATGCACTAAAATCACGATCTATATATACACACAGAGTAATGGAAGTGTAAACGATGCGATAGTAGTGACATCTTCACTTCCAACTGCAAACCAAAAATCGATTTGACTGAAATCAATTCCCATATATTCGGTGTTCAATAGAAATTACAAAAATGACGGATGATGATCGCCAGACTGGCATCTTTTAGAAAGAATGTTGCTTCTTTTTTGTGCTTACTTTTGAGGGCCTGTTGATGGGAATATTCCCGAAACTAGTAGCCCTTAAATAAAATATTTTTGTGGTACGAGACTTCGAGTTTTTCTTTGGTATTACCATTGGACCACATTTGGGTTATGGATGATTTTCTCTTTCTATAATTTTATATCATTTAATTATAACATTTAAATGTAGATACATTACAATTTGTGTTTAGCAAAGTATTCTTCTGTAATAAAATAAACGTTGCTTATGTTAGTTAATTTGTTAACTGCATGTAAAATAACTTTCCTTTAATCCCTTAATTAAGTACTATTTAATATGAACAAATGTGTATTACATTACATCAAAAATTTGCATAATAAAAACAACAAATTATCATCATTACACTTCTGTTCATTAACACAAATGCAAATTGCAGTAATATGATTCATAATTAATACTATGTAAGAACGTATTTTTGGAACAGATTTCGCACTGTATCAATTAAGAACGATTAAGTCAGTTAAGTGTTAGTTAATTAAAACCTAAGAATATTAAGTTATTTCTAAATGTAGATATACAACATTCATATAATTTTTTTATCTCTGTTTACAAAGCCTATTTGGCACGACTTTTAAATGACACAATTATAAAAATAAATACTCGATATTGCGACCTACTCGTATTCTTAGAATTAATATGAAAATTTATATTTATAAATCGTTATAATTGGTAGTTCTTGGTATAAACTAAACAATGAGAAAGAATCGGTATTCCGTTCAGAATAATAACAGATTATAAACATCTCATAGTATTTCATAATGTTAACATCGTACGATCTGTATTTAATACTGTGTGTATTAAACAAATGTTTTTTTTATGCTCTGTAAATTATTTATCTATCTCGGTTGTTGCAAAATTAAAAAAGATATTTGTGAACTTATTGAGATTTATCTATCTTTTTGTGAATTGTGATTTTATTAATATTTTTGCTGATGACACGCTCATAGTTTGTTTTGATACCGACTTAGATTTAGCAATTCAGAAAATAAATTCTATCCTAGATACTATTAGTAAATACTTAAATCAAAATAAATTTAAGTATGTTTCCAAGATAAAATACACATACAATTATTTAAATTTAAAATTATTGAATATCAAAATAAATGATGAAAAAGTTGAAATTGTAACTTCATTTAAATATGTTGGGTTTCAGATAGACCAATCTAATTAGAATTAGTAAATGTGAATACTTTAAAAACAAAATTGATGAATCTCAAAAAAACTCCAAACTGTTATGGAATACATTCAAAGAATCAATTAATATTAAAGCAACCAATAAACATTCCAATAATAATAAACTTGAAGACGAATCTGAAACCGTTACTGATAAAAATGGCATAGCGAATTTATTAAACAATTTCTTTGTAAATACAGGGGAAAAATTGGCAAGTAAAATTGTTAAGAACAACTTTATAACGAACGATGATTTATTATATCGCTGTGATAAATCAATTTTCCTCGAGCCCACCAACGTGACTGAAATACAAAGTATAGTTTCCACATTAAAAAATTCGTCTTCTAGTGCACCTAGTAAAATTACAAATGTTATACTAAAAAAATTCATATCTTGTTTTATTGAAGCACTAGTCTTCATTTGTAATAATATTATGTTAAAAGGAATATATCCCGAAAGTTTTAAAAAATCTGTTGTCATTCCAATACAAAAAAGTGGTTGTACCACTGATGCGAATAACTACCGTCCCATCTCACTAACTTCTAGCATTTAAAGGTGGTTGAAAAAGTCCTCAAAAACCGACTCGTAAAATTTTTCTCCTTAAACAATCTGTTAGATAGTAAGCAGTTTGGTTTTATTGAGAACAAATCAACCAACGAAGCAATTGCTAGGGTGGTAAATCAACTGTATGGATCTATTGATACCACGACTCCTGTCGGCTTTCCTGGACTTGACTAAAGCCTTTGACATGATTTCATATAGTCAATTACTAACTTAATTGAAAAAGTCTTTTGGAGTAAGAGGAATTGCACTCAATCTTATTTAAAGTTACCTGTATAATAGAACACAGCAGGTCAAGGTCGACGACACTTACAGCTCTATTTTGAATGTTCGTAGGGGGGTGCCACAAGGTACAGTATTGGGGCCGCTATTGTTCCTATGTTATATCAATGATTTTCTGTCCCTCGGCGGCATTGGTAAGGTAACAGCCTTTGCTGACGACACCGTTTTGGTTTTTAAGAGTGACAGTTGGGAATCGTTGAGAATAATGGTGTCAAAAGGTCTTTTTATTGCAAAAAATTGGTTGGACTCTAACGAGCTTTTGCTCAACAAAACCAAAACAGTCGTTGTTCCCTTCGCAAAGTATAACTCCAGTTTGCCTCCTTACAACAACATAAAAACTCATTACGAATGTGGTTATTTTGTAACAGGGCACAATCATCAGTCGCAAAAATGTATCTGCAAAGAAAATACTGTTCTTCTTAAACTCTGCTTTAAGTTGGTCTGAGCAAGTAACTTATATGTGCAACAAGCTAAGATATTTCATATATGTATTTGAATAAGACGTTCCCAACTTCCACCCATATTCTGCGCTAGTGGAGGATTATAAATCACTTTTATGCGTTTGAGAGTCAAATACTTTTCAATTTCTTTATCTTGAAGAAGTGTTTCAAGATGTTTTGACAATTCCTTGTCTCCTCCAATAAAATTGCTACCACAATCACAAAAAATTTCCTCTGGGAACCCACGTCGGCATCCCATTTGTCGAAGAACGTTGATAAAGGAATTCGACGATAGGTCGTGTGCAATTTCCAGGTATACTGCACGTGTCGCCATACAGGTAAAGATTACCCCGTACCTTTTTTCTTTACTTCTTTTCACAGAAACTTCTAAAGGTCCAAAATAATCTACTCCCGTTCGTATGAACGGACGAATCGTTGGTTCTATGCGACAAGTTGGCAGTTGTCCCATTTGAGGAATAGTTGGTGTTGCTCTCCGGTTTTTGCACCATTGGCAGCTATTCCAAATGCTCCTGACAGCTTGTCTCATTCGCAAAATCCAAAAGCGTTGGCGAAGATTGTTGATAACGATCTCTTGGCCATGATGGTAGACATCTTCGTGGTATCTGTGAATCAGAAGTTTTGTTATCTTATGATTAGGGTCTAGGATGATCGGTCTTTTTGTATCTGTGCTTAGTTCGAAAGAATTGTCCAGTCTTCCACTAATTATCATCATCACTTGTCACTTTTAACAGACTTGTTACAACTTGGGTCTGTGAAAACTCTAACGGATTGGAATTTTTATTTACGTTATCTTAAAACAAATTAAAAACCAGTTGCTCCTCTGTGATTCAGTACCTCTGTTTGCCTCCCTCGTTAGGCTAACTATTAGTTTTTTCTAATATCCTGAAAGTACTTTACTGATTAGGTGCTATCTTGCTCTTGCTACTGAGCCACAAACAAAAACCGCTTTCTGTGGCAAAAGGTCAATTTTTTTTTTTGTTTCAATTAATAGGATAAAATTTATTAATTTAAAATTATTGTATTTAATAATTATCTACTTTTATGTACTGATGTAGAGGTAAATAAATTTGATTTGATTTCATTGATTTGAATTTGCTGTCATTTAATGGACACTGTGACTATATGGTTGAGAAGATATCAAAAAAATTATACTTTTTCTGCCCTCCGGTCGGAAAGTGACAACTTTCTGGCCGCTGCGCTAAACGAAGTTGCCACATTCCGGCTAGGTCGAGCAGAAAAATAGTATACACATCTCGACTAGTAAAAAGTAAAGCCTCAGACCACATGTTTGTTAACCTCGGCCTTGCCTCGGCCAACAATTACATGTGGTCTGAGACTTTTCTTTTTTTACTGGCCTAGGTATGTAATATACTATTTTATTTTAGAGTATCAAAACACTTGTCGACCCAAACTAAGATTTTGGCATATCAGTCAATCATACAAACTCATTTTGTTTATTGCTCCTCGATGATTTACCTATTTAATCTTAATCAAACAGCTAAACTTCAAAAACTGCAAAACAGAGGTATGAGAGTTATCCTCAAATGTAACAGTCTTACGCCTATATCTTTAATGATAAACTCACTAAAATAGCTTTCTGTTGAACACAGAATGTACCAATTTTACAACGATTTTCATTAACAAAATAATTAACAATCTTTCACCTCCGTATTTTAATGAGTTCATTACTTTCAACTTGAGAATTTATAGTTACAATATATATATTTCCAAAACTAATAAAAAATCCACCATGAGTTCTCTTTTCTTTAAAAGTTTCGATCGATAGTTACAATAAACTTCTCGTTTATATTAAAGGTTGCTTCTCAATTAATAGTTTTAGATATAAGCTCTTCGAAAATATTAATTGTTGCAATAAGTAAGTGCTTTGTGTGGTGTATTACTGCATGAGTAATTTTTTTTAATTGTGTTATTTTCTATTAATTGTGTTAGTTTTAATTATGATAATCTTTTTCTAATCATTATTTTAATTTACTTCTTATTGTAGGTATATTTTAACTATAAATTTTTTATCTTGTTATTTACTAACCACTACATGTTTAATAATTTTTATTGTACTTTTAATCCTTTTAAAATATTCTATGTATTTATGTTTATATTAGGGTATCCTATTTTTTAAATAAAGGTTTTACTTTACTTTTATACAGGGTATTTCATTAAGGCTGGCTAGAAGTCATATCTCAGAAACTACTGGAGATAGACTGATAAAAAAAATATTACTAAAAAAGCGAACATGAAAAATATTTGAAATTATTTTTAAGTTTCGTAATACGACAAGAGAGCGCAATAAAAAGTGTAAGGGTATGGACACAACGGGGACCATCGACCCTAGACAATAGCATAATACCCTGGACCTTTGCTCTGACCCAGGCGCACCCCTGGTCACATCGAGGCTTGGAGCGCCGCACTTTCGCGTGAACGATCCTCTATAAACATGGATTTTTTGGCATCCCTTTCTTCGGACGCGGAAGATCTTATTTTGAATTCAAGTGCTAAATAATGGTACCTATATAAAGGATCTTAAAAGACGAAAGTGCACGCCTTAAACAAAAAACGTATGTTGTATGAAAAATTTCATCAAGATTTAAGAAAAGATCCGGATCGTTTTTTGACTACATGAGACTGAAAAAAGAAACTTCTGATTATATTTTAAATGAGTACCCTGGTCGAGGGTCAAAAAATACTAAGCTCAGTTTTTACCATGGCACCAAGTATCAGACCTTAGCTCCAACCTATGTGAGGAGCGATGGTCGGTGCTCCGACGTAACCACATAGATCTAAGGGTAAGGACACAACGGGGACCATCGACCCTAGACCATAGCATAATACCCTGGATCTTTCCTCTGACCCTCGCTCTGACCCAGCAGCACCCGTGGTCACATCGAGGCTTGGAGCCTCATAGTTTTGCGCCAGTTAAAGCGTGAACGATCCTCTATAAACATGGATTTTTCGACATCCTCTTCTTCGGACGAGGAAGATATTATTTTGAATTTAAGTGCTAAAAAGTGGTACCTATATAAAGGATCTCAAAAAACGAAAGTGCATGCCTTAAACAAAAAACGTATGTTGTATGAAAAATTTCATCATCTATATCATTATTATTATTATTATTATTATTATTATTAAGATTTAAAAAAGATCCCGATCGTTTTTTGACTACATGAGAATGAAAAAAGAAACTTTTGATTATATTTTAAACGAGTACTCTGATCGAGGGTCAAAAAATACTAAGTTCACTTGCTCAGTTTTTACTCTGGCACTAAGTATCAGACCTAAGCCGCAACCTATACGCGGAGCGATGGTCGGTGCTCCGACGTAACCACATAGATCTAATATTATGTGTTTATTTTATTTGGTGAGCGGAGCTATGGTGCGATGCTATGGTCGGAGCGATAGTCGGCGCTCCGTTGTGGCCATACACTAACATCATAATGTTCAATTTCTCTAAAAATGTCCACGTTAAAGTATACTTTTGGTAACATAATTAGAAAGCTGAGAGGATTCTGCATCAATTTAATATAAGGCTCATTAGAGTACCGGCGTTTATAACAGTGGGAGAAGCTGTTAAAAGCGTAATCCTTTATATCGTTGTAACCACTAAACGGAACATCCGATTTTAGAGAATGGAAGCGTGATTGGTAGAGGAAAATGGTTATTTGAAACCAAAGTATTCAATTATATTTTAAAATTTTCAATAATTTGTAATAATAACATTTTTTTTAATTTAGCTCCAAAAATTCAAAACATATATGTTTGATATGATAAGAGAAAAGATAATTAAATTTACAACAAAAAATATAGGTACCATAATTCGATAGCTTTTTTCAATTCAGAGTTATAGCGAGAAGAACAATTTTGTACTACTTAAATTTAAAGAATTCATTGCAATCATGTTGATTTTTTTACGGCCAATTAGATTTTACGGAGGTTGTATTTTTAGTTTTACATATAGCCGCCATCAATAGAACCTTCAGACACAAATCTAACCTTAATCTTTTGTTGACAAAAATCCAGAGTGTCATTGCGATGCAAGTCATGTATAAGTACAACAGATATAACTGCAACGCTCAAGGCCAATTCATCAAGCTCCGATACGTAATCATCCGAATACTTAACATTGAACCAACGTCTGTCGTGTCCGGTCGTGTCAAATCGTCACCGTTGCAGTTATATCTGTTGTACTGTAGGTACTGTGAATTTTTGAAATTAGCAAGTATGTATTTTACAATTTTCGGAGAGGATTATCTCGCTGAAATAGTTTTTGTGTTTGGGAATGAAGCATCACACCAGTCAACTATTTTCCGCTGGTATTGCGAATTTCAACGTGATCGCTCCTAATAGCAGTCACACATCAATACATTGATGCGGTTCTTTATCTAGTTAAGGATGACCACCGTGTAACATACTGAAAGACAGAGGCAACTTTGGACATTTCAAAGATCTCGATCCAAAATATCCTACATAAAGAACGAAGTTGGTTATCCGTTGAATTCTTTATTTGCTTATAGAAGCGCAAAAAGCGGTACGCGTCAAATGGCAAAATGGCATAAACGGTTCAACAGAGGAAGCTCAAAAAACGTTTATATTATTGTGAGTGTCGATGAATCTACTAAAACATTAGGTCATACTGTTTTTTGCATACTTATCTCTTTTCAATGTACTGAATGTTTAAACGGTATTCAAAGGGCTTATAGTTATGACTACTAACATGTGGTGAATATTTCATCTTGCCGGCCAATGTACCTTTATGTGTTTCTGTCTCTTTCTTACTTACGCCATTACATAGTTACGTAATGTAATGATTGTACCGATTTAACCCCATAAAAATTTTCAATGCTGGGTGCGCGAATAGAAGTATAACTTTAAAAACGATCGTGTTTTGTTTTTCAAGACAAATTTTCCTATCTCGGTTGTTTATTGCAAAATTCAGAAAGATTCGTGATCTTATTGAGATTGTTTATTATACAAAAAAATCACAATTCACTATCTTAATTTTTATAAAAGTTGATCGTGTTTTGTTTTTTAAGAAAGAATCATTTCTGAAGAGGTAATAGTCAGGGGAAGCCAAATTTGTTGAATTCTGTGGGTGTTCAAACAATTGGTATTTTAATTTGTTCAATTTAGCCATCGTCAAGAAATTTGTGTGAACACGTGCATTTTTTTGATGAAAAATGAGTATTTAATAGGTGTCGCTTTTAAAACTTTTTAACCAATTTTTAAGTAGTAGGTATTAAAAGTAAAATTAACTAATGTGAGTTGGAAATGGGTTGAAATGAAATAAGAATCTAACATTTTAATATAATTTTGAACTGTGGCTGAGTTAAACCAGACTCTAAATGCATTTTATTTATTTTACTATCGCAACCAAATATTCGTATTATTAAATGAACATAACTTTAACGGTTTTTTAACCCAATTTTGCTTTGGAAAAACATTCAAGGTCTTTTTGTGCTGAAAATAACTTCAAAGTGCCAAGTGGCCAAACGAACAAAACATTTGAATCTTCGACTATATGAATTTGCAGTTTAATAACGGTTTTAATTAAATTTAAATAAATCATGAAATCGCTGGCATTCACTTCTGATTTCTGATCAATTGCGATGTTTTGTGATCACTTAAAATCAGTTGCAGTCACTTGTTATAACCAATTTTTACATTATGAAAAATAGCGACAAATTTCCTGATACTCTAACAAATCCAATGCAAAAAACCGCAATCCAATCCATCTTAAGCTACGGTTTTTAAGAAGTGTGCGCGTCGCGCGTCTTACGGCTTAAGCAGAATAAGCTCAGCTGGACTCACAGTCCGCTTCGCGCGGGTCGGTTTTTATGAATTCTCAGTTTTTAATATTCTGTTGAAGTAAACGGATAGTGCAGAATGAATAATGCTATAGTTGCGTTTTTGATCGAAGAAATTAAGAACGACTTATTATTGCTGACAATAAAAGAGCCCAATAGAAAAGTTGATGATTTATTTTCCTATCGCAAGTCCAAAGGAACGTATGCAGTTACAGTAGAAAGACGACTTTTTGGGAATGAAATAAAATTTCGAGAATATTTTAGACTTTCTAGGGAATTGTTTGAGATTGTTCTAAACTTCATAAAAGAAGATATTGTTAAAAAACCTTGTAACAGATATAGTCATCCAATCACACCAGAAGAAAAGCTGTGCATCAAAAATATGTAGTAATATGTCTTTAACAACTTAATTTTTGTGTTTTAGTGTAATTCACTAGCCACCACTTCGTTATAATTTGCTTCAGCTTATGTCGACGTCTGCGTCCAAACCCAACCAAATTGATCTCAGCGCACAACTCAAACTCACACTGCTTTGTTAAACTCATCCGTTCAACTAGACAGACTCTTACAAACCGCATGCATAAGACACCTGATGTTAAATTAAAGCGCACGTGAGCTCTGCTCAACTTACTGTCGGCCGTACGCCGCGCATTGTTCTTAGAAACCGTAGCTTTACGTACAAATTTCGGAGGTTTTACTGATTTAGTGCTTTATTTCCTATTTGTAAAAACTCTGTGTATGTAGCCAAAAATCTCAAAAGAATAGTGCTGGATATACTGAAACCATGTGATGGTAGGTACTGTACACTACATTACAGTACTCATTACTGAATATTATTATTAATATAAAATACTAATCTTAATATATTAACTTACGTGACAGAATTATAAAATAAGTTGTCAAACACAATGTTATACGTCACTATGATATTCAAAACATTAGCTCAGACTGTTTTTTGTATATCTATCTCTTTTCATTGTACTGAATGTTTAAACGGTATTTATTTTTTATTTTATTATTTTTGTTTTTACCAACCAATATACCTTATATGTGTTTCTGTCTCTCTCTTACTCACACCATTACATATGTAATGATTTTTCCCATTTAACCCCACACAAATCAAGTGCATGAATAGAAGTATAACTTCAAAAATGTTAATTTAAACAGACGAATTTATTATGTAAGAAAAATCTTTGCTCCATTTATAAAAGCGGATTTATAAGTATAATTCTCTCCGAACAAATTTGTTCCCACACAATTTTGTTCAATTCATAAATGCCAGGTAATAAGCTTGTTAAATAAGCACGTGTTTCATTTCCGAATAATTACTGCACTAATTGCTTTATTTTTTTAATAAAATTGATCGATTTTGTAAAGTGTATGTATAATATTAAATCTGTAATTAAATTTCTAAAACCGTCTCTGATTACCACATTTCCTTCTGCAATAAGAGGTTATTGCACTTTTTATTTGCAACATAATAATTCCTTCACTAATCGAAAAACCTTGACATGCTCTTGAATTCACCACTCTCAAATAAATAGTTAAAGTTTCATTTTCTGCTGGTATTAAGCTTGAAGGTGAATTATCTCCAGGTATCTATAGTTGATACAGTCGGAAAAATGACCGATTCATTTGTGCATTACATGTGATAAGTGTCGGGTGTGATATTTCCTGTTCGTATCATTTATTTTTTTTAAAATGGGACAGTTGAAGCGTAAGTTTTAATTTTGTAAATATAATACGAGTGTGTTATAATTAGTTAGTTCCTATTCTAGTTTTAGTGTAATAAAAACAATTTTATAATTTTTTGTAAAATTAGTAAGAAAAAGTAAATGTCTAATGAAGTGTATAAAAAGAGAAAAAATTAAAAACCTCTTCTGTTCATTTCTTCTTCTCTAGAGGCCCAACTCAAATGTTTCTTGAGAAAAAATGTAAAGCAAATATTAATGCAAAAGATTGATAACAATGATATTTAAAGGAAAAGGCACTGATATAATAACAATATTCAGAAATAGATCTGTCGCAACCTATATATTAATGCAAGAAGTGGAACACAATTGAAAAAAGAGGTAGCAAGAGGTATGCACATAAAAAAGCCGGCATATAGAGCAACTTTATATATTTTTTCGTTTGTAAGATTAATATTAAAATGGTAAAAGAAATAGGTAAGTATACCGTCCACAGTTCACTTTTACTTTCTAACATTTCCAGATGCTCAATCCAAGTGTTTCTTAACAAAAAATACTTGTGAAGACTTAAAAATCAATACAAAAATTAGAAAACAATGATATATACAAGAAGGTTCTTGAATAAAAAAAAAACATTTAAAAAGAAGTCGGTGATGACCTAAATATGAATGGAAGAAGTGAAAGAATCAGAAACAGATTAACTCAAGAGTGGAAACAAGTACCTCTTCGTTTCTAAAATTTTTATAATAGTAGGAAGAGTAATAGAGGAGTATATAATCCTTTGTTCCCTTCTTTTTCTAACATTTCCAGGTGCTTACCCCAAGAAAAAAAATGATGAGATATAATTGCAAAAAGTCGGAGACAGTCATATCCAAAAGAAAATATTAAAAACTCAAAAAAAGTGAAAATGCACCAAGTTAAACAGTATAAAAGAAGACCTTAAGCTGATGTGAATAAAGAGTTAAAAAATCAAAAATAAACAGACGAAGCGGTAAATAAATTAAATAGTTCTTGTACAACAGAAGAAGTACTATTAAAAAAGCTGACGAGAAACTGGCAAAGTTTCTGCCACATAAACAGAGTCTTAAGGCGGAGTGGTAAGACATAACGCTTTAGTTAAAGAATTTAAAGAGTGGTTAACTAAATAAAGAAAGTATAAAGCAGAAAGTAACGATTATTACAAAATCAGGATAAAAACTGTATCAACGATTTAAGAAATAAAAGAAAAATAAAAAGGTAAAGATGCCAAAAGTAACCAAAGTATATGCAGTATGAAAGTATAGAGCTGGAAATATGTAGATGTAGTATACTATGTTTTAAAAAGTCACAGTAATGTATTAAAAAAAAAAAAGTAAAAAGGTAGATCTGAAAGCTGTGCTTGGATAGTTAAAACTTCTAAAAAAGTAATAATAAAATAGACTGTTAAGACTTGTACACACTAAATGAAGTCAAAGAAAAGAAAGGAAAACAAGTATTTTTCTCATGGTAGTGTGTAAAAAATTTTTTATTATTAGCTGAGCAGTTTCGGCCTAACAACGGCCATTAACAGAGCTAAAAGTCCAAAGGTTAATCAATACCCCAGAAGTGAAAAGATCGATAGGCAGTTCAACAATAAGGAACTGAAGCCAACAAATCCCGTTTGCAGTTAAAGGGACAACATAACTTGTAGACCGGTTTCGCCCTATTGGGGCTCGTCAGCACAAGGTATATGTTGTCGTCAGCGAGCTTAAAGTATAATTGCTGACTGAAAATGCACTAAAATCACGATCTATTTATAACCACAGAGTAGTGGAAGTGTAAACGATGTGATAGTAGTGACATCTTCACCTCTAACTGCAAACTAGAACTCGATTTGACTATAAACAATTCCCACAGATGGTGTTCATTGTTAAATTCAAAACAGCGAAAGTTAGGGTCACTTTAGCCTAATGAATAGGTGTAAAACCAACTGTCTAAGACGATCAATTCTATCCTTCTGGACAGTCTAAGGTATCGATTAAAGTCAAACACCATACTGTGAAAATATAATAAAAAAGACTGTTAAGACTTGTACACACTAAATAAAGTCAAAGAAAAGAAAGGAAAACAAAGGGCGAAACCGGTCTACAAGTTATGTTGTCCCTTTAACTGCAAACGGGATTTGTTGGCTTCAGTTCCTTATTGTTGAACTGCCTATCGACCTTTTCACTTCTGGGGTATTGATTAACCTTTGGACTTTTAGCTCTGTTGATGGCCGGTGTTAGGCCGAAACTGCTCAGCTAATAATAATTTTTTTTTACACACTACCATGAGAAAAATACTTGTTTTCCTTTATTTTCTGTGACTTCTAAAAAAGTGCTAAGAAAAAAATATTTTATATAAGAAGAAGAGGAAAATGGATGCTAAAGAAGCTAAAGAGAATTTAATTTATATTACCTACGGTAATAGGCTGCAAGGTTGAGTACGATTAAAAACAGCTGGAAGTATTGTTAAAAGGAGAATGTTTAAAATAAGAAATAAGAAGAAGTGTAAACCAGAGTTAAAAAAATTAAAGAAAACAGTAGCAAAGGTATTATAATGAATGAAATAAAGCACAAAGATCTGAAATTGCTGAAGGTAATGGATTGGAAGAAGAACGTTTATATGAAAAGAAATGGAAAACCGGTTATAGAGCAGAAGGAAGATTTAAAACATTCTTTAAGGATTGAAAGGGCATAAAAAACAGTATTATAATAAGCTTAATAGAGCACAAATTTGCAGACGATCTAAAACTGCTAAAAATAAGTATTGCAGAAAAATGTTTATAGTGAGAAGAAACGAAAAACTAGTGATAACGAACATCAAGATAACTTTAAAGAAGAGTGCAAGGTTAAAGAAGATCTAAAACTGCTGAAGCAAACTGTTGGAAACAGGATGTTTATATTGAAAAGAAATGGAAAATCTGTGTTATATGGATGGTTATAGAGTATAGAGCACAAGTACTAAAGCAAATGAAGCGAACCTTAAACAAGTTTTAAAATTGGTAAAAGTAAAGGTGTGTGAGAAGAATTTTGGAAAGAAATGAAAAAACAGAATTAAACGAACAGAAGACAACATTAAAGAACAAGATTATAACGAGAGTATGCAATGTTGACAATGTTAAGTAAGCCTTGCGAACAATTTAGCAAGGAGGGTTGCGGGCTACAAATATGTTAGCCCTCGCCCATCTACCAAGCTAACATTGTCCGCAGTCGTGGACCTTATCAAACAGCAGTTTCACCAAAAATTTATACAGTACTGGGATGAAACTACGAACTGTAGACTGGCCAGAGAGTTATTACCTCACCCTGGCGAGGAAACAGCAAAAAAATTTAAGGCATTGACCAGACAAAATCTCCGAACAGCTGTGGGAATCTTGAAAGGTCACTGCCAATTGCAAAAACATCTCTTTAGGATGAAATTAACAGAATCGCCGCTATGCAGAGGCTGCGAACAAGAAGAGGAAACAGTAGAACACATAATGTATAACTGCTCTGCTTTTTCTGAAATCAGAAGATCCGTGTTGGGCGAGTACTGGCTTACACCAGCCGATGTCAGGAAGATCCCCCTCGGGAGCCTCATCACCTATTTTAAATCACTAGGCCTGGTGACAGCCTGAGGTGAGGATATCCCTACATACGGGAGGATGCACAATGGGTCATATGTTGCCTCAGTGCTGGCTGAGCACTAGCACGCCCCTCCCAAATTTCCAGATCAAGATCCAGAGGGTAAGATTTAAACTGCTGAAAGTAAAGTGTTTTAGAAAAGAATGTAAGAAACTAAAAGGAGGAAAAAACGAGTTTTAAAGGAACTGACGGAAACATTAAAGAAAGGTATAATAACAAGAGCACAATAAAGCACAAAGTCTGAATCTGCGCTGTAAGTAAAAGGAAGAAGAATCTTTAAAAAAGGAAAGAAGTGTTAAAGGAATAAAAGAGAACAATTAAGAAAGGTAAAATGGGAAGAAGATAAAAAATAGTCTTAAATGAGCTAAAAGTAACTTTAAAGAAAGGTATTATGTATAAGCATAAGGTTGAGAAACATCTCTAACCAGTAAAAAATGTAATGTTAAAGATGCTGAAAAGAGCAGGTTGTGAAGATACTCTCTAACTATGGTTTTTTAACAGTAGGATTGAGCAAGCTATTAAAAAATTTTGTCCATATATGACCTTTCAATAGAAGGAAATTAGTAATTATAGATAAGGAAATAAAGATTCTCTCCTTTCCTGAGAAAAATTTTACAATTGAAAGAAATTCTGTTATTCATATATCTAGCATAATATTGATATTTATGGAATTGAAAATAGTATAAGTACCTATCATAACAAACTTTTTATTTACATTTTAAAGGTTATAAAAATAATAAAAACAAGTTGAGCATAATATATAAGTCAGCTTATATGGAAACAGCAATTACTCTTCAGCTTATTTTGTAAGGTCTTGTAAATAACAAGTCAACATTAGATTGCGGAAATTTTCTAGAAGAATATGACATTTAAATATTAGTTTTCCTGAATCATATAATTTGTAAATCACACACGTTTTTACATACATATTCTATTTACTATGAATTATAAACTACATTAATATAATTTGGCAACTTATCAGTTGTCAAGATATACGAGTATTTCGCAGTACCTATTTGTTTAATTTATGAAAATATATTATATTAAGCAACAATTTTGTTTAAATAAATTAGTATAAAAAATTAATTTTAAAATGATAAAACGCCTAATTTACAATGGATAACTAAAAATATCTTTAGATAAAAAAGGGGCAATCATTATTTTTCAATTTGTCAACCATAAACACGTTAACCTTTAATAATTAAAGCTTATCTTTCTCCTTCATCGCCCAATCTCAATTTCTTCATTTGGATATCAGTCTTAGACTCACAATTTTTAGTAAAGTCAATTTTTTTATCGTTTTAATTATGTAAATGCCATCTGCCAAATGTGTTATGTTAGCTTGCCTATAAAGGCGGAAACATACTATCAAAACGTGACACGACGCCACGCATGTTAGTCCATATATTTATGTTGCGGCGTGTGGTCACATAGCGTGTTGTCTATGTGCTTCTAACTGTATTAAATATATGGAATTGAGAGGTACTAACATGCGTCGGGTGGCGTGGTGTCGTGTCACGTTTTGATAGTATGTTTCCGCCTTAACTCTTATGCTGAAAATGTCAACTTATAGTAAAAAATAAGTAAAATAATCTTACACGAAGAAATATAAAAACACAACAAAAAGCAGTTGGGTGGTAAAAGATGACAGATCACGCGAATGACAGATAAGAGAAGACATAACAACTGACAAGGAAAAGGGGAGATAAGACATAGAACGGAAAACAAAGACTAGAGAACATAGACATGAGAATAGAGAACAAAAAAGATCACACATGACAAATGACAAATAGCAGATTACAACGGAAAAGTGCTTTATAAGGTGGAAAATGACAAATGACAGGTGGCAGTGACAGAGGGTTTAAACATCATGATACAGGACATGAGATAAAAAACAGAAAAGTTAAAATAAATATAAAATTACAAACATAACAACTGACAGAAAACGAAAGACAAATATAAAAGAATAGAAAACAGAAAAAAGGTGACAAATGAAACACGTCAGATGACAAATGACAGATGGCAAACGACAGATGACAAATGACAAACGACAGATTACAAACGACAGATGACAAACGACAGATGACAAACGACAGATGACAAATGATAAATGAGGAAAGACAAAAAAGTGATACAAAATGATAAATACCAGGTTATAAATGTCAGATGACAATTGATAAATGAGCAGGTGGCAAATGATAAATACCTGTTTATAATTGTCAGATGACAAATGATAAATGGACAGGTGGCAAATGATACATGAAAGTTGCCAAATAATAAAATTATGATTAATTTAAAATGATCACCATCGTCTGCTCTTATCACACAAAGTATTCCTCAAAAAAGTGTAGATTGCGATTAGAAGTTATTTGATCTAAAAACCCTTAAAACGTTTTTAGTGGCGCGTGTCGCAGTTATTATTCGATTATATTCCTTGTACTTTAGAGAATTGGTTGATAGAAAGTTTTATTTCAGAAACCTATTTTTTTAAGTGATGTTGGCTCTGTCTTGAGTTAGTTTAATCGAAAAACAGTTTGGTACATTATTTCAAATTTTTTAATAGACAATTTTCGTGTTGTAGAGGATAGACCATTTTTATAATTTTTTGTCATTGTCTGTTTTCTCTACACGCCCGTTTTTTTTATATCACAGTAATAGATTTGAACTGACACCAACGTACGCAATTTAAATTTGAGCCCGAGATGGAAAGCATGTCATTCTGGTAACGGTTTAGTTGTCTGAATGACACGCACTCTGACTTTTTTTAACACCCCCTTTTCGTTCCAAGGGGTGGCTCAGCAACATCGGACCCCTGAATGGGCTTTGGAGAGAAATTGCGGTTGTTACCTATTTCTGCCAAAACAATGCTCTTGCACTCTATTCCCGGAGTCTAGCTATTGTTGCGTGCTTTTCTCTTTGTGCGTTCTTCTGTATTGTGTGATCCTCAGTAGTGTTTACCCTCTAGGTGACTCTTTCGTAACTTGGCGCTATGTTGCCTTTTGCCTTGTAGTCAGGCGCAAACGAATTTAAATCACTAACGAGTGGGATGTGGGATGGTATTTGCTTTCTAGTATAACACGATTTACGCACATCGTACGCTATCTCTAGAAGTATACCTACATTTAGACAATAAAACAAATCAAACTTTAGCAAATGGTAATGTAATAAGAAACGGGATTGAGTTTAACGCTGAAAAGTCAATATAATTAGTTTACCAATGGTTCCGGTCTTCTAACCAAATAAACATATAAGACAGGGCACAAAAAAGTGACTTAGTAAAGTATACTATGCTATAAGTGTTGGCAGTCCTGTTTCAACATGTTTACAGTCATAGGCGTAGATAAAGATTATTTTTGTTTATATTGTTATCGTACGAATAAGCACTTAGATAGATACTATGTTTGTACACACTTTTACAAAGTAATTAAGATAGATAAATAGTATACCTACGGAGAAATACAAGGTTTCCAATTTATATGACTGTAACTGATAACAATTATCTATGATAATATCCTGCTATAAATTACTAATCAGAAGATTCGATCGTGATAGATGATGAGATTGAAACGGAAACAGTTTATTACTGGAAACGATAACTAGAAATTACCTATTTCCATTCGGGAATACCTACAAAATCAACAACAATACCGTTCTAATAAATTGGAAACGGAATATAAGGTAAATTTGTACAAACATTTAATAATTTTATTTTTTTGAACAAGTCTATTTTTACAGCGTGTTTGAAGATAAACAAAAATTAATAACTTGGCAAAGCGACTAAAGTAGTTAATCTATTTTCATACTTTTATAGCTGAAGCAATATTTGGTATTGTATTACTGTTGTTGACATCCAGTCCATAAAGTTATTTTAGTTTCGTATTGGAATTTAATAAAGGTATTTTAAACATAACAAAGTTTGTTATGAGTAAGAAACCACCTATTAATGCTTCATCTAATTTATGTATTTATTAAAATAATCTTAATTAATCTGATGAAATTTCTGTTAGAGAAAAAGTTATACAATTAATTGAACGTGATAACTAGTTATCGGTTCGATTTAACTACCTACATATTTGGTATGCATCATAAACCTATTCCAAATTTTTATGATTTGTTTTCTAATTTTTCCAATTTTTGAAGATTTTCTACACAATAAAGTATCGAAGGAATGAAGCAGCGGGATACTGTTAAGTTTGATAATTCTTGACAATTTCAAAGCATCGAGACTTAAGAAAACCTACGATTAATGTCCCGCGTAGTCTTACTACTCCCAAGGCTTTTTGCGTACTTTAGAGCTACTGATACTATTATCCGTTCACTTCTTATTTCTATCCCAGTAGACTATGCATTTGATTTCTTGGGTTGGTAGGTACTTCAGTTTGTTGGGTTGGTCCGGTTGGTCCCTAAACTGTCGAAATATTGACAGCACATATTGTCAAAGGTAAAATTTTTAAACATGGAAATATGGAAATATTCAATAAAAAATACCAAAAAAATCATTAGGTATAGAATACCACAACAACATCATTAAATCGTATGGTATGTTTAAGAAACAAAGCAAGAGCTGCAAAATTGCTTATTTAAATTAATTGGCTCAGATCTTTAACCGTATAGATCTCCCAACGAAAGTTTGGGACAGCCACGTGGCCTCTCGTTCAATGCGCAGTGGTTTTTTTACGAGCGTTACGATAACAACGACCGTTCTGAAAGCTTGTCAGTGTGGTAGCTAGAATGGTTTTGTAAACTGTATTTAGCTACGAATATGCTGAGAGAGTTTCTGAGTTGTTTTTTAAATGTATGTATTTTTTTAGTTTAAAGTGGGCAGTAACAAATTTATATAAAATAAATTCTTCTTAATTATGTTGGCATCATACATTAAAAATTAATTTAATTTGTATAATATATTTTTATTTTCGTCCGCCACTGATAGAAAGACTCCGCCTACCTGCGCCGACTAACACGTGGCTGTCACAAACTTTCGTTGGGAGACCTATACCTAAGTAGGTACTATTATTGCTATTTCTTTTAAATTAATACTAACACTAACAGCTAACATAAAGTTATATATTTTGCATTAGATAATTGAGAGAGGTTTTTGTAATGAATTTATAAATATGTTTCACTTTTTCAAATAAAATTTATATTATTAACATAATACATAACCGTTTTTGACAGATATCATAATAAATTATATACAATGTTGTCAGATTTTCAAATTTCGAAATTATACTTTTTTGTAACTTTAATTTAATTCAAAATTTTGTTAAATATTTTTAATTTTCTTAACTATCTTTGTGTAACTGAGGTATATTTTTTGAAACTAATTAATATGACAAATATTCTAAATGCTTAATTTTTTTAGATCAGTGTTTGGAAAATACGGAGATTTATTAAGGAAGGATTGAAAAATAATGAGAAAGTCGCAGATAAAGGAAGTAAACTGATACATTTGAGAAGTTTATTTTAAAAAAAGACTTACAGCGACAGATTTGGATGTACCATTCTAAAAATGAACATTTTACTTTAGACAAACTTTTGACTGATGCTAAACAAAATTTTGATTTTAAAGGGGGGCTATTATACTATACAAACTTATAAAATTAATGGGATACAAATTTAAAAAAGTAAATGAATGACATATTTTATGTGAACAACGACTCGTTAAAATTGTTAAGATCGCTTTCATTCGGGAATATAAACAACTAAAAAGTCTTACTGAGAGAGTTAGATTCGTGTAGCTAGATGAAACATGGATCTATCAAAATGGTAGACCAGTGCATCAGTGGGTGCACAATTCTGACCTGAAAAGTAATCCAGCTTGTTAGTCCAGTCACTTCGTCGGAAACGAAGTAAAATAAATGCAAATGAATCTAGACACCTAATTTTTTGATATGTTGTAGAGGATACCTAGAAAAGCTTAACTTGAGTTTGTCGACCGAGGTTAGGGGGGTGGAGAAGCCGCCATCTTGAGAAGAAGGGGTGAAATTTGTTTTTTGGCAATAACTCGGCTGTCCGATGAGATTCGAAATTTTTTGCAAGAAACTTTTTGTAGCTTTTTTTGTGCTCTACAATTAAGTCCTGACCAGTTTTAGCGTATCATGCACTGTTATCGAGATATCGATCGAGAAAGTCAAAAATTTAGGACAAAACCTTTGTTTTTTGCTATTCTTTTTTTTGGTCATAAGTATCGAAAAAACAGTTAGATGCAACGTGTAGAGGATATTCAGACCTACAATTTCCTTTTTTTTATTCTTTTTTGGACAAAAATTCCGAGCTCCAGCACGCCGCAAAGTCAGTTAATGTGGATTCACCGACGCTCAGCGTCGAGCGAGCCGCTCCCTCGGTTGTATTTCCGCGTCGAAACTGATGGAAAGTTGTTCAGGGAATTAATGCGATAGAAAATAAATTGAGAAAGCAACAAATTAAGCATCACAAACAAGAAATTTATTTAAAAAATAATTAGTTTATGCATTGCAAAAATGGTAGGTGGATTGAATATTTCGTTAAGGTTGTACACTACATTGCAGCGAAAAAAAAGTATAAAACACACGTGAAAATGAGTACAAGATTGTCTCAAGAAACTTCTGTAATAAAAAGATGCGAACACACTCGTTACAACGGATGACCGGTTTTTCAATACATTTCTTCGATACAAAATAAACGTATATGAAATTTAAAAAATACATGGGATTTTTGTTCTTTTATTGGATCATGAGATTTTTATTATTTCTTTTATTTCTTTCTTCGCTTTAATGGTCCAGGCTGAAGGTCTTTGTCCTCCGTATACTCTTCGAGTTGTTGCGTCTGTTGAGACGTTCCAAATGATGCTGATCCGTTGAAAGCATGGTAGAATTATTTAAAGAAGAAAAGGTCGATCCGGAGGTTCTAACTTGCGCGGGAGAGCAATTCCTTATTGCCCTGTATGGCGGTAATAAGCAGGACAAGTCGATAAATATTTTGCGATTCCATCGCTTCGCAAAGTCAATGACTGCGAATAAAATTAATCACCTCGCATTACTCCCGCCAACGAAAAGCGCTGTGCGTCAACATATATTCCGGACATACCTGCAAGTGCAAACCTGGCTCGGATTTTTCAAAGATCCACAGGGATGGGGTTGGCGACAGACTAATCGAGGTCTCGAACCAATCACCTGCACCGCCGAACCCGCTCCACCTGAACTCATGAAACTCATTTCCTGTAAATGCAAAGGAAATTGTGAGGCCGCCTGTGGGTGTAGAAAAGCAGGAATTAGTTGCTCGGTTCTTTGCTTCCACTGCAGTGGGCAAACATGCAGCAACGTTGCCAGAGTCGACGTTTTGCTTAACGACGACGATGTTAGTGACGATGATGATGATGACGATGCTTTCAACGGATCAGCATCATTTGGAACGTCTCAACAGACGCAACAACTCGAAGAGTATACGGAGGACAAAGACCTTCAGCCTGGACCGTTAAAGCGAAGAAAGAAATAAAAGAAAGAATAAAAATCTCATGATCCAATAAAAGAACAAAAATCCCATGTATTTTTTAAATTTCATATACGTTTATTTTGTATCGAAGAAATGTATTGAAAAACCGGTCATCCGTTGTAACGAGTGTGTTCGCATCTTTTTATTACAGAAGTTTCTTGAGACAATCTTGTACTCATTTTCACGTGTGTTTTATACTTTTTTTTCGCTGCAATGTAGTGTACAACCTTAACGAAATATTCAATCCACCTACCATTTTTGCAATGCATAAACTAATTATTTGTTAAATAAATTTCTTGTTTGTGATGCTTAATTTGTTGCTTTCTCAATTTGTTTTTTATCGCATTAATTCCCTGAACAACTTTCCATCAGTTTCGACGCGGAAATACAACCGAGAGAGCGGCTCGCTCGACGCTGAGCGTCGGTGAATCCACATTAACTGACTTTGCGGCGTGCTAGAGCTCGGAATTTTTGTCCAAAAAAAAAAATAAAAAAAGAGGAAATTGTAGGTCTGAATATCCTCTACACGTTGCATCTAACTGTTTTTTCGATAGTTATGACCAAAAAAAAGAATAGCAAAAAACAAAAGTTTTGTCCTAAATTTTTGACTTTCTCGATCGATATCTCGATAACAGTGCATGATACGCTAAAACTGGTCAGGACTTAATTGTAGAGCACAAAAAAAGCTACAAAAAGTTTCTTGCAAAAAATTTCGAATCTCATCGGACAGCCGAGTTATTGCCAAAAAACAAATTTCACCCCTTCTTTTCAAGATGGCGGCTTCTCCACCCCCCCTAACCTTGGTCGACAAACTCAAGTTAAGCTTTTCTAGGTATCCTCTACAACATATAAAAAAATTAGGTGTCTAGATTCATTTGCATTTATGAAAGTACGAAGTGACTGGACTATGTTTAAAATCCGAAGGAAAGCGATTTACTATTTTACACGCAGGGACTGATACTGGATTTTTGGAAGGATGTGACTTGTTACTAGACTCTCCGAATACAGACCTTAACTATCACAAAAGTATGAATGGTAATCTTTTTAAAAACTGGGTTGTTACTTAACTCATTCCTGCTCTATCTGTATTTCAAGAAAAATGTGTGGTGGTCATGGACAAGATATTTCATTTTGCAATAGTTATGAAAAATCATACTTAACAAATTAATAAACTTTTATAAAAATTTATCGCAGGATCTTGTAAAGTATACATATAAAAAGGAATCCACAAATTTTCCAATTTTTAGGCCAATTATTTATACCTTTTATCCCATTGTTTATGCCAACAGAGATTAGGAAAAAATTTGTTATTTAACAATTGAATAACTTATTGAAAAACAGTGACAAAATGTTTTTCCAGCTGAATTAGATTCTTTTAAGGGTTAGGAAAATACTAGAATTTTTTCAAATTTTTAAAATCACATTTTATGTCATAAAAAAAATATTTTATCTGATAAACCCCGTTTAGAGGCAGCGCGCGAATGCCGTAAAAGCCGAGCGGAGCCCTATTTTCAACGTCAAATTAAAATTATAAATAATGGAGATAGAGTTCCGGGAGTTTTGACTTTTTTATTGGAAATTTTCTTCTCTTTAAGAATCTTTTTTTTTAAATTCCTTAACTCTTCAATTTCTTGAGTTATAAGCAAAAACTAAATGCCTGTTTTTTTCCACACTTGACAAGCCATCCATAGCTCATTTCATTTTTAGGCTCAAGGATCTAGAGTAAATTTTACATCCCACACCTTGCTGCGTTTTTGACCCATCCCTATAGGCGCTCAGAGTGTTTACTACGATGGGATCTGCTGTCTTGTCTGTTAATATTTTGTAGGGTTTGTTAAAGACAAATCTTGTTACGACGGCATCCGTGTCTGAGTGTATGAGTGGTATCGCCTTTAGCGATTCCCTCCACAGACTGTCCTTATGGGTGCCGGTCCCTACAGTGTGTTCGATACCAAGTATGTATGGCCTCAATGTTACCACCTTATCAAATATATTAAGAGGAATGCGTCCAAGTATTAGTTCCATTGCCCTGGTCGGTGTGTATCACATAGCTCCTGTTGCGAGCATGTAGATCTACATGGTGACCTCAGGGGATAATCCCCAGGTCTGCCCTAAGGTTCGGCGGCATTGCTCATAAGATATAAATGCTTTTTTAACTTTGCTTTCTTTGTATGAGTTCCACATCAACTTATTGTCAAGGATATCACCTAAGTATTTTACTTCTGTGCCCAAACTTAATTTAACGTTGAGAAGACTAGCTGCTTTTAAGCGTTTGTGCTTTTTAAGTAATCTAATGACAGCATACAACTAACTCTTTTTAGGTACATTGCAAAACATTTTCTTTATTTACACTATGGTTAGGTAATTGAAATTTTTTCTTTCAAAAACAGATTAGATATGAAAAATGTCATTTTCAAATTCTTTTTTACATAATATTTTTTTCTTATAAAAACATTGCAAACGCGGTTTACTATTAAAATTAGGTTAAAACATTTCAACAACTGTCAACAAACTTTTTTATATGACATTTATCAGAATGTATAGGTAATGCTACTGTTTAATTTTCTACCCACGATTCATAAGTAAATTGCGTATTTTTTAACCTATAACTCTGTCAGTAAGTGTCAAATTATTGAGTAGTTTCATTTACTAAACTAGTGGAGTAAGTAAATAGAAACCTGTATTATTATGTTGGTTACCTACAGTTTTCATTAAATTAAACTAACATTTGACATTTCTCAGACAGAACTGTCTGTGAAATCGAATGTTTTTGACAACTTATACCATTTTTAGTTTTATACAAAACCATTTGGTAAGTCGTGGGTAAAGCATAGTACTTCACTCGAGGAACAAATTGCATATTTAGCTCGTTTCTTTAGCCCCTTCGCTCGCAAGCTCGCTCATGGGCCAAACACACTCGCTGTAATATGCAATTTACTCCACTCGTAAAGTAATATACTATTATTTCTTAGATTGTGTAAACGAACTTTTCAATGTTATAGTATATTACTTTACGAGTGGAGTAAATTGCATACCTATTACAGCGAGTGTGTTTGGCCCATAAGCGAGCTTGCGAGCGAAGGGGCTAAAGAAACGAGTTAAATATGCAATTTGTTCCTTGAGTGAAGTACTATGCTTTACCCAGGACTTACCAAATGGTTTTGTATAAAACTAAAAGTAACAAATATAAAATTTTAATTTTGGCATAAGTTGTCAAAAATATTCGATTTCGCAGACAGTTCTGTCTGAGAAATGTCAAATGTTAGTTTAATTTAATGAAAACTGTAGGTAACCAACAGAATAATACTGGTTTCTATTTACTTACTCCACTAGTTTAGTAAATAAAACTATAACACAACTCCTCAATAATTTGACACTTACTGACAGAGTTATAGGTTAAAAAAAGTGTGAGGTGTCAAGGGACACTTGGATGGAACGAAGTTCCTTTCGATTAATTAGTGAAGGAATTAGTAATTTGTAAACACAACAGAGTGTTTATACATACATAAGCATTTATTATTGTCTGTATAAAATCTCTACTTACCTAACAGTTCGTTTCTTTTAACAAAAGTGTCCATTTATACAATACCAGAGCTTTAGATAACACATCTTATTAGAATTACTTTTTATAATTTAAAACAGGAATTAACAATTCAATACAAAATTTTAAAATTAAAATATTTAACAGCAACTGACAGTTAAGGTAATTTGACGTAAGTACCTAACTAGTCAAGTTACGAACTATTTTTAAAATGTTTATGAATTTATTAATTTATAAAAACAGGATGAAATAAAATATAATACTATTAAAGGTAATTATTTTTTTTCTACAGTATATATTTTTAATGTACATTTTCTTTTAATTTAAAATAGTGTCTTTTTAATTGTAATATATCTATCTATGAGAGAGAGGGAGAGAGAGTTATTTATTTTTTGGTCTGTGAGAGAGAGAAACATGCGTGTGTCGTGTCGTGTCGTGACAACTTTTGGTAGGAATTTTTTTTGGCTAGCTCCTAGCGGCAGTCGTAACTGTTCGTAACGCCCGAAAGGGAACTTCGTTCCAAAAATACGCGATTTACTTATGAGTCGTGGGTAAAATAAAATTATTTAAGATTCTTTTTTTCTAATCAAAATATCGATAAATATCTAAATCAACCGACAACATTGCGTATACTGACAGATTACAGTCGTTATTAATAAACCATTTTTGCGATGTTTTTTATAAGAGAAGCTCTTCACTACTTAGTATAAAACCAAGTCGCTTTCTCTGTCCCTATGTCCCTTTGTATGCTTAAATCTTTAAAACTACGCAACGGATTTTGATGCGGTTTTTTTTAATAGATAGAGTGATTTAAGAGGAAGGTTTATATGTATAATAACATCCATTAAATAGTGGAGAAATACTGTTATTTTTGAGGTTTCTAATGTGATGTCATTAATTATCAATTTTTTTCCGCTTACATTGCAAACGCAGGTTGAAGGTTACGAGATTTATCAAAATAATGTATAATTATTTGTACACATTGAAAAGGTCTACAGAAAACTCCGCGATGGTACCTATATGTCTAACTCTTATGGATATCCCACAATAACATTTTTTTGTCATTTACTTTTTACGACAAATAATGGCTAATTTTCAAAGCGATTCTAACCAATACAGCTTAAATACGTTGTTGATTTAATATAGATCTATATGGTCCGTTACAGCACAAGATTTAAATGAATATTTTTGAAGATATTACAGATTTAAAATTGCGGGACGTAGAGCTTGCGGTGGTAATGGCCGGCCGGGGCCGCGGCAGCGTGTCTATAAATAGCGCGTCGAAGACCGCGATTTTCCCTATAGCACTTTGAATTGTGCAGCGATCGGACGCGTTTATTACGAAATTAATCATTATGACGCTACCCTAAGGTGGCGCAGTTGGGATGTTATAAATGTACACTTGTAGTTCTTACATAACTAAGTACTATGACGCCACCGTAAGGTGGCGCAGTTGATATCTCATATATTTAAAAGAGCAAAACTTACTTACCTAAGAACTGTGACGCCACCGTCAGGTGGCGCAGTTAATATATAATATACCTAACTAATAAATTACAAAGTACTATAAATAATAGTAAAAAATGGTAATTAACGAGAAAATATGATTAAAAATACAAAAAATTAATTGGAAAAAACATTAGTGTTAGGCGGTGCGAAGTTCGCCGGGTCCGCTAGTTATTTTATAAAAAAGAAAAAAAAGAAATTTTTTTGATATTTAATCTGTTTTCTAAATGAAACAAGGAAAAATACGAAAATATTACTTATTAAAACCGTAAGTATACTTGTTTATGTCATAAATTTAAAACTAAAATTACGTAATTATTATTCATGAAAAAAATAATCATCGAATTTTAAATCGGAGAGTCAAAATCTATCAGTTAGCACAAACCAATTCAAAATCGGATAGAACCCGTCTGCTATAATCGTACCGAAAAAATAAATTCAATACAGACCAAAACAGGAGAAAGCTGGAACTAGCAAGTAGAGCAGCAGAAAATAGATACCAAACAATCAAGAAAAGGAATAGGACGAGGAAGCTTGAGCTAGAAAGTAGAGGAGCAGAAAATAGATACCAAACAATCAAGAAGAAAAAAAAGAAGACACAAAAGAGAAATATTTTTTTGCAATATTATCATCATATTTTCTTAAGTGCAGAATCCACAATCCGGAGAATTTTATTGATTGGAAGGTATACCAAGGAGGAGTTCCAAATTAATACAGGAACTTGTCGTAAAATCAGAAGTTGACAACTAAGCTTAGTTGTTAGAGTTTCAGCGCGTAGAGCTGAAGATTGCGAGTTCGAATCTTTCTGGGTGCGACATTTTTTCAATTTTTCCTTAATGTCATTTAATATTTTCTTGTTTGTATACTTTCTAAAAATTTTCAAAATTTCAAAATTTTCTTAAAAGCTTTAGTTAGAAAGTTTGAAGTATTAATATTTTCTACAATTAATTTCTACAATAATTATAAACTATTGAATTAACAAATATAATAAAACAGTTGACAGAATCAACGGAAAAGTTAACAAAAAATATTGAAGATTTTGCAAAGAAAAAATTATTTAAAAAACCAACTAAATTTTAAAATTTAAATTTCAAAACCTTTTTTTATAGTATTTAATGATTTGTTTGTTTTAAAGAATATTTATTTTTCTTTTGTGTTTACTTTCAAGGATATTTGTTTCGTTTTCATTTTAAAGGAAGTATTTGTTTTGTTTTTTTAACACTATTTTTTTATTTTATATATATTTTATTTAATAAATTTTTTATTTTAAGTATTACCTATTCTTAATAATTTACACTATTTTCTCTAAAATAATTAACTCGAGCGATCCTCCCTAAATGTAAATAATCTTGATGTTCCACATCAACAAAATTAACCAAAAAATAATGAAATATTATTTTTTTTTAATTAAAATATTGATTTACTTATCCTTGTCCAAACAGAACATTTGTTTAAAATGCTTGTCCGGCTAATTATTCGGATTTAATTCATCTTCTCATATAGTTTCTAAAAAAATTCTAATAAACAAAATAAAAATTAATATAAGCAAGTAGGTACTTATTACAAACCGATTACCATTCTCCTCCAGCAGAATACCCGCAATCAACTGGATATTTATGGATTTTTTTTCACTATATGGATATATCACAATGTACACAACACACTTTTAACAATTATTTAAAAAAAAAATAATAAAAGCAATATATTGTCTACTGTAATATTGACACCTATAACCACAACAGTGACAGTATACTACTTAGTCTGTATATATTTACGAATCTGGTAGTAAACTAACAGATTGGGTAAGAATTGCATTTCCTGTAACTTTTACAGATTTCTGCTTACAGATCTTATAGATGTACTCAGAATTTCACCATTAGTCTTAGGTTACCTTTTAAAAGTATTTCAAGTCTCCTCCAAATATGTAATTAAAGGTGCCAAAGTACAAAATTTACAAATTATACCTAGACACCTGTTTTAAATGATATATTACTTATTTAATTATCTCAAAAATTAATTAATTAAATAAAAAAAATATTGACAGCTTGAATATTATACCATCTAAGAAAATGAATTATGTTAATTATAGAATTAATTATTCTTTTATTTCTTTAGAAACCCTTGAATTGAGTCATAGGTCAATTGTTTTATGTAGATGATTTTTCCTTCCAAATTCCAAAATTCGGGACGATATGTCTTAAAAAAAATATTCTCATTTTTCTCCAAAAAACTGTCTAGGACAATCTAGCTTTAGTTCAGTAACTGGGGAGGACCTCTTAGAATATATTTGGAAGTACCCTTAGTAGAAAAAAATAATCAATAATTATTTTTTTATCGAATTTACAACAAAGCAGAATCAGTATGTAGACAAATCTTTTTGCACTCTATTCAAAATAAATTAATCCTTAAAGTACGTCTAAAAACCTGCTCTGACTTTAATGAATAATAAAAAAAGTGATGTTTGATTAAATTGAAACTACTTGATTTTGGTTGGTATTTATAAAATATCACTTTTTTAGACACCCGCAGTACATAAAATCAAAGGAAACATTATTTAAATCGAGATAATTGTATTTCGAAGAGGTTAAACACAAAAAAAAACAGATTGTACCCACTAGTAATAGGACGAGAATTACTAATCACAGCTAGAAAATGTCGATAATTCTACTGCAACACCGCTCACGGCAAATTTTCGAACTACAACTTTTACACTAACTAATTTTCACCAATACAGACACGGTATCACGGTAACAATAGTTTAGTGAAATTATTTATAATACAAAATTCTTAGATAGATCGTAACAAAACTTAAAATACAAGTTTCAATAAACAAGTTTAAATGCATGACCATAAAAAGGAACTTCTGCGATGCAAACTGTCAATAACGAATATCAATTTCGACCATACGTTTCGGTAAGGCACTATAAACATAGGTATTATCGTCAGCCATGTTTTGTCCAATGTCAACCACAAAACCAGAGATAATAGAACAGATATGTTGATGCATAATATAAAGTTGGCAACAAGTTCCGACATCAGCGCACCATGTTTAAAACTATTCACTATACTTCTACACCCTTTTTATGTTTTTTTGCTTAAAGTACCTTAAATTTATATTAAAATACTAAGGCATTATGCGGTTATAACTACTTTTCCGCTTTTTGCGCTACCAGCTGGTTTAGTTCCTATTTTCACCACTACATAATATGATTGCACGTCTCTTTAATTTGTTTATGGTCTAACACATGATTTCAGTGACATTGGACAAAACATGGCTGATGATAATACCTATGTTTATAGTGCCTTACAATTTCGGTTCCTAACCACTTAATCATCCAATAGCTTAAGTGATTAAAGCATGCCTGCGTATAAAGCAGTGATGGTGGGTTCGAGTCCCACTGGATGTGACATTTTTTCAATTTCTCCTTAATGTCAGTTTAATAATTTCTTGTTTGTATAATTTCTAAATTTCAAAAATTTCAAAAATACGTTGAGACTTATCTCAAAAATAATAGTTTACTAAAAATTAATGGTTCCGGTCTCCTAACCGAATAAAAATATAAGACAGGGCACAAATAAAGTGACTTAGAGTTTGATGTTTCAATTGTCGATTTGACAAATCTTCTCTCTCATTAACGTCATGTAACATGTGCTTAAGGAGGAAGTGAGTGAATGTCATATCTGGTGGGATTTGAGTTCATTATAACGTTTCGCTTCCTAACCACTTAATCATCCAATAGCTTAAGTGGTTAAAGCATGCCTGCGTATAAGGCAGTGATGGTGGGTTCGAGTCCCACTGGATGTGACATTTTTTTCAATTTTAATAATTTCTTGTTTGTATAATTTCTAAATTTCAAAAACCATTTGAATATCTTGAATGCAAATCTACAATCGCAAATTTCTTGAAAATAAACATTTTAGCAGATATATTTTGTAAATTTAGAGTACAAAAAGCATCTACGACCAGTGATGATGTATGGTGTGGAAGCAAGAGCTGAACCATCATCAACAATGAGAATTTTAGACTAACTAACATGAAGTTTCTACAAATGGAAAACAAGTAAACGATGGGCTAAGAACACAGAAAGATAATACAAATAGACGACATAATCAAGCTATAAGAAAAGGAAATAAGAATAAAACCAGCACATTAATCAATCGAGTACCAATAAAATATCGTAGATCGACCACCAAAACGATTACGAGACAGCTATAGCAATCGATTTCGATAGAACTGCTAGAGCAAAGAAATCGAAATGAAACAGTCGATACCTCTTCTTAAAGATGACGATAATGATGAAGAAGAAGAAAAAAACATTTGAAACATCCAAATTCCATTAAAACGCACAACCCCGATAATTATCATAAAAACTGTTAAAATTGGACTCCTAATTACATTTTATCAATCTTATCTATAATTACTGTTTTTTCGATGTATACAAGAAATTTAACTACATAGGTTGATATAAACACACTTTTCAGTGTAGTTAATTCGTCTTTGTTTTTAAAACAAATATATAAATTGCAAATTTATTGATTCCATCACTGAGATGGCCCATAAAAGTGACTTTTTATAAAAAAGAATATATCAAAGTACATTTTAAATATTGCTGTAATTATAGTAATTTAAGATAATTAAAGTTAGTGTTTTACATCAATATAAAAAACCCAATCTCATCACAAAAAACAAAAAAAAAACAGTTTCAAGAGTATTGCGAAAGAGCAAGAGATGTACAGAGAGATAAAGATTGCAATTTATATAGAAATATTGCACCCTGTTGTTTGTTTTTTTGTTTATTTTTGGTATATTTTTGATAAAAATCTATGAATAAATTTGTTTTTTCTGATTTTTTGGTCACATGTCTGTTTGTTATTTAAAAATAGGTACATAAAATCAGTTTTAATCATTAATTTTATGTTATAATGCTCATTAAAGATAGATTAATTTTATGGATAAATAACTATTATAATAAACTGACTGTTAACAATATAACATAACACTTCCATTTATCGATAAAAAAGAATTATACAGGGTTATATTCAAATTGAAATTTCAAATTTTTTATTTAATAATCAATATGAAAAACATCACAAGATTGTACCTAATGTTGACTAAAAACTTTAAATATTGAATATTCTTAGTCGTTACTTGATGAAAATCCATATTCCAAGAATATTAAAATACTAAAAGTATTGAGATTTTCACAATTTTTATTTTATGTATAACGCGTTTCACTATCTTATAGCTTCATCAGATACATAATTAAAATCGAACTTACAAAGTTATGATATAAATAAAATGAAATGTGACATAATGACACAATGATGGTCGAAAATCATCTGAAATAAAACAAATGTACTACAAATTGCAATAAGGACAAAGTTAATAATAATAAATTTTTACGATAGTAGTAATATATACAGGATTAGTACATAGACTTTTATGTAAATAAATTTAATAACGGTGAATTATTTAATTCTGTTTGATCATTCAGTAATGTATCAGAGTGTTTACATTTATTAATTTCTAGACTTTCTAATAAATTTAATTTAAAACCTTTATTTTCTTGGTGTAAAATATCAAAATTATTATTAAAGTTATGGTTTTCAGAAATTAGATGATTTGAGTATGTAGAATCAGTTTTTTTATTAAGGAAGCTTCTGTTATGTTCTGTAATACGCTTTTTAAAAGTTCTACCTGTTTGTCCTATATATACTTTATTACAAGAACCACAATTAAGTTTATATACACCCGATTTTTGATCTTTTGAATTTTTAGTTTTATTGTTCTTAATGTATTTCCCTATTGTATTATTGGTTTTATATGAAATCGTAAAATTTTGTTTCATTAAAAAAGATTTTAATTTAGTAGGTACTACTTTTACCTAGATATGTTAAACTTTTGTATTGTTTAGTTTCTTTTATGTACGGATAAACTTCCTTATAAACAAGCCATCCAGGAAGTTAAAGGGAAAGGTAATAAGCAATACAAACCTAACAAGGAGTATTTAATGATGACAATAAACTCGAAGATGAAAATGAAAATGAAATTGACGAAATGTGAACATGACGAGGAATTTAAATAAGAAGATACAAGGAATTCAAAAAATGCATCTATTTAGAAAAGTATAGGAAAAAAAAATTTACGAATTCAGCACTGAAAAAGTAACGCAAACTCACAAATTCAGTTTTGCTATATCTACACATTCTGAATCATCGTTTGAATATTGTTAAAAATCAAAGTTTTTAATATTAGGTTCAGAAGATATGTCGCAACAGAAAAATCACTATAATGAATTATGGAACTTTCTTGCTCTGTTTGTTATTACTTTTGAGTCAGCCAACGTTCCTTTTATCTATCCCTACTTCTTATTTGTTAGTTCAACTTTTGAGTAAACCAAGTATGCACCGTTTTTAACAACTAGTAATACCGCTTGTATCTTACTCCGCTCTATAATGCCTCCACTTGCCAGACCAGCCAGAGCAACGCGACGTGCCAACTCCATGCACCCTTATACTGTTCAATGCCCGACATCGAGAACGGATGGGTTCGATCGTTCCTTCATCCCCAGGGTCTCCAGATTGTGAAACTCCTCACCGTCCCACGTCTTCCCCACTCGTCCTAACTTGCAGGCCATTAAACCCCAAATTAATAAATTGTCTCTCCTCACCGTAATTATATCGATATAATTTCTAAAATAATAAAATATAGAAATTTGTCTAATTTGAAAACAAATAGAGTGAAAAGTCCATATCTGTCATGACGTTTAATAGTCATCGACTAATAAAAACCGAAATTTGTTTATAAATGAAAATTTAAGTTTTGCCATTAAAGATAATTACAACAAACATTACTAAATTATTAAATTAATTGATTTATTTAAAAATAATACATTTCATAATAATTTTCTATTGATAACTAATACCCTATCTCAAAACAAATAATCTACCTTTTGTCTACATAATTTGTTTACTTAAGATATTGACTACTGATACTTATAAACACATATTGTACGAAGATCTTTTTAGTTGTTATCTGTCGGTTGAAGGGATATATATAGTGTATTTAAAGGGTAAATAGTTTTAATAAATTTTATAGAAATGTATCTTTTTCTTTTGAAAATAGTCTGAACTCTCAAGTTAATGGATTTTCTTAGAGTGTTGTTTTAAATAATATCACCGGTATGATCTTAAACAATCAAAAAGTTTCACATGTTTTATTTTAGGTCAATAAATTTATCAGAACGTATATTTAAGATTTTCATCTGATATGTATGGGATTGAAATTTGTCTAATTTGAATATCTTGCTTGTCTATATCTATACTAATATTATAAAGAGGAAATGTTTGATTTTTTGTTTGTTTGAAATGTAGGGATCCGTTTTCCTCATGGCCAACCGCCTAAGGCGGGTCAGAGCACCTGCAAATCAATTTATTTTGCTGCCAGAAAATAAAACAACATGTAATATTGTTTACAGGGAAGCGTTGACCCAATAAATTTAATGGATTTTGTTATTTTTCTTTCATCCCCGTGCAAAGCCGGGACGGGCTGCTAGTGTTTACATAAATTGCTGTTTTAATGTAGTATTGATTTTCGTTAATGTTTTTATACAATTTAAGACTTCTTTAACTCATTGACTTGGTACAACAGATTATAAAATTATAATAAGCATTAATGATAGAATTATTATCTGAAAATCTTTTGCCGGTGTGAGATCTGTAAAAGTTTCTAGATTTTTTATCTTGCTGTAAAATTTGTGTATTATTTTGAATTTTATTGTTCTTAAAGTTACTTAAGAGTTCATCAACTGTTCTTTTACTTAGTTTAAGGCAGTTTTCTGTTACTGTTATGCTTATTTTATTCATAATATACAGTAACGGGAGAGTCAATTTATGAAAATCTACTGTTGGTGTGAGATCTTCCATCGTATTTTTTACAGAAAACTTCATACTTGATCCCTCTGTGATTTCAGACTGTTTGTTTTTTAAGTCAGTTTCTTCCTGACAATTTGTGTTTTATTATTGTTTTTTTTGTCTTCTAATTGATCATCCAGTAAGCCAGTAAGTTCTTGAGCTCCTGCAGAAAGCCTAAGTAGATTTTTTATAGAAAGCTTCATTCATACATACTTTTTGGGCCTGATTTTATTTATTTAAGGATGTCCTCGTAAGTATAGACCTAAATACAACTATACAAGAGAACATCTATAGAGGCAGAAGAGGCAATTTATTAATTTGGGATTTAAAGGACTGCAAGTTAGGACAAGTGGCGAAAACGTAGAAGGTAAGGAGTTTTACAATCTGGAGACCCTGGGGATAAAGGAACGAACGAATCGATATGTTCTCGAAGTCTGGCACTGAACAGTATAAGGGTGCATGGAGTTGGCACATCGCGTTGCTCTGGCTTGTCTGGCAGGTGGAGGCATTATAGAGCCGAGTTCTTCTGAGCAAAATCCGTTTAAGTTTCAGTAAAACAGGGAAAGATCAGACACTCCTCTTCGGTGGGACAATGGGGCTAGGTTTTTGGTGAAACTGGTGTCGTTTATTAATCGAACTGCTCTTCTCTGTATTGCATCATTTCCGTGCTCCAAAGAGAAAGCCCAATTTCTTTCCTGCTGCAGTTGTTATGGATGCAAAATGTTCGTTCCAGAGTAAGTCCTGGTAGATCGCTATACCAACCAGCGTAATGGTATCGCTTGCTAGCATTATCTGATCGTTTATTATGATGGATGTGCCTCTTGTTGGATAGGCAACATGTCTTTGTCTTGAAAGCGTTGAAATTAACAAAATTATTTCTTTCCCACTCGTCTACAATTCTCAAATCTTGATTCAGAGAAGCCGTTGTGGATCTTCTGACCTCTTCCAGAATATGTAAGTTGCTATCATATGCAAAACCGTGTATCGGGTTATTATAGGAATAGAGTAGGAACTAGAGCCTATCCTTGGGGAACTCCAGCGTTGATCTTGTAGAGGCAACTTGGATGTGCCTGTTGGAGAGAAAGTTGGATATCCATCTGCAAAGGTATGGCGAGAGTCCATATGAGGCCAGTTTGTTAAGACAGCTGCATGTCATACTTGATTAAATTCTTTTGAGATGTCTAGTGATACTATTTGAGACTTTCCATGGTGCGGTGGATTTTCTTGATCAAATCACGATAAAGTCATTCTCTGAAAATCCATTGTGGGTGTGAGATATATTATTGCTGTTCGATTTACATATGGCATTCGGTGCTGATATTGCCTTTCAAGCTACCGCTAATTACTTAAATTTAAAATTTAAATTTTAGTCTTATCAGGATGTTTTTTTTTTAAATTTGTTGAAGAATGAATTTAAATTTTTGCCTAATTTACTTGTGAGGTAAACTTTTACATATCTACTCTTAGTATCAAATCTTAGTAAAGTCATTTTCTGAAAAGCTTAAGGATATTCCTCAGAAGTTTATAGATTAGTTTCAAGTATTTTGTCATATGCTTGTTACTGTAAAATATGTTTTTTAAACAATTGATTCCAATAGGTACACTCCTCAGTTTTTGGTAATTTTAATGTTAAGATTCCATTAATTTCTTTAGGATTTTTGCTTTATTTTAATTCATAACACATACTAACAGTCAAGTCACTCTCTGAAAAATTATTTGCCAGAAAGAGATCCAGGACCTTCATTCGAACTGTTATAGAAAGCTTAAGTAGATTTTTATTAGAAAACTATATTCATACCTATAATTTCTTGATCAAATCACGGTAAAGTCACTCTTTAAAAATTGTCGAAAGACATAGTAACGATAAAAGATTTATATACCTCACTTAATACTAAAGTAGCCGTGTAATCTCGTTTCCTGTAGTTTCTTGATTAAATGACGGTAGAGTCACTCTCTAAAAATCCATGGCCAGTATGAGCTGCAAAAATTATATATTCATATATATCTTTTCGAATTTGGTTTATTATTCTATAAAAAATATTAAAGAAATTTACTCTTCAAAAAATACACTAGTCAATTCGGTGTATTTCACTCTGTATAAGTAACTAATTTATTGTGATGTTAATAGAACATACATACCTGCCTAAAACGATAAATTGTTGACACAATTTATGTGTTGTAATTTAATAAAATAGAGATAGATTTATCTCTACATTTTTAAGTGCAGTATGCGATCTTAACGTACGAAAGGTAGTTGTTTTGAAGTTACCCAATAACAGTTTATGGACCTATTTCGGAGAAGATGGAAGAAATTCGCGTATCCGAACGACTTCTGCGTAAGTAGATTTGATTTTATCTTATAAAGTTATCTAAAAAACATGATTTTTATATCTAATTAAACTAAAGTGTAAATAAGTTAGAAAGTTGGGTAGACAAGATAAAGATTAACAGAACGGTTTTTTATATGTTTGTTACTGAACTTTAGGACGTAACAAAAATTAATAATAATAGAAGAATAAGAGACAATTCATCGTTGCAGCAATTTATCGCAAAAAATACTGCTTTCATTATTTTTAACTAGCTTTTGCCCGCGACTTCGTCTGCGTGTAATTCGAATAAAAGCAAGGTCTTTATGTATCAATAACTGGTGCCCGCGACTTCGTGTGCGCAGTATTAGTATTTCGAGTAGCTTATATTAGCGTGAAAAGAACTAACATTATGACATTAAAATTATAACATACATAATTTTTGGGTCGTATTTGAAAAATATAACAGTCTGACAATATTGAGATGTTACATTCGCACTGTAATAACGTAACAATATTGTCAACATAAGAAATACAGTAATTTTTTCAGACTTAAATGACATTTATCGTTATATTTTGGACAATTCACACAATATCTTTATAAATTATAGCCTATATGTTATTCTGATCTATAAGCTACATTACTGTAAAGTTTCATTAAAATCCGTTTAGTAGTTTTTGCGTGAAAGAGGAACAAACATCCATACATCCATCCAAACAAACTTTCGCCTATATAATATTAGTAGGATAGGATAGGATAGGATAGGATTTTACTGTTCCACATTGTTTTCATTCACCATAGGTACCGTTATTTTTGGTGGTCTAGACGCGGAATTTACCATGGGAATAAATACTGAGACTTTAAATATAAAGTTTATTTAATCAGAAAACGAAATTATTAGAGTAACAACAACTATAAAGAAAGTTATATGTTTAAGTTTTCAATAAAAAATATTATTTTTACAGTTTCACGTTTTGAAAGTTTCACTAAATAATCCCAATGTGATGATAAAAGTTATTTTGTAGTCATCCTCCTTTTCATAAATTGGAGTTTATTGATAAATAAACCACAGAAATTGGCTTGCATTGCTTCTGAGTATTTCTCATTGTAGCGTTTTTAAATATGCAATATATCCTAGTGCAACCTTTCACCATAGTAATCTGATACAACACCAAAATTTTCAGAAAAACAATCCCAGTGTTTTTGAATGTTTTCTTGGTGGTTGTAATAAGTATTTGTATTGTCAAAGAAATTATAGCAGATTTCTATTAGAGCCGCCCAATTTCTTTTCTTGTCTGTTTAACATCAGATTTATTTGTCTCAAACTCTCGTATTTGCGGACCAACAGAAATTCATTCTTTAATTTCCCGTCAATTAGTTATAAAATACTAAAAGCATTTACCATTTTTCTTCATAGTTTACAAAGGTTGTCTTTTTAGTTAAGCATATAGCCATAAAGACAGAAAATATATAGAATCAAAGTACTTTGTTGCTTTTCAAAATACGTCCCACCAAGACCGATACACTCTTGCATACGTTTAAATCAATTGATAAAACAGTTATTCCAGTATTCAGTTGACTCCGGCAAAATCGCTGATTTAAAGGCATCGATGGCTTCTTCTGGCGCCTGGAATCGATGCCCACGCATTGAATTCTTGATCTTTGGGAATGTGAAGAAGTCGTTGACACTAAGGTCGGGACTATACGGTGAATGGTCCAACAATTCGATGTTTTAAAGCTCCAAAAACTTGATTGTCTTCGAATTTGCGACCATTTTCGTGACAGACTTCGAGATCGGATCACTTTTATTGGTTTTTCTCCATCGCGAAATACCCACACAGCAATCCAAGATTCATCGCCACTAACAATACTATAAACGTTTTTTGAGCTTCCTTCGTTAAACTACTTCAATGTTTTTCGGCATCAATTGACGCGAACCGCTTTTTGCTATTCTATGAGCAAATGGGGGATCCAACGGGAAACCAATTTTGTAACACCCAGTTCTTCATGCAGGATCTTTTGGATTGAGGTATCTGAAATGCTCAAAGATGCCTCTCTCTCTCTCCCCGTATGTTACACGGCGGTCATCCTTAATTAACTGACGAACCTTATCAATTTTGTGTATCTGCTGTTTCCGGTTGACCTAGACCAGATTCGTCGCTGAAAATGTAGCCATCACGTTAAAATTCGCATTACCAACGGTAAATAGTTGACTGATGTGGTGCTTCATTCTTAAATAAAGAAACAACTTCAACGAGACATTGCTGTTGCGATAATCTTCTCCGAAAATTGTAAAAAAGTATTGCTCGAAAATTTTCTCGGTAACTTCAAAAATTCACTTTACCTACAGGACTTGTTGTATCGGATTGAAACTCTGGATTTATGTTAACAAAAATATTAGGTGAGATTTGTGTCTGAAAGTTCTATTGGTGGCAAATTCATCAGTTGGATCCAATTGTGAATTTCCATAAAAGAGACCATAATACGTAATTTGTTGCTTCTTCTGTGTATTTTTGACCTTATCTTTTTTTAGTTTTATTAGTAGATGGTTTATTATTATCTATACTTATATTATAAAGAGAAAGGTTTGATTTTTTGTTTGTTTGTTTGAAATGAATAGGCTCCGAAACTACTGGACCGATTTCAAAAATTCTTTCACCGCTGGCAAGCTACACTATTCCCGAGTGACATAGGCTATGTTTCATTTAAAAAAAATTAGGGATCCTTACTAAAATGCCATTAATGTAACCAAAAATGATCTTAAAATCCTTACATCACGTGCGCTGAGAATACTATTGATTATAGAATAAAATAATGTACTACGACTTTGAAGAATATATAAATATCTACAAAAAATGCCGCGACAGCCTATGTCTAACTGTTATAATTACGTAACAATAACTATTTTTTAATTTTTTAAAAGTTTTTATCTTCGTATTAATCCTTATCAAAATAACTTATTTCATAATCACGAATTTAGCATGTGCAATGGGACGAAGCCACTTATAAAGGAATTAAAGGACAATTAAGTTGTAGCAACCATTATAACTGAACCACCAGCTGCTCAACTAGCTCATACACTGAGGATACCGATGATCCCAACTGATCTAGCAAATCCATTTAAACCGCTTCAATTTCCTATTAAAACATCTTTCGCTTTTGCTAATAATAAGTCTCAAGGTCAGACCTTCCAATTAGTAGGGATCGGTTTTTCTCATTGCCAACCGCCTAAGGCGGGTCGGAGCACCTGAAAATCAATTTATTTTTCTGCCAGAAAATAAAACAACATGTAATATCGTTTACAGAGAAGCGTTGACCTAATAAATTTAATGGCTTTTGTTATTTTTCTTTAATCCCCGTGCAAAGCCGGGCGGGCTGCTAGTTATTTATATTAACTTTTGACATTTTATTTTTTTGTCTTGTACTGTCTTTCTCTCTACCTTCGCCTTTTGTTGTTCTTTTATGCTTGTACTAGTTAAAACTTTTTGAATCTTATGATTGCGATGATTATTGTTTGAGCTTAGTGTAGGCAAACGTCTAATTTCTTCAGACTTAACATAAGGAGTGAGGACGTTAGGAGAAGATACTGGACAAAGTAAAATAGCATTCACTGGTGTAGCACACGATGTTTTATTATCAATTGAATTTTCTTTGTCAGATAGAAAATCTTGATTAACCATTACATTACTGTCATTAACGCCTTTCTCTACAGCTTTATTCAAAATATAAGACTACGCGTTAGTTTAAAGTCGTATATGGTATTTTGCTATTTTGTGCATTAGCACTACACATATAAGCGACTCTAAAAAGCATTGCAATCTTATAATGGGTAATGACTCCTAGATAACTCCTTTGAAAAATTGAAACAACTTGCTCAAAACAAGTCTTTAAAAGATCATATACACACCGATCTAAAGGTTGCATACGAACTTTGATGTGGAGAGAAAGTGAGAAAAAAATCACGTTATTTTGTGAGGCATATTCCAATGCTGCAAGATATTTATGTGATTCGTGTTTTTCTATAAGCAACAATACTTTTCTATCCGCATTTAGACGAGTAACTTCAAAGAAATTATGTAACCAATCCAAAAACGTAGGCCCCTTGATCCAGCAGTTGTTTGTACAAGCTGCGACAGTACTAGGGGAAGCCTCGTCTAATAATCTTTCAACCATTCTCTTTCCTCTGAAATGAAGAATGGTGGCATAAAATGCACATTGCTAAGTAAAATAATAATAACCTGTGGAAATTGTGGAAATCTATCATTAGATAGAGGTAAATGAAAATGTTAATAGCAACAATGGGATAATTATAAATATTTTCGACTAACCTGCTTTTTTCTAACAAAACCATCAGAAAACTTTCGATACACACACCTACATCATGCCGCAACTTCAGTGCCCTAGATGAACTAATTGGTCTTATCTTCCCTACATTTCTTTGGTTTTTGTAATGTTTTGTTTGAGAGTTTGATTACGTTATTTAATCGGACTATGTCAAACAGGGGCTCGTTGAACTTTGGTGTTCATCGGATATTAGCACCATTTACAAAATTTTAAGGACGAAACTGAGTAGCTGCGAGTTAAACTAAAACCATTATGGTACTCGATACACCATGGCAATGATACTATGTATTTTTGTGCTATAATAATAAGTTAGCTGCCAAATTATTCTATATACTTTACTTACTTATATTCAGACTAGTATCAGAAATCTGGAGAACCAATAGCCGTAGAAAATTACGACGATCGGTACCCCAGGTTTCCGATTATAGTCTATTAAGCGTGATAAAAGTAATCGGAGTTAGAACTCTTCCTTCTCTTTGACTCAGTTTTAAACTGAACGATAATGTTAATAATAATAGATACACCTTGTAGACGTAATCACAGATAATGTAATAACATCATTTAGTTTGAAAAGATTTATGATGGCTGTAGGTCATAAATTTAAAACAATTCACGGTCTTCAACCTCAGTAGTTGTATGGGGTTTGAAGCCTGTGTGACAAATATTAGATAATTACATGATCCCCACAATGCAACGTGACTAAATTAACGCTAACGTTTTAACGTAAATCACCGGTACTGAGCCATACATCATTTCAAGTTTAGTCAGAGACGTTCGTCACTGTATTTTGATTATATTTTATGAAATTTACTCTTTTGTACGTTGTTTTTTCTGCCCAAAAATTTTCATTGTTTTTAAACAATTTTAATGTATCTTTGTCGACCTTAAGGAAGACTTAGTAACATAACGAAACATTAGTTTAAATATTATTTAAAAATATTTTTAACAAAGCATTATAAGGAGAAACAGTATTTAAAATTGCAATATAGAGAAGGAATAAAAAATGAGAAGAGGTAAAAAATACAAAATGGATAAGAACACAAAGAAGAAATTAAAAAGCACATTTGGCGTACATATTTAGAAAAAAAAATGTGTATAAATCTTCACCAATCTGTTAATTGGACTTTTAGGGTACAACGAAATAGATGGAAATATAAGATAGCTAAATGAATTGTAATATATTGAACGTTAAGTGGACCAGTGGAGTGATACGAAGATGAAGGAAAAATCCAAAACAGACGTTAGGGAGTGGAAACAGGTCAAAATGATTTATGGAAAATCGAAAGGCGTAAAAGTAGAAGGAATTTGGATGAAGAAACAAGGTAGAAAAGAAGAAACAGATTGCGATAGTACATACAAAAAGAATAGGAAATGATAAAAAAACACGTCCGTCACTAAAAACAGTTAACTAATTCTTTAGTTACAAAAAATAAAAAGACAAGTGACCAAATACGAGGGGGCACCCAAAAAAAACGGGAATCCGCTGTGGTGGAGAGCTAGAGTGGGGAAAATCAGACACCGATACTGTTGTGATACTAAAAACTGATTATGGAGAAGCCTCCCTAAGAACAACCCGAGTTTACCCGTATTAAAATTAGAGAAATATCAATTGAAGACCAAGTTCGTTTACGACGCCCTTCGATATCAAGAAACTAACGAAAACGTCAACAAAATCGATTGTCTTTTCGTGAAGACCGTCGCAGAACCTTTGATCATTTTGATATGTCTGTTTTATCAAAAGATTGGCACATGAATAGGGTTGCCGCCAAATTCGTCTTTCACCATCTCACAAATGAGTAAAATGAGCATCGATTCCAGGCGTATTTAGAGCTTTAAAATCAGTTCAAAGAGGACTCAGAATTTTTTCCAAGGAGATTACTGGTTATGAATCATGGTGCTATGGGTACGATCCTGAAACAAAACAGCAATCATACCAGTGGAAGACAGCTGATTCACCACGTTCCAACAAAGCTCGTCAAATGAAATCAAAAATTAAGATAATCCTCATTTGTTTTTTCGATTACAGAGGTGCACTTAGAGTTCATTACACCAAGTCAAACTGTCAATCAGAAATTCTATGTGGAGGTTTTGAAGAGATTAATGGAGAAAATGTCAGATCTTTGGCGCTCAAGCGAGTGGTTCTTTCATTGTTCATTGTTTATCCTCTCAACAGATATAACACTGTTTGATTTCTTTTTGTCTCCAAGTCTCAAAGAGAAACCTTTCGCCACCGTGCAGGAGTTAAAACAAAAATCGCTGGATGGCCTAAAGAACATCCCAATATTTGAATTTACGGGATTATTCGAACAATGGAAGCAACGTTTGGAGAAGTGAATTGTAGTTAATGGTAAATACTTTAAAGTTGATCAAAATGTTATGTAAAAATATTGATAAATAAAGAAACCATAGCGAAACTCCTATTCCTTTTTTTGGGTACTGCTCGTACATTAAAATAGTAGAGAAAAGAAAAGAAGGTACGTAAAAAAGAAATCAGACAATACTTTCAGAACAAAAAAATCCTTGGAATTATAATGCTTTTATTTTTAAATAATTATCTTTTTAATACCTTTGACACAAAATACTTATATTTTGCAAAGAACCACTTAAAAATTGATAAAACAGTTAAAACATAAGATTAAATTTAACATACCTCGAATACGATAAGAATATGTAATAAACACTTAAAAAATAAATTTATAAATTTTTACTTTTATTTTTGCATTAAGTGAATAGACAGCACCTAAAAACTATGGAAAATATTGGTAAGAAACGTAAATAAGAACTTTATACTAGAACGGAAGAATAAAAATTGACATAAAAGGAATAAAAATTAACATGAGAAGAATAAAAATTAAAAATAAAAATTAACGATAAATATATAGAAGCTGAAGTAAAAAGTTTGGTTTAAAAAAGACCACTTTTCCAGTCACAAGAAAAGATAGACTTGAGATTTCAATAATTCTTTCAAGACTCGTTTTCATCACAAGAATAGAAAAAATTGTCAGCCTTTTCTTAAAATTCTTATTTGACCTGAGTAACTTTTCTATAGTATAGTACCACACCTACTTATACACCGTTTAACCGATTTAAAATTTAAATTTTTCAATTCTAATCCTCTTAGTTTAAAAACTTTACCTTGTTTACTAAAATTAATTTTTTTAATTACAGCTATGCCCGATGGTACAAAAAAGAAACAGGATGAAGAAGAAGAGGATGTGGTATCTAAAGCGATAGGAGAATTCGGCAAATGGCAACTCCTTCACACATTTATTCTTTCCCTCTTTAATATTCCGTGTACGTTTCATATATTCGCGCCAACTTTTCATGTGGGTGAAAAAGGAAACATTTGGTGTGCGCGTCCTGATATTTATCAAAATGTTAGTACTACAGAATGGATGCAGTGTACTGGACAAGATGAAGATAGTTACTGTAAAATGTATGATATAGCCGGGTACAATTGGACAACTGTGTGTAGTAGTGCAAATGGAAGTTTAGGAGTAACTAAATGTACTTCTTGGGAGTATGGTGGAAATGGTTAGTAAGTAGATATATTAACTATAATCATGAATAGAATTTATAATTGAAGAGATTTCGGCACTACTTTAGGTTTCAATTTTTATTTGGTACTATTTCTCAGGTCCTTAGGATTTATATCGAGATTTCTATGTATGTGGGTGGTCCGATAAGGACTATAAGTCTCACCGCACGATGGCGCCACTATCGCATGAGAAATTTATTTTCCATTTAGTTTCTGGGAGACGTCTACTGTAAATTTTAACCGAATCGGAATCGTAGTTTAGTTTTTACTACGTGTAGAAGCGGGCCTATCAGTAGATTTTAGAAAAATGGAATATTGTTTTTTCCATTCTTGTTTTTGGAAAAGGTCTCAGCTACTGAAATGGCGATCGTGAAAAATTGGCTTAACGTGTTTCAACATGATAGCACGTCGGTTTTTATTAAGTTGCGGCCAGGTGTCCCGAAAAACGGCTTCCACGTACGATAACGTGACAAAAATCCACCATTTTTTATTCAGACCGCTGACTGAAGGTTTGCGAGATAGCTAAGACAGTATGCATCTAAAAAGATCGCGTGGTTATTATCCCGCTTAAAATTTTGGGCCTTCAAAAGCTGTCGGTGCAGTGGGATCGTGAGATCACACAGAGCAGTGTTTAACGCTCTTTAAGTTTAATCGGAAAAAGTTTCTGTGTTGTTTCTTAAAGTCGACGAAACATAGATCCACTGGTACAAACTAGAGACCAACCAATAGATGAAACAGTGGACTTTACCCGGCGCACGTGCTCCGAAGAAGACTAAGATTCTGCCATCGGACGGAAAAGTGATGGTCACCGTTTTTTGGGATTTACGAGATGGTATCTACATCGGAAAAGGACCAACTTATCCAAAGTTTTTCCAAACTTCAAACAGTTACTCGCCACGAGGTCGCCACGGAGTTCTATTTTGCAGAACTAAGGCAAACGAACTTTTTGTTCAGACCGGCTAAAGAAGTTCATTATCGGACCACCCTCGCACTGTTGTTTTTTCTGCTCAATTTTTTTCTTTCTGTTACATACATACATACATACATTTTCAAAGGTGTTATTTCCCACAGCTCCAACTGTGAGTGTGTTGGTTTTTTCTGATTTAAATACACCTTTCTTTTAAGATAGGAATATCGAACACTTTTCCACATTTGTGTGTCTACTATGAAGTGTTTTATTTACTTTTATTCTTCGCAATAATATTTTCATTTCATAATCTGCAGCCAAGATCTCCTTATAAATTGCAACTCTTCCAACACACTTCTGTTTAATATATATTTTGCTATGTGCTTGACCAAATATATGTTTCCAGTGAGGTTTCAATTGTTTCCGGATCTAGGCTTTAATTGGTTCTAAGTCGTACCTTTTGATACCCCTAGAATTCGTTTTGGACCGTTAAATATTGTTGCTGATTCTTTTCTTGTAAAGAACATCGAGTTCCACTTTTATACTAGTCTAAAAATCACTTTAGGGTTCTTTAAGGTCCCAATAGCTGTCGAATTATCTGTGCTTTGGTGCTCTATGTTTTTAAAGAATACACAGTTTTGTCTTTTTTTCTTGAAGGGTCATACGATCCAGAGTTCTAGTTCTTATTATGTCAATATTCTGGAGTTTTTCTACCCAGTACACTTTTTTCTTTAGGAAAATTTGTTAAGTATTTTATTTCCCAGTTTTAAATTCTAAATTTAGTATTTACTTATTTTTCGAAGATGCCTTCTTAATAATTTCTTCTGATTCCTGCTATTTTGCTTTTAGTTTTGAGTTTTATTCTTCTCACTTTTTTATCGAGAAGATTATTTCCACTGTTCTGGCTACCAACACTCTCTGCATAAAAGATTTGGTGTTCTAAATAGAAATATAGAACAGAATTTGACAGTTTCGTAAAAAAGTGTCGATCTTAGATTTAAAATTAAATTAAATTTATTATTTTCTTAATTTTTTGTGAAAGGATTTTTGTCCACATTTCTGATTTCTGCAGCTAGTTTAAACAATTTGTCCAATTTTGATACTCTCGATAAGTTATTGAATGTCTTTAATTCTCCATAATCTATATCTCTTTGTTAAGTAATCCCTCTCTTATGTTAATATATTTCAATTCTTCTGTAGTTCTACCTTTCCATAATTTTTTTAGATTCATTTTGGAAATCTTATTTAGTATTTTCTTAGTTTTTAAAAGTAATTTTCCTTATTACGGTTTTTCATCTCTAATTTTTGCTGCAATACTGAAAAAGAATGTTTGGTCTATTTTATATTTATAATTTCCGCAAAGTTTGTTGATAAGGTGCTGTATTAAGTTTTAATATAAAACATTCGATTTCTTTTTAATCACAAATATTGAAAGCACAGCTCTCTTATTGCAGAGTAAGCGGCTGTATCGAGGAAACCAATGATCTCCGAACACTTCACGTAATACTAATGGGGTGAAATAATACTTCAAAGCGTGATAACAAGTGATTTTAGGTGATTACAACTGAGCATAACTGATTTCATGTAATCATAAGTGAATACAAGTAACCGCATGTGATTTATAGATCTAGAGTGAGCATTCGACAACGCATCATATGATTATATAAACGCTGCTGCAACAAAAAATAGGTGTAGAATCTACCATCATCAAATGGATACACTTCATGCTAAACACTGGAAATATAGTTAGGTACCTAGATTCAAGATTAATCAACTACCATAAAAACAGAAGGCTTTCCCCGAGGAGTTTTATTGCCTTTACTCCGGTAAATGGTAGTTGACGATCTTATAGCAAAGCTTAAAAGAGAAGGTAGTCCTCGAGGAGTTTTATCGACTTTACTCGGGTCAATTGTAGCTGACGACCTCATAGCAAAGCTTAAAAGAGAAGGGTTTCGTGCTCTGACATATGCTGATGGTTTGGTTATTACGGTAAGAGGTAAACATGAACGGATGCAAAGTGCCTCATAACTACTTATTATTCAAAGAAAGGACTTTTGACAAACCCGTTACAAAACTCCGCTCATTTTATTTACCAAAAGAGGGAAATCAATAATTCGACATCCTGTTATAAATGGAGTGACACCTTCATTCTTAGAAGATGTAAAATACTCGAAGTTAACCCCGACAGGAAACGTACGTGCAATCCAAACCTCTCAAATAGTACTTATAAGGCTATAAGGGCTATATGAACCTGTGGTAAAAGAATTTATTGGTCATATCTAACGGTTGTGTGACCCCTGATTTTTATGTTGAGCTGGTTTGGTGGAACAAAACAACGCAACAAAAGTCAATAATAGTGTTGCAAAATGATTACGTTAGATCATGTTTCTCGCAAATTCTAGAATATTCATTTGTTCCATATAAGGGCATGTATAGGCAGTAAAGGGGAGTTCAAATAGTTTATTGTTATTGTAAATCTGTTTAAACGTTATCCAGCAGAGTTCTTGTGTATCTGTAACAATTTTGATGAATAAATTGTGTTAAAGTCCCCATAGGTGTTTCAGTATTAATCAGTGGAGTTAACACAAAACGAACTCATTCAGCTTACAAAAAAGGCCCTCACTTATTACACTAATGAGTCTAAAACACCAGCAAGAGTAGATATAGGAGTTACAGATCCCAACGTTAGGCTCTTAATAGCCCTGGGAAACACTCCTAAAATTTGCCAAGCAATAGACATATGTTCTCAAGAGTGCATTAAAAACGCCTCAATTCAACCAGAATATCTATTGCCTCCTTTAGCGAAACTGTTTCGAAGGCTGTACATTCTACTAGTTCGAGTCCAAAACAACCTTGAACTGCAAAGAGTCTCTTAAGCAACTGGCTAAATACAAAAAAGTTATTTTGCTGTGGGTACCAGCACATAAAGGGATTGTCGGAAACAATATTGCTGATAGTATCGCAAAATAAGGAGCTAGTACTCCTTTTATCGGACATGTGCCAACTTCTTAAAATGTCGCATTATCAAAAAACACTCCAGTCGGAATACAAGCAAAAATTTTAATACAACCATCTCTGTAAATTAGGCTAAGTGAACAGTCTGAATATATTATCTGTAACTACAGAGTAATTTTTTGCCAACAACATAAGTATCTGGGAGAGACAGGTCTTCTTAGTTCCTGATCAGGTTACAAACTTACATCCTAAGCGGATGCAAAAGACTTTCTTAAAAGTCTAAACCTTATGAAGCAATAAATAGTTGTAAGGAATACACAAAAGATCTTTTACGGCGCAGTTTAGAAAGATCACGTATAGGTTAATCGATCTCATTTATAAGCTACAATCTACAAGTGATTACAAGTGATTTTAAGTGATCGTAAGTGATTAAAAATTATTACATACGTATGTTCGGTCAAATAATAGTTACGTCAGATCGTTAAGAAAAATATGAGCTTCCTCTCGTCGGTTACATGTCTTTTATTGTTTTTTGTATTCTGGTTATCTGTGTTTTTTAGTCTGAAATTATTTTTTAAAGCTTCTACCAAATAAAAAAAAAAAACTTTTTTTAAGATCTACATGCTAAACATTAAATTCAATGAATGTAACTTTTTCCTCAAATTCAGATTCTAGCTATCCGTTTTGATAAGGCACTGTATAAGCTTAGATGTTGAATTTTTCTCTGTCTACATTTGGTTTGTTTTATGCAAAAATATAAAAAAAACTCCTGCTGTTCTCACTCTTGCTACCCTTTAATACACAAAAATATTATTTGTTCTTTCTTTATAGTTCTTCCCTTAGAAAGAAATACGCCTTTATTCTTGACTCCTAATGTTTAATTTTTATATTTTTAACTAAGAATGTGTTTATCTTTATCCTGCAATATTCATTGTTTCAGGCGCCACCATTATCTCAGATTTTAATTTGGTATGTGATAGAAAAAACCTACAAAACTTTGCTGAAATGATGTTTCTAGCAGGAGTTGCCATCGGTGGACTTGTCAGTGGTATAATTTCAGACAAATATGGAAGAAAGAAAACTTTGATGATATCTGTTACTCTACAAACAATACTTGGTGAGTATGAATATATTTAATGTAAATCAAGATGGTAAACCACGCTTTGTATAAAACGTGTTTGTAGGTACTCTAATTACATTTAGTCCTTGGTTTCTGTTCTACGCCATATTGAGAGCTCTTCTAGGTTTTATATCTGTGTCTGTGGTCTTCAGTGGATTTGTTCTTTCCATTGAATTGGTTGGAGGTGATTGGAGAACAGTATCAGGAATATCATACCTATTTCCAGTTTCTATTAGTTATATAATTATTTCTGGTATAGCCTGGTTGATAAGGGATTGGAGATACTTTCAGTTAGCTATTTCAGCTCCTGGATTTTTATATATACTGCTCTGGTAAGTTTATTTTATGAAAATAGATAAATATTTACTTGATTGATATAATTTCTTTAGGTGGGTTCTTCCTGAATCTCCCCGCTGGTTACTAGCACTTGGTAGAACTAAAGAGGTCCTTATTATATTGGAAAAAGCAGCCAAGTTCAATAAAAGACCATTTCCTCCCAATCTTGATAAACAACTTCAACCTAATGCAGATCTTGGATCAGTAGAAGATGTTTCTGTGTTTGATCTGTTTAGAACCAAGCCAATTAGAAAAAGAACGTTCTGTAATTTTATTATATGGTTTAGTGTTTATTTGGTGTATTATGGACTGGTGCTGAATCTTGGGAATATTGGCGGTAATTTATATATAAATTCTGTGAGTATTAATATTCTACTTGTAACAATATTCTAATTTCCTAAATTTTATTTCACTATCGTAAATTTAAACTTTGCTAGATAAGATTTTTAGTTATTATTTTACTTTCCGGAAATCTTATTTCCTTCCTGTTTGTCTTGTAGAAGCTCTACTTGGCTTTAATATTAATTTAAATTTCTTAGCACTTTTCTTTTCATGGTCTTAAGTTGATTTCAAGACCGACCTTTTGGTATTATTCCTTTAGTTTTCTTATTATGTAGCTAAGGTCCTCCTCATCTTGTGCGATTATTACCTGGTCATACCCAAAACATAAAGTATCGATAAAGAAGTTCGTCTCTAATATTAATGTCCATTCCTTAGCAGTTTTCTTTCCATGGTATCAAGTTGATGTTTGATGTTTTAAAAACGCGGATAATTTTGCTTTTAATGGGTATTGTATTGGTTTCGTAAAGGTTTTTGACTGCTCTTACGAGTTTTCTTGGTATTTCAAGTCTACTTCCCAAAGCCGTTTTCTGGGTACCATCTAATGCGCTTTTTTTAAGTTTGCAAATTCCAGATAAACGTCTCTTTTTTTGGACTGTTCTTTTCTATTACCTGCTGGATGGTATAAACCAGATTTAAACAAGACCTTCCTGCTGTGAATCCTGCTTGTTCTTCTCTAATCTCCCCTTTTATATTATTTTCCAATTTTTCTCTTAATATTTTATATATTCTTTTTATTATGGCCAGTACGCTAATTCCTCTTAAGTTTTGATATTTGTTTGTAGATGCCACTTGTGCTTCCTTACATTTCCCAAACATTTTCCCTTTATTTATAATTCTTTCTAAGAGCTGTCTCAAAATGCACCATAACTTTTCCATCCCACATTTCATTTATCTAGGCTTAATTTCCCTAGCTCCTTGTGTTTTGTTGTTTTTCATCGAGGTTATTGCTCTACGTATTTCTGCTTTTGTTGCTGTTACCTTATCTTCCCTTTACTCAACTCTTTCTTCCTCTATTGTATCAATAAATTGATACCTTTTCTCTGTTAACAGACCCAGTTCTGGTCTTCTATGTATGAAATATGTATTCCTTCTTGTTTATTCATTCTTAGTATTTTTAGCAATTTCCAAGCCTTGAGCCTGTTGTTCCTCCAATAAGTTTGTCTAGATTGGTACATACTTGATCCCATCTTGTGTTCTTTTTTCAATAACCACTCTTTTTACTTCTTTATCTTTGTATGATTAATCTCTGAAATCGTTCATACGTTCTTTTTATATTATCATTAAAACTGAATTCTACAAGCTTTTAGTCTTCTTTTGTACAGATCTCTAATTGATTCATCTTGAAGTCAGTAGGTTTTTAATTCTCCTTTTTAATTCTACATTCTAAGGGAATTCAATTTTTGCCAATGACAGTCTGTGAACACTTACACACTCTGCTTCACCTTGAACCCTTATATTTTGACTGTTTTATTCCTTTTTATTGATACATAGTGTATAATAGATTTGAGATTTCTTGTTTGTTAAATCCAGGCATATTTGTGGATCTTTTTGTGTTTATAGTAGCAATCTGTAATTTTTGAATCAAATAACTTACATATTTCTATCAGACGTTTCCATTATCCTTAATTTCGTCTTCTTCATATTTTCCTACTAACGCATCATGTTCTTTCTAGCCTACTCTACCATTAAGCATTAGCTCTTCGGTAAATTTTATTATAGAGATTTCGTTTTGTAAAGAATTCAGTACCTTCTGTTGGTTCGTAGGCTCCTTTTATCACCATTTTTGTTCTATATATTGTAAAATTTATTCCTATTAATCTTTTGTTTGCTGGCTTCCAAAATTAAATATTTTTCAATGTTTTTTTTTATTATAATGCCTACACTTGCATTGATCCTTTGGTCTTTATTTACTCTACTTCAGATGTGTATTTCGCTTTCGATAGGTTTCGTTCCGTTTCCTTTCTTCTTAGTCTCTGTAATTGTTAATTTCTCTCTATCCATTTTTATTTGATCTTTGTTTTGCATTTTTGTACATTCCACGTTGCTAATCTTATCTTTCCATATTTACGTAACTTTTTTTCTTTTCTTTCTTCTGATTGACTAAAAGTTGTTTCTGAACATTCCCCCCATCCCTGTATCCGTTCGGGCTTCCTTGAGGTATGGGTTACCTCTATGTCTATATGAAAAGCGTTTACCTATTGGCTCGCGGGAGGCGTAGATATTACCCTATCCGTTACCTGGGGACGCACCCTCTAAGGGTTACAGATGTCCACGAGGGTAAATTATTTTACCTAACTTAATTACATTTCAACATAAACTTGATTTTGACTTTAGATCTTACTTTTGCAGATTTTTATAAACCTATGGTATTTTTAATTCTTTCAGGCCCTTCAAGGTTTGGTTGAAATTCCAGCAGTTGGAATAAGTATTTACATCCTCCTAAAAAAAGGTAGACGATGGCCACTTTCTTTAACAATGATAACTTCTGGTTTGGCTTGTTTACTAACATTACCAATAAAGATTTTTGGTTCTGATGTACAATGGGCCATGACATCGTTGACTATGATCAGTAAATTTTGTATCAGTTCATCCAATGTAATTATACCAGTTTTTACAGCTGAACTTTACCCTACTACTATTAGGAATATTGGGGTAGGTGCAGCAAATGTAACAGCTGGACTTGCCTTGATGTTGGTGCCATATCTTTGGTTACTGGTAAGTTAAATGATGATCAAGTTTTAGGAAATTTGTACAAGTATTTTTAATTTTTCAGGCTGATTATCATCCCAGTGTGCCAATGTCAGTTTTGGCACTCTTCGGTATCCTAGGAGGCCTTTGTGTACTTCTTCTTCCGGAAACCAAGGGAGTACCACTTTCCAGCACACTTAAAGAAGACAAAGAAGGTCGAAAGATGTCTTTAGCAGAAATACGTCCAAATAAGATTAACAATAATTGTTCAGCATAGCGATTGTTGGAAGAGAATTAAAGAAGATATTGTTTAGTGTTGCTATTTGTACAGTTACGGCATTTGGTACTTAAACCTGATTATTTATGCATGATCAAAAATAAGAACTGCGTTGTGGATGATTGGATTTTTGCCCTGATGAGGCTGTAATCTTATTTTGATCTCTAATCCACCTTACTGTTGACAAGATGTTGAACGCCTCATAGTGTAAATAATGTATATTGTATTATTTTTTGTAATATTGAATATTTTCATGACAGTGCTTATTATCGTATAATCAAATTTTGTTAATATAAGGAAAGTTAGATGATATATGTGCAATAAAATATTTATTTTTATAAATATGTTTGAATTATATATTATATGACTTGAGTTAAATGAATCCACAGTTAATGGCTACGATGCACAAAAAAGTAATTAAACCATAAAATGACAGTAAAAAATATGAGAGTGTAATGTTTTTTAGAAGCCATGCTTCTTCTAAGACGTAATGGAAAAAGAGAGACATAAAAAACTTTGTATTGGATATACACTACTAGTTATTATAATTCACAATTTAATACTTAACTGTTTTTCATTTTGGGCTTCCCAGCATCTATGATTAACCTTTTTAGACAGTAAAGCGCAAAAATCCTCTTTTTGAGAACAAAAAGTATAAAGGTATGTTGGGTTGTTGAAGCCAGTTTGAATATCTCTTGAGTAATGACTTGATGTTAGGTTTGGCGAAAAGATGATATCGTTCTTAGCAGAAAGTTCGTAAAAAAACTGAAGTAAATTGGAAAAGCAGTTATCAATATAAGTATGACTGTTCAAAGTTTCACCACACACTCTTTTCGCTAAAGATCGGAATACACTACTATCAGAAATTGCGCAGGTTGTTCAAATAAAAATCTTGTTTCAAAATTAATTTTCGTCCTCTAAAATAATCGTTTTTCAGTAGAATACTTGCCTCAGTTGACAGCATCTTGGTAGTATACTAAGGAGTTGCGTATTTTGTACACTTTTATCTCTTTTGATATTTAAGATCATTACTCCACGATTCTAACGATATCGTTTTTTTAAAAGTACAGTATTATTAAGCCAGAGGTTCCAATCGGAGTTTTTGTTTCTCTCACCAGTCTCTCTGATCTCTGTGCAGTAAATGCATATGGTTTTCCAGTTTTTGAGAGATTTAGACGTAACTTTTCTGCTCGCACTACGCTATTATTCTATAAAATGGTTCTGTGTTTTACGTTATTTTTTTGTCATAGCAGTTTCATTGTCTGACTTAATAAGGTACATAGGTTTTTGTTTCACCCATCCAGATTCGTCAACATATGTAGGTTGACTTCTGAACCCTTAATTTTTTCTTTATTTTTCGTTATTCTTTTCTCCTCAGAACCTTAAGCTTAAGTTTCTTATGTTTATTTACAGAGATATATTTTTATTGTATAGTTGGAAGTATCATCTGTTCAAATAATATTGGTGATGCGATATTAAAAACTTGCATCTCGTTAAAATTTGACAGATGAAGTCTGGACTCACCTAATCATCTTTTGGAAGCTTCTTTATAAGATGCTAACCAGCTCTCTATCTATAGCATCCCTAGAGAAAAATTCTCCTAGATTGATGTTAGAATTAAACAAAAATATAGTTTTCTAAACCTACTGATGATAACATCTTTACTTACATTCATCCAAGTTTCTCCAAAAAGTTGCGAGAACAGCGCTGTAGGTGGCAACAGTTTGGGCAATTTTTTTCTTTAAAAGACTTGAATACAAAAATGTCTAATGGTTGTAAAGGTTTTTTACAATAACTTTTAAACGCTCCTGTCTCCTGTCTTCATCCAACTATTCAGAGTGGCAGCGTAGGATGTACCTAAATATTCCTTGTCTAATGGTGCCTGCCACTGATCCCCGATATTTTATGCCTTAAAAACTATTAGAAGTGACAGTATCTGCAGCCAGTTCAATTTTTGTTTACTTTTTAAGTTGTGCTTATAACGCTAACACTAGATAAACTTGATCTTCTTTCTCCTACTATTCTAGATTTTAACGGGTCTATACTGTGACTGCTTTCGTAATAATTCCATATTTGTTTGTACTTGTTTTCTAAACTTAACTTTGCCACAACTTTTTAAAAAGTCAAAATATCCGTAGAACCCACTTTTTCTTACATATTCTAATGGTTTCAATTGACAAATGATGTCGTTTTTTGAAATTAAGGAAGCACTCTTCCTCGAATATTTCTTAAATGGGATTTGGATTGTATTGGCCTACTAGCTCTATAATTTTCTTTTGACAAAACACCATTTAGCGACTGTTTTAACGAATGCTACCAAAACATTTTCAACATTCTCGGGATGTACAGTTGTCTCCTCTAATGCATTTTTATAGCTCCTCGCCTTTATTCGGTAATAATTTTTTTTGCCTTTTATTTCATCAAGAACCCTTACTAATTTTTCTTTAGAGTATCTGGAGGGTCCCTTTTTCGCACCATCTAAAAACAAAGGTGTAATAGTAATAAAACTTAGGTAATATTTGCTGTCATGTTATCACAATAGCCCCAACACCAACATTTCAAGAGGTAAACAATTACCATAAATAATGTAAAAACTTGATTGCTTGAAACACAGAATAATACCTATTACCATAATACAAAAAAAAAAATTAAAAAACGTACGTTTCCTTCCAAGAAGAAAACTGACTAAAGATTAGCTTAACAAAGTGTAACACATCGTATAGATGTCGCCTATCTGATTAAGTTTTATTCACTCATCAATACCAAAGTCAATCTTTCTCGCGAATTGATCGGTGCGTAGTTCAAAAAGTGCCTTAGACATATCAGAGACGGCAGCACCCAGTTTGATGAAGTACCTATAAGTGTATTTTTATTTTAAAATGTTATTAAAATAGATAGCCCAGAATTAATAATACACTATAGTTTAATAATTAAATGTGAATAATTAATAATAATTAATTAATAATAAGAAATAATGGGTATTGCTTAATAATTATAATTTATTAGTTAATAATTGACTTTATACAACGTACTGATAACCGTAACTCATGCTTGACCTTAGCCCATATATGACTATACGCAGCTCGTATAAAAAAAAATTTGAAACAAAATTTGTAGAGAATTTTATACTCTACAAGTTTTATAATAGGTGAAAATATCATTTAAGCAAAAGGAACCGAGATATTCGTGAAAAATCGTTTTTTGTGACCTTTGACCTTTAATATCTTAAGACGCCGGCACGATAGCAATTGTGACTTTTGACACAATATTAAGGACGACACAACAAAGGTTTTCACCAATTTTCAGCTTATTATCTTTCATTCCGAGGTAAAACCCTTATATGACTGGGCTAATATATTTTCCCAACAAACACAAAATACAGCAACTCCACAGTTGCTGTATTACAAGTGCCACATAAGTGCAGCTCATAAATTGTTGAATTCAAACTGCGCAGTTCTTGTATTGATAGTCCTGCACTTAAAAAATGCAGTATTTAATTTACAGCTGCTGTACATTTTTTGTACAACCAGAACTTGAACAAAAAGGAACCATTTCGTACGTGCAGCGACTATGCAGTAAATGTGCAGTAACACTTCGTTCCCGTTACCGATCGATCTCGTGGTCGACATCGGACATTGCCGACCCCGTACACCGTCGAAAATACGTCATCGTCATCGTTCTTCCTTCTCAGCGTCGCCATGTTGTTTTTGCTTATAGTTGTTTGGATTTTGGTTTTTTTTATGCATTTTGGTGTTTGACTGTTTGTGAGGTGTAGTAGACTGTGTGTTGTGCGCTATTAAAACTCTTGAGACTATTAAAACTGATCTCTTGTCTTCAGTTAACGTTGTAAATCGATATAATGGATAATAAAAGCAAAATAAGGTATGTATTGTATAATACTACTAGTTGAATAGATTCCCTCTATACATACATATTTATATATTGATAAAAAATTAAAACGCCTAACTATTTTTTCTTTTCGTTTAGTTGCTGTAAGAAAAAATAGGTGTAGCGAAAATTCGTCACAAGCAGAAGTTGAGACCACAGTAAAAATATGGTTGAGAAACATGTATAAGAGGAAAAATAAAAGAGAGAGGATGGCAGAATAACTCGCTAAATTTTTTAATTTTTTTTTATGTTTATTATTTGTTTTATTTATGTCGTTTGTTTGGAAATATTTTTTGTTCATATTATATTTTTTGTTATTTGCCAAACTTCTGTTTATTTTCACAATACCTATACCCTAAAAAACTTATAAAAAGTTTTAAATTGAATTGACAATTTGGCACAATATTATTAACAGTTTGATTGATTAAACTGACTTTCATTAGATTAAATAATTTTGCCCCTCAAAACACACTTTATATAGTCCATTTCATCGTTTTTGGCCGATTTGATATTAGAAACCACTGAAATAAGATTAAACTGTCATCCAAGTTACCAATGGCGGAGAGTTTTTTTTTCTAAATAAGGTCGCAAGTTTCTGAAACTATCAGTGTGGTTTGACATCTACAAAAATATGACATTAATAATTATTAAATTCAACCCTTCAACAACGAGCCGTACATGACGGTTACTAGGAATGTGAATTAAGTCAAGACTTCCGTATTGAATACTTTTTATCTACCGGTGAAACAAGATGCAGTTACTTAAGTGTTGAATTAAAAAACAAACGTCCTCATTTAAATTTCTAACTTGCCTGTATCTGAGAGAGATGTAACTTTAAATTTACTTCGAGTATGATTTCTGTCATCGGCCAAAAACGGTGAAATGAACTATAACAGAATAAAGATTGCTAAGTTATTTTTGGAACTTAATTAATGTACTAAATATTTGAAAATGTAATAAGAACTTAAAACATTTAATAAGCATAATAAGTTTTTACATAGAAGGGTGATTTTAATTACATTTGAAATCTTATGCAGTTCTACACAGGTGCATGTTTTCATAAACATTTTTTTTTAATAACATGTCCAAAACTGCGTTTTTAAGATACATGGTGTAAAAAAATACAATTAAATTTTATCTCTAATCTAAATGCGGTGAACGATTTAAATAAAATGTTTGGGGTGTCTTTTGAAAGACTCAGATTTTTTTATAAAGCATAAAGTTCATTGAGATCTTGTTTTTTTAAGAAAAAAATTTAAAACCATTTAAGGGGCGTTCCAGTCCTGTAAAAATTTGTAACCAATCTCGTTTACACTCTGTATATAAACTAATAATGGTTCTACTGTGTACAAGCTGCATTAAGTGGCAAAGTAGCTGCACATATACTGTATATTGACGGCATATTTACTGTTAAACATTTGTGTACAACTTCTGTGAAGATACTGTATTATTGCTGCATAGAAACTGCAAAAATCAATTGGCACAACTGCCGCACAGTGACCGCACTTCAACCGCAGTTCAAACGCAGTTTGAACTGTACCACAACTTTGCAAATCAGCGGGACGTATATGGTCCGTTTCGATACAGTTGTTGCACCACCATTACTGCATTTAGTACAGTAAACGGTGTACAGTTTTTGCATAGCGGCTGCGGTTAAGTGTTTGCTGGGTTTACTTCTTAACAACCCATGGAGAGCATATTTAGGGCGGTACAGTTCCCAAGTATTCAAATATTTCAACTTCTTCGAATTTATATTGTCTTCCCTTTGCTGTTGTCATTGTTATGTATTGCCCGTGAATGAATTGCTTATTTGTCCAATCTATATACTTCGTTTTTTTCTGTATATTCCTTTGGTCTCTGTCCTCTCTTCGAGCTTTATAACTGCTTCCATCAGTTTTATTATGCTTCTAGCCAAGATTACCAAATCGTCCGCAAATGCTAAGCACTGACGTTTTTTCTGTTGATCAGACCTGTTTTATTAACATTTGCTTCCTGTATAACTTTTTCTAATATATACTAAACATAGATGAAAATGAATCAACCCGGCGCACTTCTTGTTTGACCACAAAGCTTTCTGTTATACTATTATTTATTTTGACTTTATTCACTGTCCTTTGTAGAGTTAATTTTATCATTCTAATAAGCTTTGGAGAAACATCCATATCTTGCAATGCTGTGAATAGTTCCCTTGTTTTGACTTGATTGAAAGCCTGTTTAAAATCAATAAAAAGAACCATCGCGTGTTTATTGTAATCATAACTTTCAGACTGTATTTCTCGTAGTGTGAAGACCTGATCTACAGTAGGTACTTATATGCATTTATGAAGTCACTTCTAGGGCTTTTGTTCAATATTAAATTCTCGATAATATTCTGAATTTCGCCTATAGTCGGAGCTTGTTCTTCGTCTGTTGGTTTTGTATTTTATTTGCTAGATCTATTGTTTCCTCAATATTATCAACTATCTGTTCATCTCCATTTGGAAGCTCATCAAAGTAGTGCTTCCAACATTCTAATATATACGGTTCTTCCATAAGCATTTCTCCATTCCTGTCTTTATAACAGACAGTTTTCCTCTTTTTTTTTTATCCTTTGGTTCATTTTTCATCCCGTGATTACTTTTATAGCTTTCGTTTATATTTTCCAGCTTCATAATCTTTACTTTTTTTTTTTTTAGTATTTTTTTGTTTTTTTTTTTCTTTATTCAATGTAATTTTCCTGCGCTTCCCTAGTACTTTTGATTATCATTTTAATTGTAGCCTAGCCCACTCTTCCAATTCTTGTTCAAATTCTTTATTAAACTATTCTTTTTGTTATTTTTTAGAGTTGTTATTTGTGCTGGAAATATTTGCTGCTCCTTTAATTACATATCTTGATGTTCCAGATTCCTTTCATCCACTTTACTCTCTAACTTGTTGTTACTATAATAACTTATCCATGGAATGTTTGCTCACTTTCTGTCTGTAATCTGATTGGCTTATTTCTATTTTAATTTCTTTTTGTTTTGAAGATTTGATACTAATTCTTTCATTCATATTTCGGCCAAATAGTCTACATGTTATCACCTTTGTTATCCAGTTTTCTTCGTTTTTCTCAATTAAAACATGGTCAATCTGGTTGACTGTACGGCAGGCCGGATATTTCCATGTTCCCTTATATTTTTTTTTCTTTGGTGGTACGTATATTTTATTATAAGTCCCTATTCTTTAACAAAACTCACCAGTAAATATCTATTTTCGTTGGTCTCTGCATGTAAACTGAGCTTGCCCATAGTGGGCATTAATATTTTTTCTCTACCTATTTTTGCATTAGCGTCTCCTAGAATAATCTTTATATCATACCTGGGTATAGCCTTATATACATCATCTAATTTGGTATAAAATTGCTTTGCTCTTTCAGTTCTATTCCCTTTTCCTCAGAGGGTGCATGTATATTCACAAATGTTATCTTTTGGTATTTACTTTTAGTCTGAGGGTGGACAACCTATCCAATATTGTTTTAAAATCTGAAACAAATTCTTTTAATTTTTAAGTATTATAAAAACTGTACCCAGCAAATAAATAAACAAAAACATTTTTAGTTTTAATTTACATTCCTCAAAAAATTTAAGGAATTAATAAAATTTTAATTAAAAACTCGAAGAGCGTTTTATTTATTTAAAATAAATTACACAATTAACTTCTAGTAAAACTTCAAAGATATTTAAAATATTAAAAAATAATTCTTATTATCCTTTAAAAACGGAGATCGTAAGTCAGGGTATAACGGGTAAAACCGTAGTCATATACTCGGACAGCCAAGCAGCTCGAAAGGCGATAGTCTCAGCACAAATAAGCTCACAGCTGGTGTGGGACTGCGTCGGGGCCCTGACATATGCCGCAAGTCAAAATTCTCTGACACTGGCATGGATACCAGTACTAGTACACCAGGGTTTCGGGGCAATGAGAAGGCTGATGAATTGGCCCGTACGGGAGCTAATACTCCAATGATTGGCCCGGAACCAATCAGCGGAAAAATCACCGGGCAAGCGACAAGCCAAAGTCTTCATATAGGGACACTCGGCGAAGTTTACTGCAGAGCTGCTATCACAAAGGCGAAATGATGTCAGAATGATTGTCAGTCCCTTGACAGGACATTGTAGGCTCAGAAAACACATAAGTCAGCTGAACTTAGCAGATGAAGACATTTGTTGATACTGCCAAGAGGAAGAGGAAACCGCATTTCATGTCCTATGCCAATGTGAAGGCCTTGCAAGGACGCGGTATCTATTACTGGGAGAGGAGAAACCGGCTGCTCCATGTTATGCGGAGTGGCCACTGTCAAAGCTATTAAGTCTCATTAAGAGGGCAGAGCTGGACAAGGTGCTCTAATCCTATTCCACAGATAATGGGTGTTCACAATAGATCTGCAAAGGTCGAAGTGATATAGGCTAACAGCCAACCCAAAAAATATCTATCTATCCTTAAGAAACTGTAAGAAATTAAAACCTGAATCTATTGTAGATTATATAATAACTTACTAATTCATTTGATGGTGAAAATTACATAATCGCAGGTTTCACAAATTAGGTATTTATTTTATTTTATATTGGCATTACCTTTGCAAGTATTTATGATTTATGTGGAAGGTATACAACATCAATGAGACATGAAACAGGTCTGTGGTCTGGTCGCATCAATATTAAACATAATACTCATCGCAGTTTTCAACTTTTTCATTTCTTTTATTATTTAATGTCTTTTTTAAAATAATAAAGTTTATATTAAAGTAGCGCTTGCGTCTTTTATTAATATTGATTTTGACAGAACTAAAATTATTCTAAAGATTTCATTACTAAATAAACCTGACCGGAAAGATATTGGTAAATAGATGGCTCTAGTAGTTCTATTAGTGTGGGGTTGCCTGTAGGGCTTATGTATGTATCGGCATTTACAAATTACTATACCCTATCGGCATTTAATAAGACACTTAATTCTCTGCGTGTTCTAACACTTATTCGTGTAGAAATAAAGATCAAAATTCAACAATCAGTCAAGAAGACAGAACAACTTTATTCAACAACGTAGGAAAAATCAACAGGTTTTAACATAACAACATGGTCGGGTTGGAGCAGAATTCTCTCGAACTCGGCCTTTTTCCGCGTTTGCTCGGAGAAGGTCAGAGCCACTCGGCCGTCAATATCTTTTGATTTGAAATAGGCAGTATATTATGTAATAAATAATACCTACACTTTAAATTGATCGACAACTTTAACAAAACAAAGGCTATCAATGTTAAAATCTTTATAGCGTTTAGCCACCATTAAAGTGGTTATCGTTCTCCTGGTTAAATGTTAAGATTGTGATTCCAAGTAAAATTTGAGTTTAATATCACTTCAACCTCATCGCTTATGATTTTTTTTTTGTCTAAAATTGCCATAATATTAGCTGTTTGTTTTTCAGAACGTGTATTATCCTTTATACAAGGTGGTGTAGAGATGTTTTTGTAGATGTTTCTACTCTATAAACATACAGGTGAATTTTTGGATTGGATTCTCAGCAAATATACTATCCTTATGTGACTATCGAACAGTTTTTATAAGGTTTTTAGCACAAACCAAATCAACCCTATTGGTCTTAGGGTCTTTGGTTTTTTAATTTTTTTAGGTTTAAGTATGAATGCTACACTAACTAATTGATTTTCGAGTTTTTGGTATGTACCCAAGTCGCAGGTTAGCTCTTAGTAACATACTAATTTTTTTGTGTAGAAGATCTATTTCCTTTGGCAAAATTGTGTGGTTATTTAAATCATTAGAACAAGTTTATTGCAACTGTAATCTGTTCTACCTTCGTTTTGCCAACCTTAGAACCATTACTTATGATTTCTGGTTTGCCAGGTCATTACTCTACCAGAGTATTTTCCTATAAGAGTACCTTACGATTTTGGGACAATTCTTTTGGTATGGTAGTTCACAATAGATCTGCAAAGGTCACAGTGATACAGGCTAACAGCCAACCCAATAAACATCTATCTATCTTGGTATGGTATTTTTACAGTGTCTTAAAATATTTCAGGTTTATCGTGTCATATCGTCTTTTTAATCCTGCTCAAACTAAACGTCCAGTGTGCATAAATGCTTCTTAGTTAATTGTACAAGGATTTCGATAGATTATTTTAACAATCTCGTTGCTTGTTATATTAAGGCAAATATGTCGATTTTCAGAGCAGAAAACTTCATCAGACACATGCCACGTTATATCATTTATCTTGCAAGCAGAGCTATATAATAGGGTTAAGGTGGATCAAATAACCAGGTATAACTTTGCAAAAGACTTTCGAGTTGAAATACTGGAAACGGATTCATGTTACAATGGTCCATCAATTCAAGGGGAGTCAATCTGGCATACCGATGACTCAAAGACTGAGAAAAGCACAGGGTCAGGTATATAAAGTAGAGGACACAGGATAAAAGTCCAATTATGTCTAAGTGTGTATACTACAGTGTTTCGGGTTAAAGTAATGGCCATACAACACTGTGCAACGGAGAACATAAGTCAGGTAACAGGTAAAACCGTAGTTTTATACTCGGATGCCCACCAGCTCTAAAGGTAATAGTCCTGACACAAATAAGCTTAAAGTTGGTGTGGGACTGCGTTAGAGCCCTGACACATGCCGAAAGTCGGAAATCTCTGACATTGGCATGGGTACCAAGACACTCAGAGTTTTAGGGCAATTAAAAGGCTGACAAATTGGCTTGAGCGGGAGCTAATATCCCAATGATTGGCTCGGAACTATTCGACGGGGTTGCTGACACATTCAGAAAGGGAGCCATTGAGAAATAAAGGTTAGAGAAGGCCCAGGACTGGAGTAAAAAGTCACCGGGCAAGCGACAAGCCAAAGTCTTCATAAAAGGACACTTGGCGAAATTTACTGCAGAGCTGTTATTACAAAAGCGAAACGATATCGGAATAATTGTCAATCCCTTAACAGTAAATTGTCGGCTCAGAAAACACCTGAGTCAGCTGAATTGGGCAGATGAAGACACTGCCAAGAGGAAAAGGGAACCGCATTTCATGTCCTATGTCAATGTGAAGGCCTGTATCTAGGATTGGGAGAGGGGAAACTTACGTGAGAGGCCACTTTGACAGTAACGTGAGAATACTTTATATCTAAGAGTTTCTAAATTATTCATCTCCTTTTCTTCACCATTTGATTCTCGACTCATTTTTGTTTGTATTTCATCTATCGTTTCGATCCGATTGGATCAGCCTTGATATTTTAGGTTGTACTTAAAAAAACATAGTTCATGTTACCGTCTGCTGTCCTTTAAGATTTTTTACATAACTTTACTTTAAAACAATTTTGATTTTTCTAAGATGACTCTTTAAGAGCAAACTATATAATCGTCCTAGATTTTGGACATGTATTTATTATGAGATCTTTGTCTTTTTTTATTCTCTTTTCCACTTTATTATTGTAATAAATGCCTTGTTTCATATCATGTGTAACTATTATTATTTGATAGTTCACTTTCTCTCATTTTACCAGTTGTTCTTTATATCCTCTACATTAATTTTGTCTTTAAATTTTCGTTAAATGCTATTTTTCTCTACATAAATTTATTGTAATAAAGTGTTTCCTTGGGGGTTTCTTGCTATTAAATCATTAGCTTTTTTTACTTAATCTGTTTTATCTACTTTCAACTTTATAATTATGTTTTTTATTATGAAAATTTATTTAAATTCCTGATGCTTCATTTTCAAAAAAAATGAACCAAAGTTTTAACCTAGGAATTGAAATTTTCTGTTACTATCCTAAATTTAATCATTGTGATTGATTATATTACTACATTGTAAATTTTGATCGTATTTTTTTTATGTTTGTTATGTTTACCATCAATTCTTACTAGATAGAAGTTTTTATGTCTTTCAGATTTTTTGTTTCAATCGACTATATTTCAATAGTACCTAACTATTCTTTAAATCAAGGTGTATAATAAACATATCAAAGTAGAATATAAAAAAGTTAACGTCAAATCCACCCGTAACAATATAAATCCATCAGTTAAATTTTTAATATCCCACTAATAAACTCATATCGATTTGCAGGTAAGGGCTCACAGTTCCGTCAGTGTAGGAGTTGGAAGTTGCCAACTGCCGGTAAAACTCGCGTTGAAAATCGATAAACTCCCAGTGAACTGTTCCATATGTAATACTCCCAAAAATGTAACTTGAAATTTATTTTTCTCGGTCTAAAACTGAGTGATAATTATTAACAAACGTAAGTAGAATTTGTTCTATTTTTCAGTTGTTTGTAGTTATTATTAAGACTAAGACTATCAAGTTGGTAAACTTTGAGGTTGTAACAAGTAATTGATTATTCCTATAATGCATGTTACAGATAAGAAATTGGGGTAGGTTTATATTAAATAAAGGTGATGTTTGATGGAAATATACAAAATAAAAACAAATCAGTTTTTTTATACTATTTCAGATGTTAGAAGGAGCTGTTGCTAGATTATTAAACCAAATTTTGGGTAAATACGTAGTTGATTTGGATACAGAAAACTTAAATGTAGGAATTTTTTCTGGACAAGTCCAACTTACAGACCTAAAATTAAAAGCTGAGGCTTTGGTAAGTAATCCCACAATATGCAAAATACAGTTAATACATAACAAACATTTATCTTTTTAGTATGAATTAAATCTACCAATCGCAGTTCAGGCTGGTACAATTGGAAAAGTATGGCTACAAATACCATGGACATCACTTTGGAGCCAACCAATCATTGTCAACATCGAAGATATTCATATTATTGCTTCTCCTATTGTCACTTACGAAAAATTCGATGCTGAAAAGAACAAACGATTATGTAGAGCTGCAAAGAAGAAAGCTTTAACAGATTTGGACGAAAATGGAATACTAGGTGGTCCATCATCTTTTTCAGAACATTTGATTTCAAATATTCTTAACTATTTCCAATTAAATATCACTAATATACACATTAGATATGAAGATAGATTTAGTTTGAAGACACCTGTAGCTGCTGGGTTGTGTATTGGGTCCATAACTGCTGAGTCTACAAATAGGTTAGTGTACAAGTCACAAAAGAAAATTTTGATTCAGAGATCACGTTAAATAATCACTTTAAATGATATTTAATTACTTGTAATCTGATTAAATCACGTAAACTTAATATAGATGATATCACATTCGATCAGAAAACAGTCCAAAATAGGTTTTTATAATAAAACAGATAAAATTTCCAATCACTTTAAATGACAGCAAAGTACGTTAAATCACTTTATATCTGATTAAATTTTGCCATATCGCTTTATATTACATTATGTGAAAAAAATAATGTCAATATCAGTTAAAATTACAAGAATAAAGTTTATTCATAACGAAATCATATCATAAATTAGTTTAAAACTTAAGAAATTTAATATAATTTGGTATAGATAGACTGTAGACTAACAGAAATTTAACTATTCGATTATCATATTTGATTCACTAAAACAAATAAAATCAGTTTAGGTGATATCACAGCACGTCAAATCTCTTTTGATCCGATTAATAACATTAGTTTATAAAGAAAGTGATGACACCAGACGAATATACCATAAACAAAATAAAAAGTAAAACTTGGAAAAATTCAAAGAAATTGGTATAGAGTTAATTGAAAATAAGAATTAGTATATCAGGTCTTTTTTTACTCCGCAGAGGTGACATTTGCCTGTTCTGTCAGGGTCACATTTTTTTGGTCGTGGAACCAACACTTCTCACACCTGGTCACTCTGTGCCTTTTTTTATAGAGAACTTAGCCAGCGTTATGCGGAAGTTCTTCTGTCATTAGTTCTTCGACAGCCTCGTAGTCCAGCGTGACCGTGGGGCTAACCTCACTTAATTTAAAGCTAGGTCTTAGAGTCCTTTGTTTCAAGAGCCTTTTCTATATTGTACAGAGCTTCCTGGTTTCGCTGAAGAGTCAGTAGGAGGTTGACATCCCTGGAGCTTCTAATAGATTGAATAGCTTTCTTTTCTTCCTCCTTTTTAACAGTACAGGTCTTGTCTCCCTTGCTGACGATTATGCCGAAAGTTTTCTGGTCTGCTCTGTGTTTTTTGGTGTATTCCTGGTCATAGATGTCGTGTATACCACTCGTCGGTCCTGGTGCTATGGAACATGGCCTCAACCATCTTTTGGAGAGTATCCAATGTCAAAAATTTCCAGTGGTGAATTGCCACAAGTTCCTCTTTTTTTGAGGAGTTCTAACTTGCTCCAGACTGTAGTTTTGTGCCTTTGATCTTGATGATTTTCCTTTCAGAAATTATGCTATTTTCTGATTTTCTGAGGATACTTTGCTCGATGGTCTGAAACTCCTCCGTCTCTGTAGCTAGGTCAAGGAATTTATCTTTGTAAATTTTTTCTATACTTCTTCCCATTTCAGGGTCGTCTGGCTCGACTAATATTACTTTAGTCGTATTGTTTGAGGTGGTGGTAGACTGGTAGTGAGATCTCCTACCTCCATCTTCGTGTTTTTAAAGATGGACTCTACTTACCCATTCTCTCTCCTCTGTTCTTTGCCACTCATCAAAAGATTTAATCTCTTCAAGCAAAAAGATCTTTTTCTGCTTCCGACTCCAAGGCTTAGTTTGAGTAGCCATTTCCGATCGTTCATTAGTAATGATTAGTGGTTCATACCATTTTTGATCGATCTTAATAAAATCATTCAGGGTTAACAAGATAGGATCACATTTATTCTGATTGAATCACATCAAATGAATTTAAATCAGAATAAATCACATAAGATTAAAAAAACAATAATCATATTCAATAAAATTACAAAATGAAAGTTAATCATAATAAATCTTTATCATTTAACATATCAACATTAAAAAGAAACTATTATATGATTTTTAAATATAACCAAAGTATGTTCAATCAAAAGATGTATAGAATTTAATATTGAAGGAACTATCGTAATCATGTCAGATAGTCAAGCAGCCATTAAAGCTCCAAACTCAGTAAATGAACTAGGACAAAATAACACTGTTACCCTCCTATGGGTTCCAGGACACATAGGAATCGAAGGCTGGCAAAACAAGGAGCTGAAATCCCATACCTGGGACCAGAAACATCATGTGGAATCAGCAATAGTACAATATAAGAAAAACTAAGGAAAAAAAAAGATAGCAAAAAATCCAAGTATTGGAATGATCTAGAAGGACTAAGACAATCGAAGACGCTCCTGGGAAACTACAACCAGATAGATCTCTCAGCTGTCTTAACCTTATTAGGAAGAACCTCTGTATTATAACAGGAATACTAACCGGGCACTGCCGATTAAGAGGACACATGAAGAAACTAGGATTGGTAGATGAAGCAAACTGCAGATTCTGTAAGGTAGAGGATGAAACCTCAATACACATTCCCTCAGAATGCATTGCGTTACGTAATTCTAGGGTCATACGAAACAGAACAGGAAGATCTACCTAACTTAAAACCTAACGATATCCTAAACGTTTTAAGGAAAATAGGACTATAGAAGAGCTGCTATAAGTCTGAGGAAATCATCAGAAATATAGCAAGGACACAATAGATCTTATAGGTCGCAGGTGTATCTCTTTCAATAACTTTTTATCTGATTAAATCATGTCATGTCACTTTAGATCAACAAATCACATTACATGAAACAAACAATGAATAGATCTGTTAAAATTACAGGAAGAATGTTAATTATAACGATACTAGATCATAAATTACTTCAAAACCAAACAATAGCTATTGTTACACAAGGGCGAAAATGTCACTTTGCTAGGGAGAGTGAAATTGTGTAGCCGAGGTGCACAGTACCGACACGAAACAATAGAAGCAATATAGCTAGGCACACACGAAAGGGATTTTTGAAAGATCCATCCTGCCGTCCAGATATGTCATATCTGTCCCGCATATCTGGACTGCTGCGGGACGAATCTTTTAGTCTCCATTAACTTACATATTTCACCCTTTATTATAACAACGGATTTGATATTTGGAGGAACAGATCCCTTAGTTAAGGGTTAAATCTGTAACAATTTGAGGGGATTGGACGGCGGGACAGGTATTTTATACCAGTTTAAAATCCTGGCAGTCTTGTATCTGTACCTACGAATATGTCTGAACGTAACAAAAAGAAAAGTGGCCCTTATGGGGTTGTGTGTGTTACAAATAAAAAGAAGGAAAAGAACATGATGTAGAAGTAAATGGGTGAAAGAATGGATTAAAGAAAGACCTAAATATGGTCATATAGCATTAGTACAGGAACTTCGGCAACACGAACATCATGACTTTAAAAACTATCTACTTTCCACAAACACGGTCTCACTCGGTACATTTCAATAACTTCTGTTATGATTTCTTTTGTCCACTCCATCTTAGAACTAAGTAAAAGAAATAAACAATTGGCAATCAATCGCACTGAAGCACGTGGTCGCACACTAACTGGCAGATATTTATAAACGGAAGATCTGTGGCATGACGGAACTATCGGCGTACTACCAGCGGATCCGATATGTCACGAATTTTTCAGGCTTCGGCCACTAACTTACATATAAACCAAGCGTCTTTGACTGTCACAGACCAAATCGTTTAAAAATCTCTTTCGTGTGTGCCTAGCTAATTGTAAAACGTTTTCCGGACGTGTAACACAAACCAATTTTCTATTAACTTTACTTTAATTTCAGTAAATGGAGACCAATAAAATACGACAAAAATGCAGATACTTCCTATTACATGATAAAACTAGAAGCATTTTCATTTTACTGGAACACGGAAGCAAATTTAAAAAGTTGGGATTTACCATCGCAGTATTACCAATGGAGAAACACTATGTCAGCAAGTCTTCAAAATTATTCTATGAATGAACAAGATTTTGAATTCGGTTAGTTCTCTTAAAATTTTATAATTCGGAATCCGATGCAAGTTTTTTTATTTTCTAGTGGTGAATCCAATGTCGACGAAAATAAAAATGGTCATTAACAAATCCCAAACTGGTCAAGTAACAAAAATCTACACAGATATTGTAGTTCAAGATTGCAATATTGAACTGTCTAAAGTACAGTACGATTCGATTTTAACTACAGCAGATTCATTAAATAGAATGTTGATAAGTTGGCAATTTTTATCAGAACGGCCAACAGAAAAAATTATAAACAATCAGAAAATCTGGTGGAAATATTCAAGTTATGCTGTATTGGAGCAAAGAGTTAAACCGTATACTTGGAGTAGAATAAAGAAAGTGAGGCAACATTATAAGGAGTATCTGGAAGCTTATAAACAAATTTTATTAAATCCTAATGATACTGAATTGAAATTGGATTTGCAAAAATACGAAGATACTTTATCTATTATTAATGTTGTTTTAGCCAGGCAACAAGCTAGATTAATTGTGAGTTTTTAAATATAGAATAATATTGTTTTTTAATTCAATCTTTATTTTATTTTTAGGTACAAGAAAGAAGTCTAAGTGAAAGAAGTTTTTGGTCAATGTTACCCTCACCAGAACGAATTCTTTTATGTGAAAAGATTGGTTATCTTATTGATAAAGAGAATGAAGAGGAGCCAAAAAAAGTTATAGGTAAATAAAATTGCAGATCTGAGACGTTCAAAACAATTATATCTTGATAAAATTAATTTTGTTAACAAGTTCTCTAAGGTAAGCAAAAAAGGGTACTGACATACTTATAAAAGATCCTACAGAAGTCCTGAAAGGAATTGGAAAGATTAGTAAAGGGTCAAAAAATGATAGCCAAATTAGAAAACAAACTGTGCAGAGTATAAACAAGGACTAGAAAATGTAAAAATTGAAGCAAAGTAACATTGTATATTTAAAAGGAACATTAAGGAAGCTTTTGCATATATGAGATGCATTAAAGATATAATATAGAGGATAGCGGAGAAGAAGAAGCAGACCTGGAAATTTTATTCCGGAAAGCGGTCTGACATAGTCACCGTAAGTACGGAAGTCTAGTTAGGCTTATTGTACTTCTTCGTTGGTTTGTGGCACCCCATGCAGTATTTTGGTACTCTACTACTAATTTGTACAAGTAAAGGGTGAGTGCCATATGACTGTGGAGTAACTAAACTCTCCAACAATTGACTGTCTCCTGCTATGTAGTGCCTCGCTATGGCACAGTATGACTCGAAGCTGACTCCTGCTTATTCTTTGCATTGCTTTAACTCTTCAGCAGGCGCCTGTTTAATATACATTTTGCCGTGTCCTTGACCAACAATATGTTGTCCAGTATATGGATCCAATATTTTATCTACCTCTGATCCGTATTTTGTGGTACTCCTAGAACTGGCTCTGGACCGTAGAATATAATGAATTTCCTTTGAAAATTAATCAGCCTGCTTGTAGTTCTTATATTACTCTACCTGTGTGTTATGGCCTACCAAGTTTAACACTATTATGTTCCATCACAACATCAAGTCCTACTAGGCACTCGTATTTTGTCTGAAGGCCACCTTATAAGGTTCTTTAAAGTCCCAATAGCCGCCTGACTATCTGTGAATATATTGATCCGTTTAGATTCATAAGCACTTAAATTGTTTTCTCTTGAGCATTGCAAGATTGTATATAGGTACCTCTACCTGAAACACAGATTGTATGTTCTTAAAAGAACAGAAAATATGTTTATGCCTTTAGTGTAAGACTTGCTGTGTAGCAGGTCCAGCAGGTGTAACCCTAAAGATTAATTTGAGTGCTCGCAAACTGTTATTCTTTACTTTAACGTAAATCTATTTCGAACACTAATTGTCTGTATTTGGAAACTATTTAGAAATCGTTTTCTATTGCCTGTTTTTTGTGTTGTGTACTTACAGAGCAAAAATGTTGTTCAAGTTTTCTTGCAGCCTATAGATAAAAACCTATCTTTACCACACCGTTTATAGCAATGTGAAGAAAAGGAAGGTTTAGCTGAATTATTATTACTGCTGTTGGAGTTTCTTTCAGATCCCCTGGTGTGCCAAGGTAGGCAAGTCTTTGAACCTTACTTAACTTCATGGTAACATTTCTTTGTTGAATCTTTGCCATAAAACCAACCACGCCAATGTGTGTGTTACTAAACACCATGTTAGAGATCCAATATAAAATGTCTAGTTTTAAACCCAACTTTTTACAGTAAGTGAGTTTGGCCACCTCTAAAGAGGTTATCGTGCTCTTAGTTATGTGTTTAAGAGAGTGTGTCCAAGTAAGATTTGAGTCAAATATCATCACAAGTTGTTTATCTGCTTTGACTACTTGAATTTCTATACGATTAATTTTTAGTGGACTTTTTCCTTTCAAGTTTCTTCTTCTGGTAAATGTATTAACCTTAGACTTCTAATAGTTTATGTGAAGCCCTCCATTTAATACGTTCAGAAGAATGTATCATACGACTTTTCAGAATATACTCTATCCATTTACAGCGTGTTTAGAGTTTAGACGAATAGCCATTGTAATTACTTCAAAGAAAGTGTTGTCAGTCTCTTTCTATTTTTTAAAGAATCTCAGCATTATCTCTTTGTCTTACACAACGTATTCTACCATTCTACCCATTCGTCCAAGGTAACGTTTCTGTAGATGTGACTAGAGTAGTAAAGGATTACAAAAAACCTAAAATATAAATGAATGATATGAATATAATAAAACGTAAACAGTATCCATTAGATGATTACTGTTAAGAATTGATAGAAGGTTATTTCAGTTTTATAGAAAATAAGAATGCAAGAAATTCACTGAAGAAATTAACATAAAAACAGAAAAGAAGGTGATCAACAGATTACCTATAGATTTAAACATGTTAAAAGCTTTGTTCTGTTGCTTTATCATATCTTTTCATCAACTCTACGTGGGAGTACCACTGATATAGGTAAATAAAGCACTAACAAGAATCGTTGCTTTAACAATTTATAGTCCAGGGCATTTAGATCAAAATCGCCCGAATAGCGGAAAAATTTACATCCAGCAAATATCGAAATGCGGTTTTTTGCATTGTGTTCAGGAAGGTCCCAGGAAAAAAGTCTACAACGTCTGGTTTGGCGCATTATTGAAAAATGCCTTCTGGGCCGGAAAATGCATTTTCCAATTGCATCATTCCTTGCAACATTATAGGAACAACTGGAAACTCGGAAAAATCGCTTGGAAATCGTTACTCAGTGGGTTTTTGGGGCTGCCGAACTCGATTCTGGCATTAGAATTACCCGGGGTGGCTCTGTAGGGGTGCGCAGGGGGTGAATTGGGGGAGAAATGGCAGCGTGCATAAAAATCGCTCCAAACTCGTTACTCGGGGGTTTTCGGAGATGACGAATTCAATTCCGACATTGGAATCACTCGGGGGCGGCTCTGCGGGGGTATCCGGTGGGACGTTCTGAGGGAGAAACTGCATAGTCCATGAAAATCGCTCCAAACTCGACACTCAGGGGTTTTTGGGTATGACGAATTTAATTCTGGCATTGGAATTATCCGGGAGCGCTCGGGGGGTGGCTCTGCGGAGGTATCCGGGGGTCATTCTGGAGGGGAAATTGCATAGTCCATGAAAACCACTCCAAAGTCATTACTTGGGGTTTTCGGGGATGTCAAATTCAATTCTAGCATTAGATTTTCCCGGGGGCGCTCGGTGGTTCCTTTAGAGGGGTGTGCGGGGCGTGAATTGAGGGAGAAATGGTAGGTATCTGAAAATCACTACAAACTAATTACTCGGGGGTTGTCGGTAATGCCGATTTCAATTCCGGCATAAGACTTCTGCGGGGGTGCTCGGGGTTTGTGCTGTGGGAAATGGTAAAGGAGAAAGTGAAAAATCACAAATGATAAAAATAGTATTTTATTCAAATAACAACTAAGAGTTTATATTAATGTTGAATTATTCATTATAAACTTAGATACTAAACATTTTGTTCAAACTCTTATTCTTCTGCATCTTCTCCCCCTTCTTTATCTTCTTCCTCGTCACTATTCTCGGTCCCGTTAGAAGTGCCTTTTTGGTTTGCGCAATTGCCATTGCAATGCTTGCATACAAGTGAGCACTCCAACCCACTTCGGCGGCACCCGCACCTCGTAGTGCCACAGTCGGTTTCACAAGAACAATAAATTTTGCTGAAAATATCCGCAGGACCGGCTTTCTGGGTCATGGTGAGAGGACTGAGCTCTACATCCACCAATTCCCACCCCCATTCCAACGGATCTAAGGTCTCGTCTTGACCTTGTGAACCATACCAAGCCTGTACTTGGAAATAGACTCGCTTAATATGCTCGGTTAACGCATTAGAAGTGGGGATTATGCGTGCAAGATTGACTTTGTTAGAATCGGTGGCTTCAGCATACATTTTTGCTCGATAGCTTTGGACGAGCTCAATCGCTGGTTTATCGCTCGTGCGCACATCTTTGGGTGCCCCGTAAAGAGCCAAAGCTAGACGAAGCCCATGATCTATTAAATTATCCATGGATACATGTGTTTGCTTAAATATTTCTGCAACGGGGCCGAGAATAGTGACGAGGAAGAAGATAAAGAAGGGGGAGAAGATGCAGAAGAATAAGAGTTTGAACAAGATGTTTAGTATCTAAGTTTATAATGAATAATTTAACATTAATAAAAACTTTTATTTGTTATTTGAATAAAATACTATTTTTATAATTTGTGATAATTCACTTTCTCCTTTACCATTTTTCATAGCACCAACCCCGAGCACCCAGCAGAAGTCTAATGCCGGAATTGAAATCGGCATCACCGACAACCCGCGAGTAACGAGTTTGTAGTGATTTTCAGACACCTACCATTTCTCCCTCAATTCACCCACCACGCACCCCCACAGCGGGAACGCCGAGAGCCTGCGGGAAAATCTAATGCTAGAATTGAATTTGGCATCCCCGAAAACCCCCAAGTAATAACTTGGAGTGGTTTCCATGAACTATGCAATTTCCCCTCCAGAATGACCCCCAGATACCCCCGCAGAGCCGCCCCGAGCGCTCCCGGGTAATTCGAATGCCCGAATTAAATTCATCATCCCCAAAAACCCCCCGAGTGTCTAGTTTGGAGCGATTTTCATGGACTATGCAGTTTCTCCCCCAGAATGTCCCCTCCGGATACCACCGCAGAGCCGCCCACGAATAATTTCAATGCCAGACTTGAATTCGTCATCCCCTAAAACCCGCGAGTAACGGGTTTGAAGCGATTTTCATGCACGCTGCCATTTCTCCCCCAATTCACCCCCTGCGCACCCCCACAGAGCCACCCCCGGGTAATTCTAATGCTATAATCGAGTTCGGCAGCCCCAAAAACCCCCCAAGTAACGATTTCCAAGCGATTTTTCCGAGTTTCCAGTCGTTCCTATAATGTTGCAAGGAATGATTAAATTGGAAAATTCATTTTCCGCTCCAGAAGGCATTTTTCAAAAATGCGCCAAACCAGACGTTGTAGACTTTTTTCGTAGGATCTTCCTGAACAAAATGCAAAAAACCGCATTTCGATATCTGCTGGATGTAAATTTTTCTGCTATTTTTCGTAACTTCCCTGGACTATTAATGCAAATCAGATCGTTCCTTATTTAACTACATTTTATACAGACATTACGCATAATTTAAAAAACACTGAAAGTGTAATGGAAGAGCAATTAGAAAATAAACTGATATAATTCATAACTAACCAATAAGTCTTATTTTTATTTTCTCTAAGTACTATTTATTTATGTTTTTTTTCTTCTTTAGAGCACACCTACAATTTCCGTTTGGGAATTTTAAGCGTAACATTAGCCACAAACTGCAGAGAAATTCTTGTCCTAACCATGACCCAAAGTGTGTTCAGTTTTAAGCCAAATTATACCGAAGAATCCTATAGAGCCTCTTTCAAAATAGAAGGAATAATTATTGAAGGAGCTAGTAATGAGGACCATCTTATGCCAATCATCTCTTCTGAACATTTAAGCGATAGTCCAGCTTATTTTCTAAGATTAGAACTGGATAAATTTCCAAAAAGCTCTGTTTGTAAATATAAACTGAATGTTAATATGGATTCCGTTGAGTGTATATATAATAAGGTAAGTTAAAAAAAATATTAAAATGTGTTTTTTATTACTATTTATTTCCTCAAATACTTTGAGAATAACCGAGATGGAAAAGTTAAGCATTCTTAACGCTCGAAAGTACTGTTTGACAGAACATACTATTGAAAAGCATGTAGGTAATCATTTGCCATCATTTCGACTAGTTAAAATCAGTTGTAATCACTTGAAGACAATTGTTTTCACTTACAATCACTTGTGATCACTTGCACTTGCTTGTAAGTACTCACAATCACTTACACTTATTTACAGTCACTTGTAATCCCTTGCAGTTTTTTGTGTTTGCTTGCACTCATTTGAGATCACTTAAATTTAAAACACTTACTATTTCTTGTGACCTTTTGCAGTTACATGTAATCACTTGCAGTTGTTTGAAATCTCTTAAAATTTGAATCCTTTGCAGTCACTGGTGATTACTTGCAATCATTTGCGATGACTTGAAATAACTTGTGATCACTTACAATCTTTTGTTACCATTTGTTATCATGTAAAAACGGTTTACTTTTAATCACTCGTGATCACGTGTAATCATGCTCTGAAGTATTATTTAACCGAATATATACATGACGTGACTGCCGTAACTTCACGTATTCCGAGGTCATACGCCTTATTAATCCAGCTGCATACCCCGCTATACAAAAACTCTGCTTTAAAAAACGTAAAACTCTTATTAGTCGAGGCAATGAAGCATTATGTTAGGAAATATTTTAGGATAGGACGGATCGAAATGCGGTTTTTTGCATTTGCTTTTAAAAATTATTTATGCCATTCCTACCTACTTTCTACCTAGTACAAACCGGAAGCTGCATTGCTGCAGCCAAAAATGCATTCAAAAATACATTTTTTCAGAGGCCTTTTTGGAAAATTTAATAACTTTGTAACTAAAAGTCATAATTTGCCAAGGTGAGGTATCCAGGGGTTTTTGAGCTCGCTGATCACAATTTTGATGTTTAAATTGTCCCCTCAAACGCCTGGAGCTCAGGAACGTCATCTCCTGTGGACTATCCCGAACTTCATGCGAGGAAGGAGAGAAACTCGACAGTCGAAGGTTTTTTGAGTCGTTGAATTCAAATATGGCAACGGCGAATACCCCACGAACACCTGGTGCGCCCTAACTTGGACGCAAAGGTCATCTTCGAGAATTTTCTTGGGAATAGCGACAAAAACGAACCGAAAATTATTATGGGGGCATTTTGTGTGTGCTGAATCCGAATTTCGTGTGGAAAACGACCACCCAACACGTGATGTGCCCTAACCTAGCCCTGAACATCAACTCCGAGGGTTTTCCTGACACAGTTGAAAAAGACGAAATCGTTACGGGTTTTTTGGGTCTGTGAGGTGTTCGCTGATGTCATATTTAAATTCAACGCCCCAAGAAACGATTTTCGGTTCGCCTTTTTTAATTGTGTCTGGGAAAACCTCGAAGATGACGTTCAGAGCCAGGTTAGGGCGCACCAGGTGTCCGTGGAATGTTCGCCGGTACCATATTTGAATTTAGCGACCCGAAAAACCCCCGTAACAATTTTTGGTTCGTCTTTTTAAATTGTGTCTAGGAAAACCTTGGCGATCACTTTTCAGAGCCAAGTTAACTCGCACCGGGTGTCCGTGGTGTGTTAGCCGATATTTAAATATTTAAATTTAGCGCCCCAAGAAACCCCCTGTAACGATTGTCGCTTCGTCTTTTTTAATTGTGTCTGGAAAATTCTCGGAGATGACGTCCAGAGCCAGGTTAGGGCGCACCAGGTGTTCGGGGGGTCGTTTTCCACATGAAATTCGGATTTAGCGCACACAAAATGTCCCCATAATGATTTTCGTTTCGTTTTCGTCGCTATTTCCATGAAAATTCTCAAAGATGACGTCCGCGTCCACGCTAAGGAGTACCAGGTGTCCGTTGGGGTGTTCGCTGTTGCCATATTTAAATTCAGCGACCCAAAAAAAATGGGTGTCGAGTTTATCTCCTTACTCGCATGAAGTTCGGGATAGTCCTGAAGATGACGTTCCTGGGCTCCAGGTGTTCGGGTGGTCAATTTGAAGATCATAATGGTGATCAGCAACCTCAAAAACCCCTGGGTACCCAACTTGGGCTAATTCTGACTCTTATTTACATAGCTATTGAATTTTCAAAAAATGCGTCTCAAAAAATGCATTTTTTGAATGCATTTTTGGCTGCAGCAATGCAACTTCCGGTTTGTACTAGGTAGAAAGTAGGTAGGAATAGTTATAAATAATTTTTGAAAGCAAATGCAAAAAACCGCATTCTCATCCGTCCTAACCTAAAAGATTTCCTATCTTTTGCCTTATTAGTGCTTCATTGCCTCGACTATATTAAATTTAATCAAAAGGCGAAAAACCAAGTAGAAAACAAATAAACAATATAAATTATTTAAATTTAATTCGAAAAATTATTGTCATATACCTGTGTATGTGCGCTCCCACCATTTTTTTAAATCGAACTAACATTCTAAAAACACAAAAGTGTAACTATTTTATTACCATATAAATTATTTACTTAGGCATCTATTGAAGAACTGGAAGCATTTTTAACAGCAGAAAATGCACCAACAAAAAGTTTATTCAATTATTTGATTGATAAACCTGCACAACTTATTACGCTTACTAAAGAAAGGTTACTAGAAGGTTGGGAGCTGAATTTGAATGTTAAAGTACCTTATATAGTATTACCTGAAGTTAGTTCGTATATGAAGTAAGTATTTTTATATAACTAATATATAAACTAAAAAACTCAAAAAATGTTTTTTAGAGCTGAATATTTGTTGATTGTTGATCTAGGAAGATATTGTATTAACACTGAGCTTTGCCAACAAACATTTATAGCTGAAAATGCTACCCAAATGGAATTAGAGGAACAATTATACACTAAATTATTTTTAAACTGCACTGATCTTCAAATTTTGTTCTGTGATACTAGTGATAATTGGAAAGATGCTAGGAAAGAAAAGTGTAGTGAAATGCACGTTGTTCCTAAAACGTCATTTTCCTCAATTTGTGCTCTGTCTGTAGCCAATATTAAGACAATACCAAAGTAAGAAATACTTATAAAGTAAATAAAATACCATTTTAAATTTATGTCAGCTACCATATCCATTTTATAGTGCGCAAGTGTATTTACAAGCATACTTTATTGCTAATTTATAACTTATTTATTACGCGAAAAAAATATTGCTCCAACTATTTCTAAAAAACAATGGTTATGCTAGCTTGACAGTCAAGCTTATATAATCATAGCTGGATCTTGGTAACCAAATGGTCTACGAGGATCGTAAACGTGGCATATTTTATTGCTAATTTATTGCTCTCGAAAGGTATATCGACGCGAAGTTACGAGGGGCTGTCCACAGGGAGGGGTTTTATCACCTCTACTGTGGAACATTGTTCTAGACAGCCTAATTCACCACCTCAATGAACATGACAAAATCTATACAGTAGCCTACACAGACGACATTGTAATTCTGCCAACAGTAAAGTTTGAAAGCACCCTTTGCGACAGAATGCAAGTGGCTTTCAGAACTTTAGAGACATGGTGTAAAGAGCAATCGCTGTTTATTAACCCCAAAAAGACAGAAATGGTTCTCTTCACGAAGAAAACGAAACCTAGGGGCTTAAACGCACCCAGTCTTTTCAACGTTAAATTAAGTTTTGCTACAGAAGTGAAATACTTAGGTGTTATCCTTGACAGCAAGCTGACGTGGAACTCACACATAGAAAGCAGAGTTAAAAAAGCATTTATATCTTACAAGCAATGCCGCCGAACCATAGGACAGACCTGGTGGTTATCCCCCAAGGTCACCATGTGGATCTACACGGCAATCATAAGACCTATGCTAACATAAGGTGCTGTCGTGTGGTGGCCTAAAGTGAAACAAACGACAGCTACAAAAAAAAAACAAATCCAAAGATTAGCATGCCTTCTCGTAACAGGAGACATGCGAAGCACACCGAACAGCGCAATGGAAGTCATACTCAGTCTCACCCCTCTTGATATATTGTTAAGGAGGTCGCATTGATGACCATGGTACGCTTTCGCACGGTTGGTATCGAACCCACTGTAGGGACTGGCACCCATAGGGACCGTCTGTGGAGGGAATCGATAAAAGTGATACCACTCTTACAGGCAGACACGGATGCCGTCGCACCAAGATTTGTCTTTGACAAACCCTACAAAATATTAACAAACAAGACAGCAGACCCCAACGTAGTGAACGCTCTGAGCGTATATACGGATGGATCAAAAACGAAAAGAATTAATCAATAGGAACATCACAGGCAGGAATATAAATATATACACAGACTGCCGACAAGCACTACTGACCTTGAATAGACCACGTTTCACTTCAAGTTTAGTACTAGAATGTCACCAATCTCTAACTGAGGCCAGCCAGAATAACGTGACCACTCTCAGCTGGATCAAAGGACATGGGAACTCTAAAGACAACCGCATTGCGAACAATTTAGCAAGTCGTGGACCTTATCAAACAGCACTCTCACCAAAAATTTATACAGTGCTGGGATGAAACTACGAACTGTAGACTGGCCAGAGAGTTATTACCTCATCCTGGCGAGGAAACAGCAAAAAAATTTAAGGCATTGACCAGACAAAATCTCCGAACAGCTGTGGGAATATTGACAGGTCACTGCCAATTGCGACAACATCTTTTTAGGATGAAATTAACAGAATCGCCGCTATGCAGAGGCTGCGAACAAGAAGAGGAAACAGTAGAACACATTATGTATGACTGCTCTGCTTTTTTTGAAATCAGAAGATCCGTGTTGGGCGAGTATTGGCTTACACCAGCCGATGTCATGGAGATCCCCCTCGGAGATCCCCCTCGGGAGCCTCATCACCTCATTTTAAATCACTAGGCCTGGTGACAGCTTGAGGTGAGGATATCCCTACATATGGAAGGATGCACAATGGGTCATATGTGGCCTCAGAGCTGGCTAAGCACTAGCTCGCCCCTTCCCAAATTTCCAGATCCAGAAGGTATATCGACCAACCTTGAAAAACTACCCTAGCATTGCCTAACGTGAATTTCACCTCCAAACGAATGCGAAAAACCAAGAAATTCATTAGTAACCAATTAACAAGCAAACCATATCATTTGCTACTTTATGTCTAAAAAGCTGTGAAAAAAACAATTGCTTTAACCCTTTCTGAGAAACAATGTTTATGTTACCTTGACAGTCAAGCTAGCGTAGCTACAGCTGAATCCTGGCAAGCAAAACGACTACAAGATTCGTAAAGGTGACATGTTTTATTGCTAATATATGGTTTATCGACGAAAACCCAAAACTACCCAGATTTTCGAATAATTTTAAATAAATTTTCATAATACTCCAGGAGACGAAGAAGATGATATCTATCTATTCAATTATTAAGTTTCAAATTCTTTGGGATCAAATTTCTATAAAACTAGAAGACTAAGTAGATCCCGTCCACCAGGAGCGTCTGAGACCATTACCAAATGATATTCGTGTTCAGCGACGCTCAATGGTTCTGAGGAATAATATTGTACTCACTTCCATAAATTTTTAATGAGTTATCCTTTTTTCGCATAAATTTTATTTGTAAACAATTGTCTGTGCATATTTTTTCGTTAGAAATTAATTTCTCACATCAGTCTTCATATTCATTTTTTAAGTTTGTTTGTGCTTCCTTTTTCACCAAGGTTTATTTTGGGCATCTGTTTTCCCGGCTGGTTTGTCAATCCGCGTTAACAGTCTTCACATGCCTTGAGAATATGTTGTTAAAATCCATACGTCCATTTTTTGTATTCTTTTGGGATTGAGTTTAACTTAATGAAATGTTAGAGTAGTATTTAAGGGTTGGTCTGTACAATTCGATTGGAATAAATTAGCAGTAAAATTGCCACCTATATAAACTTCGCACAAAAAGGGTTGGAGCAATATTTAATTCATTATCGTAGATCATCAGCAATAAAATAACAATAAATCTGGTTTGCTTGTTATTTAGTAAATAATAGATTTTTTTGTTTTCCGCGTTCTTTTGGGGTAAGATTCTCGTTAGAGGAAGTTAGGATAGTTTTTGTGGGTTGGTCGATAAACCATTCGAGAGCAATACATTAGCAATAAAATATGTCACTTTTACGAATATCATCGGCCTTTTGGTTGTCGAGACACAGCTATGACCATGCTAGCTTGACGTCAAGCTAGCATATTTTTTTTGCGAAAAAAATTAGCAAAAATATATACTTAGTTGTGTTTGCAATTGGGTCCTATGAAATAAATATCAAAGCTTGACATACATCTAATTAAAATTTATTCATTTTTAGTTATAAATTAAATGTAACCTTCCAATCTTTGAAGATGAATATATCTGAACGAAAAATCTTGTTGTTATTGAAATTTTTCAATATTGATCAAATAAAAATTAACATTATTCAAGAAGAATTGGTACCTACAATATTTATTAAAGATAAAGTTAAAAGAATCAACATTAAATATCTAAAGAAAATTCAGAGCCTGATAAAGATCCCAAATTGCTATACTAAATACAGAAGATATAAAGTTGATAACTGCAGAATAGAAAAACTTAAAAAGGAGTAAGTAACAATTGCACTACGTTGTAAATATTAATCTATTCTTTTGTTCGTTTTTTTAGTAAAAGTATATCACGAAGTTACCATGGAGATATGAATGAAGCATGGGCTCGATGTGTGGATTTACCTGGTTTAGAGGATAACATATCGCCTAATAATAACATTAAATTTTTATATGGATTTATAATAAACGAGGTAAATATATTATATTTTGGTATGATATTCAAGTGATAAGTTCGAAAAACGTAAGAAAGAAGTTTAGTAGAGCTTTAAATTTATTCAAACGACGAATGCCATCTTTTGGAACGGTTAGTTACAGCAATGTGTAACTAATTAAAGCAAAAAACAAATTGCAGAGATTAATAAAGGGTAGAAATAGAAAATACTCACAAAAGTATAAGAAAACCATAGGACACAATGACAGAAATATGAAATAATCACAATTTATAAAAAGAACTTTTTATAGTAGAAAGTTGTTTTTTGGTGATTTATAAGTCATATTACTATTATTAAATTATTACTCCCTTGGCATATAGCGCTTTACCGAGATAGATTACGGCATAGTCCACAGTATAGTCTAACAAAAATTTTAAAAATTTTCTAAATTAGTTTATTTTATTAACAGTTAAAATAATAATTACTGTTGTCACATGTAGAACAAAAAAAAAACTTCTCTCTCGCTTAGTCGATCCCATTATGATAACAAAACAGAACTGTCACCTTGACTCATATCCGACGCTTATTCAACTAGGCTACAAACGACATATATAAAAACTTTTAAAATGATAACATGTATACACAATTTATATCATATTTCATATCAATTCAGTATAAATTTCGAAATTTATGTATATGCCTAAACACACTTGAAACATGCACTGTCATCCAGTTCTTAGCTATCCTGAAAATTTCAGAGCTCTAGGTAGTCGGGAAATAGGTTTAAATTCGATTACAAAATTCCACGGAATGACACAGAGACAAAGAACACGGTGAAAATATAAAAACTTTCTAAAAAAATAAAAAAAAAATAAACAAAGCGAAGCAAAAAATACCAAGGGTATCTCCAAAAAAAGTGTTAAAGAAGCTCCTGAAGAAAGGATAGGCGTTAAAAAGTAGAACATAAAAACTTTTAGATCCAGAAGAAGCATGTTGTATATCTATAAAACGCAATTAAGAAGTTTCTCAAGATATGAAAGGAATTGCATCAATTAGAACAGAAGATAGTAAAGAAAAGGAAAATAATGCTTAACCAGATAGCAAGGAACAGGACTGGAACTTCCCCCAAATAATAAGAAATACAGCAAGGAACAAAACTATTCTGAAAACTAACTCATATAATTATGTCAAAAAACTGATCTCTTCGTAGAAATATTTTAGAAATTATTTTTAAGCTTTTAAAGAATAGGAGCCATTAAAATCTGCAAATACTTCTCTCCAATACTCAAAACATGACTTCTGTTTAAGGGCTTCTCTTTATTGCTCGAAAAAAGAATAAGGAACAGGAGTCATCGTTAAATCGTATAAACCTTTTTTAAAACAACGCCAATAAATCTCAACAGAAACATTTAAAGATTTCACTTTAATAATGAGAAAGAGAGCAAGGAATAAATCTGTTTGTTAAAATATTCCTTTTTAAGAACAGCAATTGTATGTACTTAAAAAGTACCAAAAGAATAGAACTCTTAGTTAAAATGTTCAAGGAGTTCTATTTAATAGTCAAACTGGAAACAAAGAACAAAATCGTTGTTAAAATGTTTTAATTTTTTAAACAATAGATATCAACAGGAGTCTTCGTTTAAGGAACAAAACTATCCATGAAAGCTTTCTCCTAACCCATAAATTTTGTCAAAGAACAGAATTATGGTTTTCCGTTGGATCCTTCATTTGCTTATAGAAGAGCAAAAAGCGGTTCGCGTCATTGGAACGATTCGACAAAGGAAGCTCAAAAACGTGTATTTGTATTGAACCAAAAAATAAACGCCAATCCGCTGTATGAATGTTTCACGATGAAGAAAAACTAACAAAAGAATGCGCAATACTAGTAGTTTATTTAATTTCTATTTATTTTAAGCTCTCAGTGACATTTTCCCGATCTAGTGACAGTACAGATCGACAATATTTGCTACTGCGTCTAGGCGTACTTACGATGGATATAGCCTTGATGACCTACGGACCGGCCTATCAAATTTCTTTAAGCTCTATATTACTCACTGATAAATTACATACAACCCCCAGTGGACAGTATTTAGATCTAATTTTTAGTCCTATTGTTAACAATCAAGAAGTCATCACTGTCTTGTACAGAAAGGTAAGAGCTGATTTCAAAAGTTTATATTAAGTCATACTTATGGAGATCTTTATAGGTCAGTGCTAGTTGTCCAGAATTCTGGACCCACTTTCACGGAGTTGAAACATCTTTGGTGGCTAATTTTGGAACAATTAATTTACTTCTGCACCAAGAAGCTGCACGAACTGTGTTCCAGTATTCTAAATATATCAGCAATAAGTAAGTTCATTATGTTAGATCACGTTTTGATTCTAGTTTGGTTTAATTTTTATATCAGAAATTTCTTACACTCGCGAGTAGAAGAGCAAAAAGGAGTCATAAGTTTCAATTGTTCCCTCTAGGTCTTTAGATCTTTTTTAACTATCAATAATAGTGGGCTGTTTGCTTTTGGTCTCAATCAACCATTTTCTTGTTTATTTATCAAACGCATGCTTTCCACATCACATAATAGCAGAAACATTGGAGCAAGGTGATAGCCTATGAATATGAAGTATACGTCAGTACTAACAAAAATTTCTCTTATGCTCGTAAAACACAATAAAACGGTACATCCACACTACAGTGTTTGGGAAGCCCTTTCAAACGCTCAAAAAAGGTTTTGAAAGGTAACATTTTTTAACGCTTATAAAAAATCAGTAACCTACGCTGAAACATTCTAAGATCACTATTCAAGAATTACAAAATAAAAATCGTAGCTAACATATTAAAGGACTTTACTCGAATTCACAGAAAGGTTGCAAAGAAAAGGATTAGGAGCTGAAATATTTAAGAACTAATTTCCAATAATGGGAAAGATGGCAAGAAAAGTGAAAAGTTTAAGGACTTTACTGTTTCTAGAATATAGCAAAGGTCTGGATTCTTTAAGGACTAATTTTTAATAAGATGACAAATAAGGGAAATTTTAGTTAAAACGGTTAAAAAGACGCCAGTAACAGGAATCTTAGAATGTTACCAGAAAAATTTACGAACTGAATTATAAGGGTTAGAAAAGCAACACACGTTTAAGGACTTCTTTTCTATGAACAGAAAGATGTTGAAAAAAGGAAATATTAACTAAACCATTCAGAAAACTTTATTCCAGACTCTTGTTTCTTTTTTTTTCAAATTCCGTTTACACTTGTCTCTTGGAGGTATTTGGATCACTGAAGACGAATATGATGAACCTGGGAACTTTAGAGAAAATAACATATGTATACGATTACAATGTCGAGGAAACACCTAAAAAAACGTGAAAAAATGCTAATTTTCTTAGAATTTTGTTCATTCTGGTCTCCTGGAAGTTTTAAGGGTCATTCAACATAAATTTGTTATAAAATTAAAACGCTCTTTTGTACTAGGGTACTTCAGCGCCCTAATTCTACCAGGAAAATTTAGCGTTTGTCTTCGAAGCTTGTTTAAAATCATTTTTTGGGGTATTTGGTGTTTCTGAAGATGAATTTGATCAAGGATCACTTTGGTATTCAAGAAACTTGTTACTCCATGTTCTTCATAAAAGAGCATGTCTTTAGAATGTTCTGTATACTCATCTACTGGAAGTTTTTGTTGTCGCTGAAAACGAAAAATTTTCCCAAGTATTTGGAAACATGGACATAGAGCAACACTGACCACTCGCAACATTTTGCAAATCTGATTCGTAGGTTGAGGTCAAATTCAATATTGGTAAGAACCCTTTTGAATTTCATGAAAGCATTTCTGGCCCTCTGTATTCGACATTTGATTTACAAATCGGACGTTCACTCTTCACATAGCCACGTGCCTTAATGTATAAATTTGCATACTCGTTCTGTAGGGCAACCGTTATGACTTAAACTTTTATCTTGATTTTCCTCCAGATTGCGTGATATTTCAATAAATTTTGTCTTCTTGGTGTTGATATTGAGGCCTAAGTTTTGTCCGCATACCGTATATTATTATTATTAATTAAGATCAGTGAAATATTCAATTGTCGATAACACCACATGTTTACATAAAAAGCTTGGCACATACATCATCTTAATCTTATCTCACATCGCTTGGCGAATGTTTCTGTGGTTCCCTTCGTCCTTGCCAAATGGAAGTGCTCCACGACGGAGGAGACACGCCACAACCACAATCTCTCAACCCCACATTGTACCACGTGGGTTACACTGCAATACAACTCCTACACACACTAAAGGAAGAAGACTGTTTAAGTACGTTCAAGAGCCATCGATGCTAAAAAGACACAAGAGCTACAGTTAAAGCAATTTAACCTGCTACAATTAAGGAAGTTTGTGAGAGCGGGGCCGACAACAGATACTAACACCATCCAAATACTCCCATCCACTCCCTGAAAAGGGCATAATTCCTACAGCAGAGTCCTCTTACCTACCATAATATAATTATCCCTTTTACCAACCTATCTTTTATTCTTCTCTTCTCTCTCTTCTTTCTATCTCACATCCAGTGTCTCTTTTTAACAAATAGTGGTAGTTTTAACACCTGTTCTGACACTACCAAGGGCGTGAACTTTAAATGAATTACTTAAATTTGAGACTTAACAGTTCAAATGTTGCATAATCTCGTCTTTTGGTGTTTAGATGCCGTTAAAGGCAAATACAACATCAAAAAAATTGATTAATTCTAATTGAAAATACACATACATGACATTACCTCTAAAGGTTGTTCTTGATACTACAAAAATGTTTGATACTATTTTCTTTTAGGATAAAATCTCAGACGTCACCATTCCTAAAACGAATACTATTCTCACTATGTCAAAAAATCGCAAACGTTCTTCACGCTAAAACTGAGACACCAGTACCTCCTGGTTCTATTAAATTCTCCCATTCAGCAAGATTATGTGATCTGAATGTGACTGTTTGTGATTCAGATTTTGATATAGTTAGTATCCAACTTTCGGGACTAGAAATGGATTTCCTTTTTCGAGCAAACGAAAGATTTGTATTTCGATCGTTCCTCAGTAATATTACTGTAGAACATTTATCTGAAGTTACGTTATACTCGAAGGTAAGTGCCATAGAATTAAGAGGTTTCTATAGAATATATCACCTTTTATAAAAACGTGTATATTTATGGATTACTACTAAAATCAATTTAACAATGTAACGATACTTGTTCGTCAACAAAAGTTAATAATTAACTTTTCTTGGTTTCGAAATTAATCGAGTGTTAGCTCTTTAAATTCTCTGATTCACGGGTAAGGGCGCCAAGTACAAACTGAATAAATAAACTCTAACTCAGTATGCAGTGCCTACTTTGTTTCAATTATTAAAAAATATATACAGAAATGATAGTTAATTCTTGAAATGTTCAAGGTACAAGTGACACCTAGACCAAAAGTTCTGAATTTTCCAGGGAAAAGCACAAATCAGTTCCCATGTATAACTTGTGTAACCAGGTAACAAACACGTGTTCAACACGATAGTGGAACATAAAAACAATCGCATTCAGAGTCTGGTTAAAAACAACTTTCATAGAAATGAGTATTAAATGTTAGATTTTAATTTGATATCATCCCAAGAAGGCTTTTTCACAAAATCACTTACGAATTATAAAATAACGAGACAAGTTTCTTAAGAATCAGAAACAATTTTAGATTTCAAGAGACTTGTGTAATCTATATATATATAAAAAAGGATGTGTTTTTATGTACGAAATCGATGAACTCAAAAACTACTGGACCGATTATTATGAAAATTGGTATATATATGTATTTTTCCACGGAGAAGGTTTATATGATATGCTCATTGATGCCACTCGCCACCAGGTGGCGCTGCAAAGTAACAACTTCTGCCCCGTTCAACCGATTGTCATGAAAATTGGTATGTATATGTATTTTTTCACGGAGAAAACAAAAATGCTATGCTTATTGATACCACTCGCCACCAGGTGGCGCTGCAAATTAGCAACTTCTGCCCTGTTCAACCGATTGTCATGAAAATTGGTATGCATATGTATTTTTTCACGGCGAAGGTTTGTATGATATGCTCATTGATGCCACTCGCCACCAGGTGGCGCTGCAGAGTAGCAACTTCTACCCTGTTCAACCGATTGTCATGAAAATCAGTATGATGCTGTATTTTTAATGGTTAATATGAATATGATATTCGTATTAATGGAAGTTACCACCAGATGGCGTTTCCATTAAACGAGCAACCACTACTTATTTGATTACTTTATATCACGCCACCGTAAGGTGGCGCAGTTAATATCACATATATTTAAACGAGCAATCCTTACTTAAGTATTGTGACGCCACTGAAAGGTGGTGCAGTTAATATCACTTATATTTAAACGAATAATTCTTACTAAATTAAGTATTGTTATGCATCTAATATATTTTATCAATAAACTACAAAATATAACGAAAAAAAAAATAGTATAAACCTGATAACTAACGAGAAAATATGATGAAAACGATAAAATCAAAATAAATTAAAAAAACGAAAAATGGAAGAATGACATAAATGATTTGCGGTACGAAGTCCGCCAGGTCAGCTAGTACTTACTAAAAATAATCCGCGCTAACTCTAGAACTATTGTAAGAACTCGTAGATTAATTTCGTGAGAGTCCTAAACGGTCTCCTCGACGCGAAGGTCTTTCCACCATCGAGAAAGATGGCCAAGGTTGTGTTTTTGCCCAAAGCTGATAATAAGTTAAGGCCAATAAGCCTTCTTTCGTGCAGTAGTAAGGAATGCGCGGGAACGAATCGAGGGAGTGATCGAGAAGTCTATGGGCCTCTTCCCCAGACAATATAGATTCAGGCGGCGCATGAGTTTAGTGCACGCAGTTTTCGAGCTTCTTTGTCTGTCGAAGGGCAGACAGTGGTGCAAGTGGTTTCCGCTGATTCTCCTTGATTTTTGAAACGCCTTTAACAGTGGATTCTGGTAATGGGGGACTTAGCAAAAAGGCAATGCCCCGGTACATTGTCTGCTGGAGCCAGAGATCTCTATCGAGGAAGGTGTGGTAATAAACGTCACGGCTGGGGTCCTACAGGGGTCACTTAGGCCTGATGCTTTGGAACCTGTCATACGAAAGGGTCATGCGCGTACAATGCGACGAGGGTATTAGATCACGCCAAAACGATACTTCGAGTATCTGGGGGTGACTCTGAAGGAGGATGTTAGATAGGTAGAGCACCTGAGAAGGGCAACCGCGAAAGCAGCCAAACAGAGCCGTTGCTCTGTAGCATAATGCTAAAAGGATGAAGCCTACATTCAACGGTACAGTCCATCGTCCTCTACGCGGCTTCGGTAAGTTGTTCTGCGATGGAAACCCCTTTCTACAGGCGGACTCTTACCAGAGTTGATAGAACAAGTTTCTTGGCGGGGTCATGTGCCTACCCCACAGTATCCGCAGCTGCGCTTTGGGTATATCCGGGCTGTGTGCCAACATACCTCCTCGCAGAGATAAGAATGAGAATATACAACCGTCGCTATGACAGGGACGATAAAAGCGTAAGGAATGAGGATAGGGCCAAATCTATTAAGATGTGGCAAGGCGTGGGGGAGGAAGGAAGATGTAACTCAGTGGACAAAGTCACTTATTTCGGACATAAGGACCTGATTTGGGTGTAAGCATTCTACGAGCTATGCCCTGACGTAGATACTGACTAGACACTGCTGTTTTCGGTCGTACCTACACAGGTTCAGAAAAGCAACAACACTGTGGAGCTATAGACACTATGCAACAAACAATGTTGGAGTGTACAAAATGGCCAGGTAAAAGGAGAATTTTGGGTAGAATTGCTTAGAACAGCACTCGATGCGCGAGTTGTTGGAATGTATGATTGACGATGAAGGAAACTGGAGCTATGTGCATGAATATGTTCGTGTGGTGGTAAGAATGAAAGGAGATGAAGTTGAGTCTGTTTTTTTCTTTTATTAAGGATGTCCTCGTAGGTATAGACCTAAATACAAATGTACCGAGAACATCTGCGCGTGAGTAAGGGGGTGCAACGTTAGGTGAGCGAGCAGATGATTCCTGCTCGCTCATCGGAGTGGAGGGATCGTTTTAGTTGGTAGGTGCTCACCTCAAGGGGTAAATCCGACACGGCTAGGTCCCCTTCCCGGTTTGTCTTTGGAGTATTTCCAATTCATGACAGAAAGTGACCTTTAAATCGTTACAACAAAAAGTTATTTTACTTTAGAATTAATAGGACTAACGAATATTTTACTTGTAGGTATTGTATACGGATGAAGATAAAGTATTTGATATAAAATATGTACGAAATTCATCCAATTTGGGTTATAATAATGATATTTCTCCAAATATTGATGAGACATTTATTGATGGAAGTTTCAAGTTTCAATTGGGTCGAATTCATTGTACATTTTTATATAAATTAATAGTACAGTTACAGGTAATTAAAGATCAATATACAATAAAATATACCTATACCTACTCATTATTATATGTTTCAGCGTTTTGTAGCAAATTTAGAAGCACTGCCATTTTTAGAAAAACTCTTTGCAAAACTAAACAGTTTAGTAATCGATATTACTAAAACTTTAAAAACCAATACAAAGATTAATTTGGCAATAAATGTAAGTGGTCCTGTGTTCTTATTTCCTCAAAAATCCTCTTCGCCAAACGTACTTGTGATAGATACAGGTAATTATATATAAAAAAATTAATTACTTCTAAAAAACTGTACTTGTAGGACAATTAAAAATGGAGAATTTCTTCAAAGACTGTCCCACAGAGATTACAGAAAATATATTGGTGAAATTAAATGATATGATGGCATCACGAGGTGTTATGACTTTAACATCAACTTTGGAGATGCAGGTAAGAAAACATTTACAACATATCTGTGATTCTGTCAAATGCTCTGAAGAAATCTTGTACCAATAAGCCATACCAAAATCGCTTCTACAGGAGGTTTATTAACATGGAATATCGTTTGAAGAAGTCTGCGCTAGTTTTAGTTAATAAAAAAGCTTTCATCAAAAAGACTTTAACTTGGAAAATCTTGTCAAAAAAACTTGTAAAAAAAATGGGAATCCAAGAGACGGCACTAGCAATGGGTTCTCAAAAAGCCGTCACTCAAAACAATCTTTGCTCCAAAAGCATATCTCACAGTCTGGAATATCCTGTGAATATCTCGAAGATAGGAGTTAAGAAATTGCATAAGTTCTGAGCAAGTTGCCACCCTCATTAATATCTATTCTTTAGCATATCTATTAATCTGGAAGTTTATGTGAAGAATTATTCAATTTGTATCGATGATAGCAGTCTAACAGAGGAAAAAGCTTTCACAAGAAATACTCACCAAAATTTCTGTGAATTAATTTTTAAACAAATTGGAATCCAAAGAGAAAGCCTCCTGATTATGCTTTAGTTCTCACCAAAAGCATTTTTAGAACAAGTCTAATAACTTGGAAAATTTAATTGGTATTCAAACCAATATCTTTTAATGAGAAACTTGCACCAAAATCACTTCTATTAACTTAGAATGTCGTGTGAAGAAATTTTTACTATTTTGTCTTAGGATAGGACACTAAACGATTTCAATGATAAAATCATTTTGATACAAAAAATCGTTCTAAAAAGTGTCAAAGATACAAAATTTATAGATTTTATCGAAGAAAGGTTTTGTAAAAGCTGTCATAACAAATCAGTTCTTCTGTAGATCCATAGTCCTGAAATATCTTGTGAGGAATTCTTATACCAATTGATGTTAATGTAACAAAAAAAAATGGCATTATTTAGAGGTTCTGAAGCAGCTTTTCCAGAAATATTTTAAATTGGAAAATCCTGTAAATAAGACTAGTACCAATTGGTGGAGAATATAAGAGTCCAACACATGTCACTAGTGTTGAGTTCTGATAAAGTTTTCCCCTAAAACTTTCACTAACTTTGTTTTCTAATAAACTGGAAAATCCTATAAATAAGTTTTGTTTCCATTGGTGTCAAAGAGAAAAGTTCAAAAATTGCACTAGTTGTACTTGCTGAAAACTAGAACCGTAAATCTATTTTAAGATTACCTAATAACCTGGAAATAATTTAAATATGTCTTCAACCAATTGGTTCGAACAGATATCTGGAGAATTTTTATAAGAAACACCCGCCAAAATCAGTTCTTGTGCAGATCTATTAACTTTTAATATGTTCAAGAAGTATTATACCAATTGATTTCGAAACTGTTAAACCAACAAACTGCACTTGTTACAGGTACTGAAAAATCTTTCACCAGAAACACTTTAACTTTGTAAAGAAGACTTGTAGCAATGGTATTTAAGCTAAGAAAACAATGAATTATAATAGTTACAGATTCTAAAAAGATCTAACCATTAAAAATTACCATCAGCACTTCTTCAGCAAATCAAGTACCGCCGAAAATCCTGTGAAGAAAATTTCATAAGCGATGGGTTCTAAAGAACCTCTCAAATAAAACAATTATATAATTTAGTTTTAAAGCATATCTAATAATCTGGGGAATGCTTTTAATAACTCTTGTGCCAATTGCTGTCAAAGATTTAGAAAAAAGAGAAAAAAAAAGCTTCTATAGAAGCTTGCACCAAAATAACATTATCAGCAAATCAATCAACTTAAGAAATCTGTTTTAGAAGTCTTAGACCATTTAATGTCGAAGTTCTGGAACCAACAAGGTGCAATGGTAACAGTTTCTGGAGAAGACTTTACCACAAACACTTTGACTCAAAAAATCCTGTAAAAAAACAGATTCTGAAGAAATTTTCACCAACTCACGGACTAAAATCACTTTACAGCAAATTTATGGTACATATTACACTAGTATTAGATTGTAAACCAGCTTTTACCAAAAACAATTTTCAAAATTACTTTTAAGCATATTTTATCTTTTGAAAAAGTGTCAAAGATAAGGAATAAACAGAGTGCTACGGCTACCTAAAAAGCTCTTAATAGAACCAGTCGTCACAAAATATTTTTCAGCGTATCTAGTAATCTCGAAAAATTTTGAGAGTAAATCTTGTGCCAAATAGTTTCTCCAAACAAACAAACAATAGATTACCACAGCAATAGATTGTAAAGAAACTCGCATCAGAACTCTCACCAAAACCATTCCTACAGTATATCTATTAACAAGGAAATGCACATACCTAAAGAAGTTGTTGTACAGGATAGGAAACCATTAGATTTCATAAGCAAAAAAATAACAATAAATTCTTCACCAGAACCATGAATCAAAATCACTAAAATAGACCTATTAATCTAAATCATGTTTTGTAACATCTGCTGTCTCTTTTAAAGAAGTTTTGTGCCAATTGTTATCAAAGATAAGAAACTAATTGCAGTAGTTTCTAAAAAAGCTCATCTCCCTAGAAACTCTCTCCAAAATATTTTCATCAAAATATCTTTTAACCTGATTAATGATGCAAAGAATCTTGGACCAATGGGTGCTGAACATAGAATTTCAACAGATTTAATTTCTGAAGAAACTTCAACAAGAAACACTTACCAAAATCATTTAGTTCGGATATTAATGAACTTAATTTCTATAAATAACTCTTGTACACCTAGAAAGAAAATCAATCGATTGCACCAGTGGTCAATTTTGAAAAAGCGCTTATCAAAATAACCAAATTTCTGTAAATTAATTGTACAAGTTAGTGTCGAAGATAAGAAACCCAGTAGATTGAAAACTACAAAAAAGTGTATGTGTAAACGGAAAATTATACCAACTAGAAAATTCTGTGAAGATGTTGTTATTTACTATGCCTTGTATACACCTAGACATACTTCTTATGTAGTTTTCAATGATCTGCTGTGGTATCTGGTCCCAAACAATTGGCAAAATGCCTTTTAGCTCAGCAATGGTGAGGGGTGGGAGATTGTGAAAATAAACAGCCCTTTTGAAATAATCCCAAACATGTTCTATGGGATTAAGATCTGGGAATCTTGCTGACAATCTTAAATGATTAATTTCATTTGCCTCGATTTAATCAAGCACAATTCTGGCTCTATGTGGTCTCGCATTGCCATCCAAAAACATGAAATTGAGTTTTAAATTGTACCTGTAGTCCTCAACAATGCCATTTATGATGTTACTTCGATATGTCTGAGCATTCATACTACCATCACATAAATACACCTCAATGCGACCTCCCAAAAAAATTCCTGCCCAAATCATTATACCACCTCCTCCATAAGGATAAATTTTTTGAACCCGACCGGAGAAAACTCGTCCCCTAGGCTCTCTCCAAACCCTAACTTGTCTTGAATCGCTATGAAGGCATACTCTTGACTCGTCTGTAAACATAATACCTGTTCCTAGACTAGCAGCAAGTATTACAACACAGCACGAAGAGCTGTTCGCCAGTGGATGGGCATAGAACATCAAAAGAGCTGGGAAAGAACGGAAGGTAAAATACAGTCAAAGAGAATGCTGCAGACACCTATTGGTGCTATAGCGGCAGATGCCCTTGGGCTGAGGAGGAAGACCCTGCGGAAAGTGGTTGGCTTCATCAGCGGCCACTGGGTATTCCGCGGACATCTACATAAGATGGGGATTCAAGTTGAAAACCTCCTATGTAGAAAATGCGGTGAGGAGGAGGAAACAGCCTTCCACGTGATATTCCTGTGCCCAGCCCTGCAAGATCTGCGTGTGAGATCCCTTGGCCTACCGACTGGAGATCAAAGGGAAGAACGGGTAACCATAGTCAAAAGGATCTCTTGGTTCATTAAGAACCTGGGATTTGAAGGAGAATGAGGACCTGTGAATGAGGGTGCACAATAAGCTGTACTAGCTGCGATGCAATCCCATGGACTACCCCTAAGCCTGGCCCTCTGAAAAAAAAAAGTATGGAGTACACAATGAAAACGAATTATCAATAAAACAAAAGTTTTGTACAAAGTGTGTAAAATTTATTAATATCGGCTAAGCGCTTTCGGTTAACCAACCATCATCAGAGCGTCGTTGTAGAAATTTTGTATGACGAGGCTCTGATGATGGTTGTTTAACCGAAAGCGCTTAGCCAAAATTAATAAATTTTACACACTTTGTACAAAACTTTTGTTTTATTGATAATACTGTTCCATTCAGCATCCCATCCTATACTTTGATATATCACAAGCAAAATATAGATACTATCACAACAAAATTTTGAATGCAGGAAAAAACACGAAAAAAATGTGGGAAGTGATAAAAGATAGTATGGGTAATAATATCAATAATAATAAGAAGCAAAATATAATACTTCGGAATGGAAGTACATTGATTACTAATGAAAATGAAATTGCAAACAATTTTAATAATTGTTTGATCAATGTAGGTCAATCTCTAGTCTAAAAAGCAACTCTGCGGCTGGCTGTGACGGAATTGGCACCCGCGTTATTAAAGAGCTGCGTACCAATTTAATACCACCTTTAGTTTTTATAACTAATATGTATTTTCACCAAGGTAGATTTCCAACTGATTTAAAGCGTTCGATTGTCACTGTCTTTGAGGGTGAAAATAAATGTTGCCCTGGAAATTACCGCCCAATTTCTGTCACAAGCCAGTTTGCTAAAATTATTGAAAAACTTATTGCTTCTAGATTAAATAGTCACTTTAACCGTCACAAAGTTATTTCTAATCAGCAGTTTGGCTTCCGTGAGGGACGATCCACAGAGGATGCGCTATTTTTTTGCCTCAAAAATATTTACAATTCCATAAATGATAATAAAAAATCGAAAAGATTATCCATTCTCAAATGTGGTGTTTATTTTAAATAAACGAAAAACTCAAAATTAATCCACATATATTGGTGTTCAATAATTACAAAATAAATATTAGTATTAGTTGAGGGAAATCCTTCCCATCAACAAGTAAAGGAAAAAAGACACACCGTTCGACTGTGGAATATCTAACAAGAATTTTTGTTTGCAGTTAGAGGGGACAACATACTTGCAGACCGGTTTCGACCTATTATGGGTCTCATCAGTACAAGGCAATGTTGTCCGTCAGCGTGCTTAAAGCATAAACGCTGACTGAAAAATCAACTAAAATCACCAACGATATATTACTTTCCGTTAAGAAAGTGTAAACGCCGTGATGGTAATGTCATCTTCACCTCTAACGGCAAAACAAAATTCATAATAAAATTATTCCAGTCGAACGTGTGAATACGGATAATATCTGCCAAATTAGCATTTTCTCAAATCGAAAAGATTATCCATTCTCAAAATAATAATAATAATAATAATAATAAACATTGGTATTTTTCCTGGATCTAGCAAAGGCATTCGATACCGTTTCTCATGAGCTTCTTTTACTTAAATTAGAACACTATGGAGTAAGAGGCCTTGCTTTAAGTTTGTTGAAAAGCTACCTCATAAATCGCACTCAAATTGTTAAGATCGGAAACACATTAAATTCTTCTATTCTCGTGAGAAGGTACTTCAAGGTACAGTGCTGGGTCCGATTTTTTTAACATTTTTATTAACGATTTGTTGAACAGTGATGTGGGGGGACACAGATTGTTGCGTATGCTGATGACACCGCTATAGTATTTACAGACAAGAACTGGGAAGCGGTAAAATATAAAAGTAAAGAAGGGATCAGTAGGGTTAAGAAATGACTAGACAAAAATCTTTTATCGTTAAATGTAAATAAGACCAAGTTCGTTGCCTTTTTTCCCCATATTGCAGACCAACCGGATTTTAAAGAAGTAACTTTGCATACTTGCAATATTGATAATTGTTTGTGTTCTGATCGTGTGGAAAGGGTTAATGAGATTAAATATTTGGGAGTCATTATAGACAGCTGTTTGCGTTGGGAAAATCAAATCGAGATGTTGAAAAAGAAATTAAAAAGTCTTGTTTATCTGTTCTATAACATCCGATCACTTTTTCAAAAACATCTATTGGTAATGGTTTATAGGTCGTACGGCATTATAGCGTAGGGTGGTGCTTATGAATCAGTATTACAGTCACTCCAAATTATACAGAAATATGTTCTTGAAGTCATTTTATTTAAGTCCCGGAGATTCCCAACGGATGGGCTCTTCGCGGAGGCAAGACTGTTGAACATCAGAAGTATTTATTATCTCAAAGCTGTCACTTATGTACACAGACACCTTTCATTGCGATCAACAGCCAACCATTCCTATGATACAAAAAATCGTTTAGCAGGTGCTCTGACGGTTCCAATCATGAGACTCTCTCATACTCAGAGATTTATTCCTTTTACAGGCCCCAAAATATATAATTTAACTCCAGATCGTTTTAAAGAACTTAATAATATATCACTGTTTACAAAGAAAATATATGCCTACCTACACGAAAACATATCTTTATTCAACATATTATAGTCTTCTCTGCTTGCTTCCAGCATCGTCCACTAAGCACAAAAAAAATTTCATTTTGTATTTGTTTAAATATAAATTATTTAAATAATAGTCATCTCTTCCTACTTATGGTACAATAGTTTAAGTCTTTATTATTAGATTTTAAGTACAATATGATTTCGTATCAGAGATCAGGTACAATATTTATCGTTTATTTATTGTATTGCTATATAAAAAAATAGAGATTACTTGATTACTTGATTAGGACACCAAAAGTTTCCAACAGCGATGGGTTTTGAAGATGCTCTCACCAAATCCAATCTTTTAAAATTCTTTGAAAAAGTATTTCACTAATCGATGAAAACTTACACATTGTATTAGAAAATTTTCTGTAGAAGCCTTCACTAGAAACGCTAACCTTAATCAGTAATTTTTGGATAATCGTAGAAATGTGGATACTCATCAGTAAAATTTTTGTATAATTAAAAATTAAAATACTACCTTAATGATTCTACAACTAAATCTTTTTTACAGGAAACTCTGATCGAACCAATGAGCTTCAACATGGATATCAAACGTTACACTAACTCTAAAACAACCCAAAGCACTTGGGATATCGACAGCATCGTAGATAGCATTCAAGTAACATTAGGTCAAAGAGACCTAATCACTGTAATGTCCATTTACACTGATAACATTGGAGAAGGAAAAATCTTAGACCTATTTCCAATCCAACTAAAATCTCCAACTGATATCATTCATGCAGATGAAAGTGTTAGAAACCTCGAAGCATTCTTCTGCGAACCAAAACAGAAGAATATTTTAGCTAAGTGTACAATAGAAGAAATTAAGATGGTATTGTTCTTCGATTCTGGAGAGTTGCTTAGTTCTCCTATTAGGGATTTGAACCATGGTTTATGTAAATTTGAAATTATAGATGTAGATATGTCATTTATTGTATATAATGATAAAAGTTTAGACGGGAAGTTATCTGTTGATACGATGTATATTGAAGAAATTGGACCTGAAGCAAATGCAATTGATAAAATGTAAGTTTACACAAAATATTCAATCTGAAAGATAAGATCCTTTGAAACAAATGAAACCAAAGTTGTTTGATCCAATATTTAACTAATTATGGTTTTGAATTATTTGTGGAATTTCAGAGAAGGTTTGAACGCTAAGAAACAAAAAATAATTAACGGAAAATACTTAAAGCGTTAATTTAATTGTCCAATACAAAGTTTTATAAATTCCTAAAATATAAATTTACTCCTTTTAACATTCTGGTTACGGACACCTGGTAGATTGCATTGTATTTCGATTTCTAAATAAAACAGTTAGAAGATAATTTGGATTTGTCTTTGTCCGGAATAAAATAATTATATCAAAATATGAAAATTAATGTATAAACAAAAATTAAGATAATTTGAAAAAATAAGAAAAAAAAACAGTAAAGACTAGAAAAGATAAACAACTAGCAAGAGTATAAAACGATACACTAAAACGTATTGGATTTAAACAAATTGGATATCTACAATATAAAATGTTACACATTGTAAAAATATAGCTAAGAACTTAACATACAGCTTTGTAATTCTTTTTAAATTCACTATCTCTACATCTAGTTTTAACGTTTTTTTTTTACTTTTAAGCATTCTGCAATCCCCAGCTGACGACAATAAAAACAACAATTGCAACATAACCGTAAACAAGCCTCCAATAGTAGACGTAACCTTCCACCAAAATAAAACCGGCGATAAATCAGCCGATGTAATCATAGGAAAATTAAGCCTAAGCCTTTCAATACCTTTCACAGAAAAATTAGCCCTATTCTTAATAGAGTGCCTTCCCAAAGAAAGCGTAGAAGTAGGAATAGTAAACCCAGGATACGAAGCTGAAATTTGCCACACAGTAGCTAATAAATCTTATGCAACAAGCCTTACCTTGTCTGTTAGAATTAACAAACCAGAGATAATATTTCTTGTTGAAACTACGTCTAATAAGAAGAGATATTTTATTACTAAAAGTGAGATATTAATAGATTATTCACGGCATGCTAATAGATTAAATTTAGTAATGTCACTTTCTGGTTTGCACAGTTTATTTTTTGATCTAAATGAGTATTCAGATGAGCCTTATGTGATACTCAGACAATGCGATATAGAGTTATGTAAAAGTTGCTCTGGTGAATCTGGAGAAAAGATAACTCTAGCTATATCTTCGATATATTTTAAATTATGTAGTGAAGTGGTGCATTCGTTTAATGATATATTAAACGATATTGTTGAACATTTTAAAGTACCTGAAATAGACACACAAAAAACGTATACTAAACCTTCTAAATCGTCAGATTCTGAAGATCTTTGGGAACCAAAGAAGCTACCTGATATGGTTTCATCTAGTTCCACTCTTGATAACTTTACAACTGATAATACTATTTTTATTCATGAGATTTTATTAGTACCTAAATTTGATATAGTTGTAATTTTTGAACTGGAACAAGTCCAAGTTTTTCTTATTAAATCAACTGTTGAGCTGACTGTGTACGATTGGTCTTCAATATTAAATTGTACATGCGAAATTACTTTGCAAGCAAATTATTTTAATGAGAATGTACAAAGTTGGGAACCTTTTATTGAACCAATAGTTATGGATGAGAAGGAATATAAACCATGGGAAGTTATTATAAAAGTGTTTCAAGATAAATCTATGCCTATGTTAGATGATAGTGATTATAAAACCAAACCTAAACAGACTGTTACTAAGAAAAACAGTAGGTCTGTTACTACAACTGAAGATGAGGATTCTGGGGAAGATATGATGTACTTAGAACCATTAAATCCTACTTATACTGGTAATAACCGAAGAGTTAAAACCAGTTTATCCACTTTTCTTGATGACTCTGATTCAGAGAATGAAGATGGTGCTATGGAGCGATTAGCTGCTGCTATTTCCGATCTTTTCACAGGTAAAATAATTCTTTTAATCGTACTTTAAATATCTCATTCTTTTAATACTTCTTTAGGTGATTGGAATGAAAATGACGACAGCGATTGTGGCCACTCCAGCGAAGGAGAAGACGATCTAGAAGAGCCTCCAAAACCTAAAGAAAAACGCAATATGATCTTTAACAAATCTTACTACATCCTTTTAGATGCTAAAGAAACATTTAACATCACTGTAACTCCAACTCTTTTGCAAGTTCTAAATGAACTAATAACTCAGTATTCAAATAAAATCATTTCCGTCAAGAATAACAGGAAGGAGATCATTTTATTGAACGATATTGGTCCGCATTCAAAAATTGAATTGTACGAGAAAATTAATTCGGAAGAAAATAAATTGGTGTGTTTGAAGAAATTTGAAAATGAGGATTCGCCACCAAATAGTCCGATGAAAAGTAATTATTATTTGCCGGAATATTTGGACAGCAGTTATGATGATAAAGACAGGTAAGAATTTACTTTTAGTTTTTTGTATATATTTTATTCCAGAATGCCTATGTTTATAGAATAAGGTGACTATCCAAAATGTCGGCTCCAATGGCAAATTGCCCTCTATTTTAATCTTAGCCATTAAATCTAGATTTCGAATGTTAGTATCAAATCTTTTACAAAGATATAAACCATTGGAAACGACTTTAAGGAAATCGAAATCATGCCTAGTTGGTTCCAATTTTTTGAAGAAATAAAGATTTATTTATGGCTCTCCTTTTTTTCACTTTCTTATATGTATTTTCTTCTGGGGCATCTTTAAAAATCTCTGCAAATGGTAACACTAGAATATTTTGTTGCAGTTACACTGAAGAAGGTAAAGAAGATCACGAAGCATCCTATGACTTCGAATCACTATCTAGTCTGCAATTTCCCGATGAAACAACTCCTCAATTGTATGATAGAATTAATAATAACTTTATGAAGATATTCATTCCAAACTTTCCAACCATACAAACGAATTGTTCAAAAAGAAACTGGGAAAAACTAATTAAAGTTAACTCAAATATCTCAGGCCAAACTTATTATTTAGGAGCTAGACATACGATGGGAAAAGTAGGAAGGAAAATAATCGTTAGTTCACCATTGCAGGTAATATTTTGTATTAATTGAAAACATTAATATTCAAAAAGAATTTGCTAAAGTTTTATCAGAAATCATGTTGTGGTTTCTTTTTAATAAAATGACCATTTATCTACATAATTTTGCCATAATGACACATGTGTGCGTTTGCACTTGATGTTATTTTACCACATTTATCTTGAATGATTTATACAGTTGAAAACATTTACTTTTTTCTTCTAATTTTGATAACTGGTACTGGTAGTTTAATGATATTGCTCTTCCATATTATAACTTGCTGGTTCTTTGGTCTATATTCTGTTGGTTAAATTTGGATTTAAACGAGAAGTCTCCTCGATAATATAAATAAAAATACTTGAAAAGTAATCAGTACAGTAGGTTTTAACAACATATATCTCAGTAAACTATTGGATAGGATGAGGCACAAAAGAATGTTATATATAATTACAGACAAAGGAAATGTAAGAGTAATAGCAGCATTTTTTAAAAACAGAAGCTTAAGAACGAAAACATGTGAAATATCATCATAATAAGAAAGGCTGGCAGTAGACTTTAGCTCTGCTTTGTAACCTTATGAATACCTTGATGTTGAGAGCCCAAAAACGTTACGAGGGTTGTCTTTTAGTTTTGCATATAGCCATAAAGACAAAAAATATATAGACTTTAAGTATTTCATTGCTTTTCAAAATATCTCCCACTAAGATCGATATACTTTTAGATACGTACAAACAAGTTGGTAAAACAGTTACCTATTCCAGTCTTCAGTTCACACGTGCAAAATCGCAATTTTAAAGGTATCGATGGCTTTTTCTGGCGAATGGAATCGCTGTCCACAAAGTGAATTCTTAATCTTTGGGGACGTGAAGATATCGTTAGGACTTAGGTCGGGACTATACGATGGATGGTATAACAATTCGATGTTTTGAAGCTCTAAAAACTCGTTTGTCATTTGAGCAGTTTGAGCACTTGCATTGTCCTGATGTAGGATGATTCGCCGTTGTGTTGCTTTGTGAGAGTTTCGCTATAACTTTAGCTAAACAAACGTTTATATACCCATCAGAAGTAGCCGTTCTTCGACCTTCCAAAGTAATCGGACCCGATTTTTACAGAAAAGTTGCGATCATTTTCTTTGACCCACTTCGAGATGGATTAGTTTTGTTGATTTTCCCTCAACGTGTAACACCCACACAGTGGATTGGAGTTTATTTTCGGGTTCGTAGGAGAAAATCCAAGATTCATCACCACTATAAAAGTTTTTTGAGATTTCTTTTTTGAACCGTTCCAATGTTTTTCGACATCAATTCATGTAGGATCTTGTGGATCGAGGTCTTTGAAATGCCCAAAGATACCTCTATCTCCGGCTATGTTACACGGGGATCATACTTAATAATCTCTCATATTATAGCTTGCTGACTCTTATCTGCCACCATTGATCTGAGTTTTTTTTTTCCCAAGTTCTTGTACATATTTATATTTTATTTTATCACATATGTGACTTTGCTCTATTGGCTGTTGGCAAACGCAGACCCAGAGGACTTTAGTTTCTAATTAAAACTTATTTGTAGATAAAGAATGAGACTTGTTTTGCATTAAGTGTTCTTTATCAACCATCAATCCTCCAACAACTAAACTTAGAACCAGTAGGTGATATGACAAATCCCTTTGAAACGACTATGAGGATAACAGTGTTGGAACCACAGGAAGAATATAATGTTCCATTACATATAGCTTATCATTGTAAACTGTTTATTCAGCCAGCTTGTGCAGAGTAAGTATATAGTTTGTGATAGGTAATTATACATTATACGTAACTGTTTGTGTTTAGAGGTCATTATGCATCAGATTTGGGAATATGGTGGAAAGATTTAGCTACCGAAATGGATAACGCTCACAATTTACATTGCAAACCAAAGTCTGATTCTAATGTGGAAATATTTTCAATTAAAATGACCCTAAAACGTAATATTGAAACTAAAACTGTTAATCATACTTCTATACCTAACTACATAATTCATTTACTGCCTCCTTTAATCGTAGCCAACTTTTTGCCATATTCCTTAGAAATTTTAAACACAGCTTTAAAGCAGGTAGTACAAGTGGAACCAGGGGAAAAGAATAGTGTGTATTCGTTAGATTTTTCTAAAGATCAAAAGCTATTAATTCGAGTTAAACATAACTCAACAACTTGGTCAGGAAATTTAAATCTAACACAGCATCTTGATGAAAAAATAATTTTACTTAATACTGATAATAAGGAAATTAGTAATTTGGCTATAAATATTAAAAGTGATAGGGAAGGTAGTTGTAATTTATTCTTTTACACGCCATACTGGATCGTTAACAAGACTGGGATACCTCTTCAAATAAAGGTAAGTTAATATTTGCAATAACTCTTTTCGGTTCTTTTACTGTACTGTTACTTATAGATATACCTCTTATTATGTCCCAATGGTCTTATAGGATTATTGCACTCTTTACAACGTCTTTTTGAATTTGTTTTATATTATAGTTATTCCTCTTGGTATCTTTTTATATCTCTTCTAGCATCCCCTGAGCTATTAAGTACTCAATCTAGCTTTTATCTCATACTTCTTCAATAAGTAGGTGCTACTCTCCAGACATTCTTTTAGATTTTTTATCTAGAATATTATTTGTTACATTTGTTTATTTGTTCTATTTCCCAGACCGATGTTTTGGATTACTACCACTTTTGGAGTTTTCTCACTTTTTCGAACCTCTTGGATACTGTTCCTGACGCTTCCTTGTACTTCTAATGTCCGGAGACTCGTTTTGGTGAATTTTTATTTTATTATCTATCTTGGACTTACACTTCGTCTTATTTCTTTTAAAGGTTCTTTTGGGCTGTGGATGTTCTTTTAAGTACTTTTAAACTGTTGGTTCATATTTGGAAGGCAAATTGGATAGAACCCTTGGACTTTTTTAGGTACCTACTCCCTAGAGCCGTTTTTAAACTAAGGAATCATATTTTAGTCAGCAGAGTCTGGTTTTGGCAAATTACATAGTTAATTACTAGACTTGAATTTCTTGTATTTCTACTAACAACTTCAAAGAAATTTAGGGCTTTTGGTTAGTTTTTCTTTAAAGGCTACTTTGCTCTTTAGCAATCATATTCTAGTCATCTCCAAAGCCTCCAATAACCGTATTGCACAGCTCATTAATCTTAAAACTTCTTTTACTTCTTCTATCATCTTTTAAGGTTCTTTTGAGCTTTAGTTACTCTTTCAGATACTTTTTGACATGTGTATATAGTCGCCATATTATAGTCTACTGAGGATTATTTTTCATATGCACAAACTGCACACTTTCTTACAACATAAAACTTATTTTCAAACGTCTTTAAAGTTTCTTCTGAGCTTTTAGTACTGGTTTAGCCATCTTTGAAAGAAAGCAATTAGATTCAAGTCTTGTAGGCTTATTTTAGCAAATTGTGAACTATCTTAAACCTTTGGAATTTCTTTCAATGTCTTTAAAGATTATTTTAAGCGTTGTATACTTTTCCAAACATTTCTAGATATTAAAAATCATATTCTTCGGAGGCCCTGAGTTTACTGCACTTCATGTTTATCTAACGTGTAAGAAGTAAAGACATTAAGTAACTGAAGAATCATATTTTTATTTTAGGCATCCATCTCAAATACTCTCTACAATTGTGTAAACGAAGATATTTTGCTTTTTACATATAAACGCCATGGAAAGCAAACTTTGAATGTACGTGTATACAATTCGAATTGGTCAAATGAATTTGGTTTGGAATGTGTTGGAACTACAGGATTAATTATCTGTAAAGACATTGAACGGAAGAAAAAATACATGTTTTTCATGAACACCAGATTATCGGGTATATGTCCAAGGCTTACCAAAATTGTCACTATTTTACCAAGTTTTTTGGTAACTAATAACACAGATAAACCTCTGAGGTAATATATTCTTTCCATTAGAACTTAGATCCTTCTGATGAGTATTGTTTTAGATTTATGGAACACAATGAAAAGTCAGATCTATGGATAGATTTACCACCTTTTAAAACCATAATATTCTGGCCAGAAACATCATCTATGGAAATGTATATAAAATACAGAGACAGCAAATTTATCTCACATTCCTTCTTTATATCAAACCATCATAGAACTGTTTTACGAGTAGATAAAGGGGTAAAAAGACTACTCTTAATTACAATTATCCCATATTATTATATTACTTTGTAGGGTGCTATTACTGTGGAAGTAACAGGAGGAATAAACGATTCCTTTAGGATCACTTTTGATGAATATAAACTAGGTGATGCTCCAGTTTTGGTCAAAAACTATTGTGCTGATTTATTTTTAAAAATACAACAGCAGGATTTGAGTCCTGTAACACTCTTAAATCCTTATCATTCTTTATTATACACCTGGGATGATCCTACAAGGTCCAGACAGTTAGTTTGGAATGTTTATAACAATAAAGGATCTGGATTTTCTGTGGATATTACTAAAGATGGGTAATAAGTAGATCCTATTTTATTTAAGAAAGTAAATGGTATTGTGTAATATTTTATAAATTGAGCAAAGACAATAGATCTAACTTACAGAGTTAAGAAGTATTTCAGGCACATTGTTTTATAAGTAATTTTCATTTTTTCTTTTTGTTTTTTCGTTACTCTCTAATTAAAGCTTGTTTTTTCTTTTAGTTCTTACATTAACGATGTTTTTATTTTTTATTCCTTTGATAACTCTGTATCATAGTCCAAATTTCGCAGGTACGTAACAGTGTTTGTCTTAGATAAAACTAAACTAAATTTTTAAGCCTAGAATACCTTAATTTATGGATGTACCTATCCAAAATATTTACCAGGGAATATTACTTTCCTTCAAACGTGCAACTACTTCCATATCTCTTGCTAAATCCTTTTTTTATAGATTATACCACCAAACTTATTCTACAGATAAACCACCAAACTCATTTAAAGTCTTTGCATTAATTACTGAATCTTCTGAAACCATTTTAGCATATAAATAGTATAAAGAGAGAATCAGGAAAAACTTGTGTTATTTCTTGTGAAAATATAACATTAAAAAATAAAGTTAGAAAGTGAAGATGTGGGATGATCGATGACCGTCTCCAGCATTTACTCCCAGGCTCAGATGATGAATTACGTCAGTTTTATTAAGTTATTCAGTATAAACATACTCAATTTCTTATTGATTTCTTGTGACCACATCAAGTATTTTTAATGATAATTAAACCTCCGATGAAAAATGTAAAGTGTATTTTTTTGCTACTGGGGTAGGGCAGGGGTAGCTAAAATCTGCCCAATTTCACTTTAGCTGTGATATGCGCAAATGAAGAAGAGAGAGCATCGCAACAAAGCCAGAAGACATTGTCTCGAGACCGACAATCTGAGCGTCTCCCCACCTTGGTTCATCATAAACCAGTGCACATCTCAACGTCAGAGCTAAAGTGAAATTGGGCAGATTGTACTTGTATTTGAAAGATTTCTGGCTTTTTCTGACCTTATCGCTTTCAATTTTTAATTTCAGATATGGTGAAGAAAAAATGAAAATCCATAGTGTTACTCCAAACACCAGCATAGTAGAATCATCCAGCAGTGACGATTCCGATAGTTCAGACGCAAATGAACACAACCTCAATAAAAAAGTGCATAAAGATAAAATTGTTATATACTGGTTATGTTATCGTGAAGATTTACAAAGAACCTTACTGTTGACACAGGATTTAAGAATCTATAACCTCGGTATGAAAATATTTTTAGAACATTGTCACTTGGAAGGTTTAGTAGCTTTATCTGGTGTTGGTTTATCAATTTTTACATCTGAATCTGATTCCAAAGAGCATGTTTATGCTGGGTTTAATGACACACCTGCGATTTGGGAAGTTAATGTTGGTCAAAAATGGAAAACATTGACTTTAGAACTAGCGTCTTGGGTGGAAGACAAATACAGATTACATTACAAGAAATGTCAACTTAAAGAATACGTACACATTGATTTTGAAAAGATGTATATGTTGAAACCATTCTTTGCTGAACTACGTAGAAGCTATAGCCCAGCTGTTTATTTCCATTTCAGAAAATCGCAAAACTACCAATATTACAATTTGAAACTTCAAAGTTTTCAGGTTGATAATAAACAATCTAATAATATTGTTGTCTATCCATTACCTTCGCAAAATATTAAAGATAGCACACCTTTCGCTGAAGTTTTAATATCGAAAGTATCTTCTAAGTCAGCTAATATTTACAGATACATTAAAATCAACATTAGTAGCTTCTTTTTAAATATAGAAAATGATTTGTTTTTAAAAATGTGTAATCTTTTAAAGAAGACAAGAAAATTTAGTGATTTTGAACCAGGAACTTATGTGGATGAAATTAAAGCTATACACAAGTCTATCACATTAAGAAATAATGTAAGTATTTTCCATTATTTATATTTTAATTGCATTTTTTACCTTTTACCTTTGTTAATCTTTCATAGATTATTCAATTTTATGGGTCCAAACTGAGTTGTATCTTTATGACGAGGTTTGTCTTTTTAGTTTTGCATATAACCATAAAAACAAAAAAGTATAGACTTAAGTACTTTATTAATTTTCAAAATATGGCCCACAAAGATCAATACACTTTTTCATACGTTCAAACCAATGGGTTAAACGTTGCTTATGTCGGTGCTTATTCACGTGCAATTTAAGTGTGATTAATCGTAGGAAATACAAAGTTTTAAAATTCAAAAACATTACAGTAGTGTTAACTTGTAGTCAGTGTCCAGGAAAATCGTTTTTGTGTAGAAAAAAGTGAATTCTGGAGCTGATTTGGGGTGTACATTCCTTTCTTTAACCTTAAATTCTGATAAGAAACCTATGCGATATTAGTTTATTATTTACACAGTTGCCAAATTTACAAAAGAAATTTCTCAGTGCCACTATGAGGAAATGCGTTTGTTGTGACAAAGTGATTGAGGAACACAAAGCAATCACCTGCGTGGTATGTAAAAATGATTTTTATCATGTTTGCGTAGATCTCACATCGTCGGAAATCAGATCAATTAAATCCAAAAAGAGTTTGTCTTGGACATGCTCTAGCTGTGAAAATCTGGGAGAAACAATAAATGATTTAAAAGCACTAATTTTATCACTTAAAAAAGAAGTGGTGGATCTTACAGCCACGATTAATGCAAGAAAAGATGATAAAAATACAAATACAGATAACTTCGAAGAAATAATCTACGAAATCAATCAAAGAAACGAAAAAAGAAATAACCTCTTGTTCTTCGGAATAAAGGAGAGCTCCAACAACAGCAATGCGAATGCTCGTCAAGAACACGACAATGATAAAATTCAGGCTGTACTGGAATTTCTATCTCCTGGAATAAACTGCGGTGAACTTAAACCAGTCCGACTTGGTAAATTTGATCCATCGAAAAGCTCTCCTCGTCCAATGAAGATACGATTGGCAAACGTAGAATCCGTGAGTGACCTAGTACGGAAATCAAAAAACCTAAGAGGTGTCGCACAGTGCGGCCAAAGGTCGCACTTTGCGGCCAAAAGTCGAAAACTTTAACGATCGACCTGAAATCTTGTACTTGGGGGTTTTTGGGGTCGCTGATTACGAATCCATTGTCAAAATTACGAAATTCAAGATGGCGGGTCCAATAAAGCATCATATCGCCACAGCTAATACAGCCAAAAATGTCGAAATTAAAAAAAACGATCTGTAGGTATACATTGTAGAATGTAAAATATATATTTATGTTTATTGTAAATAAAAGTTGATATAAAATATAGATTTTGTAAATTCACATTTACAGTTACAAGAATTAAGATTTTAAAAATTATATTCCGAAATATTTTGTGCTAATGCTTTGAAGAAAAAATTGTAATCGAAGAAAATTCGTAGTTTGAGTTTTTATGTTATAAGGAAAGAAATATTTTTGAATATTTTTATAACAATCTTTATTTCTATTAAGCATAAAAATATACAAAAAAATTAATTACAAATAATTGGTAGGTCAATTATGTTGGAATAAAAAACTGGTTTCGTAGGAATCCACATCTTCGTCTGCTTCTGATGACTCTGAGGCAGAAGAACCGTTCAAACTCTCGGGCTCTTTTTCTTCATCATGTACAGATGGAGCTGAGATAATAAATCAATTGTATCGGGTGCTAAAGACATACTTGGTTTTACTGGTAATTTTCGGCAAGTAGAAGTAAAAGGATCGAATAAAATCAGAAATCTTTTGAAAACGTCCTCCATAGTTTTTTGCCGATAGTTTTTTCTCGCATAAGCAACGCAGATAATGTTAAAAAAATTATGACATGCCTCTTGGTATTCGGACATTTGGCCTATAGGTAGTATATGGATTGTTTAACGATGTCTGAGCCGTGAATTAAAAGTTTATGCACTAAGGTAGACATGTAATACCAATAATATGCATGTACGATCCTTTTAGCTAATTTTTTGCAATACTGCCTAAATTTGTTCACATCGATTTCATATCCACATGAAATTGCTTGTAAGATGACGTAAAACCGATAAATAGTAGCCTCAGATAAAAGAGAAACGCACTATGTGTACCTATATTTCGTTTCGCTCTCTATCAATTTTATTTGGAAAAAAGGGTATAAAAGATGAATAGGCAGCTCTTGGCAGCTGAATCTTGTTTTATTTGGTAGATAATATATTTAGTTATCATTTCAGTAAGGTTTCAAAGCAGCGTTTTGCAGCGTTTTAATGCAATGTCATTTGAAAAGTCTAATTTTCGGAAAAATTATGTGAAAAAATGGCTCTATTTTTTATGTTTTTCCTAATTCACTACTTAACAATTGATAATTAGTACTTTTTTTACATGTTCTACTCACCTTCAGAAGTGGATTCCATTTGGTCCTATTTAATTTTCTTTATTACATAAAATGTTTACCTATATAACGGTTCTCAGTGTTTTTACTGTCGAGTGACGCTTGAGCGAAGGCCACATTCCAACTAAGCCTAAGGAAGGGGCATGACGAATAAGTCATCACTACGACCGATTTTAATTTCTTGAAGGATCATTGCAGCTAACTCAAAGGTGAAAAAGCCCTAAATAGAAAGTGTTTTTTTTGGACTTTTGGCCGCATAATAAGGACTTCGGCCGCACTGTGTGTCGGTGGATTTAATGGAATTAACATCTCTTTTGATCGCACGCCCCGTCAAATTGCCGCTTACAAAACTGTCAAGACTGAATTGGTTACCAGGATTGCAAATGGTGAAAAAGACATTAAAATAAAATACATACAGGGTATCCCAAAAATTGTCTCGAAAAACTAGCAGTGCCCAATGGAGAACTTCAATATACGAACATTTACTATCAAAACGTTAGAGGTCTGAATTCTAAAATTGACACTTTCTCGGTAAATATTGCTGATTGTGAATATGATATTATAGGTCTTGCGGAAACTTGGTTAAGTGAGGATGTGAAAAACGGTGAGCTATTTCACCCCAACTATGACGTATGTCGAGTTGATCGCGACTTTTTAACAACTAACACAAGCCGCGGAGGTGGAGTTCTGCTTGCGGTGAAATCCTCATATGAGGTTGAGTTTCTTAATATACATAACTTAAATAACTTAATACCTCTTATCGATATAGTAGGATGCAAATGTTTGTTTAATTATTTTTTAGTTCATATTTATGTTATATATATTCCTCCTCAAGTCAAAAATGATGATATTGCTATTTTTTGGAACAATTTGAACTTCTTCCCAGGCAACCACATGATCACGTAAAACGTCATAAAGACGTGACTATCACGTGAAAAATGCATTAGGTCCCAAAATGTCTTAAATATGACCTAAAAAAACGTGATTCGGCTCCCCCCAAAAAAACGTATACCTGTGAAACGTAATTAACACGTCGAAAAATAGTTAGCAAAGTGACGGATAATAAAGTATTTATTAAATTCATTTATTAAGCATTTATTAAAATTTTAAAATGGATCAAACCTTTATAACGTTTTATATATGCATTTCTAATAATAAAACAAGAAGGATGAAAGATGCACATTTTGATAAGTGCGCCAAAATCTTTTTTACGCGGTTTTATTTTGGTTGGTACTACGTACCAGTTGGTACCACTGTTCAAAAGGATTGTCGGCATTGCATATATTATGGAGGGTAGAGGTAAGGAGAACTGTCTCCGTGTATTGAATGTGTCCGTCAAAATGTGGTAAATAAGGGTGGCGCTACGATCGTAGTAGGGTAAATTTTAAAAAAAGCGCCACAATTTCTTAGAGTAGGATAGATAAATAAACAAGAAAAGACACATTTCCGCTTTATTATGACACATTACATAAGATAATAATAAAGTATATAAAATGAAATTTTATTAATGATTATTTTCCAGCAATAAGTGAATAAGTATTTAAAAATTTATTACCACGTTTTTTTATAGCACTTATATTACGAAATCATACAACATTTCAATCAATTTGTCAAAAACTGCTACATTCATTCTGTACCCTACATCTACTTTAGCGCCATTGTAGTGGCAAGTTTGAGAAGTGTTATGTACCTCTAAAAAGTGGACACATTTTTAATCATTTCCCATTTAAGATCGTTCTCCTTACCTCTACCCTCCATAGCATATATGTAATACTTCTATATGGACAGTTGATATGGGAAAGAACATCGCAACATTACGGTGCCCACAATATATTTTTTTCTCTTTCGTTCGAGACCTTTTATCCATACTGCGCATGCTTGAAAAGTCTCTAAAATGCGCAGAATTGACTGATGTGCTCGGAGGAGACAGCAAACGATACACTATCTGTTTCACTTCGTCGGAACACCTTCCACTTATAGAAACTGTCCATATAGAAGTATTACATATATGCGGCATTGTCGCTGTCGCCATTTTATATTTGTGTTTGTTTGGCGTAGTTTGTGTGCTCTGTATTAGTATTAAGTAATAAAAATTTTAAGTAAGTATTACATATACACTTTATTTAAATATATGTACATCTATATTTTATTATATAGTTAGGTAGATGCTTCATATTGAAATTAATGGTTACATTTTCTTTAAGGTTATAATCCCATAATCATTGAAGAATTATTTTCACAATCATTAGTGAAAAGGAATCGAAAGAGAAAAGCTTTTTATGAGGATTCAGATCCAGATCAAGACCTTTTAATTTCTCAAAAAAAGTAAGAAATTAAAGCGACTCGGTCAAATTATATTTGGAAAGAAATCAAGTAAGTTTATGCTTAAGTTATTAATAAATGTAATTACAGTTGATTTATTGCTTTAGAGATTTGTCTTCAAGTAAGAGTTGCAGCATTCGTAAACAACCTCTAACGGAGAGATGTCCAAAAGAAGACGATCGAATGTTGGATGAATTTGGAGGTAGGTTATCTTTATGTCATAGGCTTTAAGTGTAAAACGTAATTTCGCGGATTCTTTTTAGGTCTTAATTCTTCCGGAACTCGTACCTTGAAAACGTCAAGAAATTGCGATAAAAAAATCTATGATGCTAAAACATATTTTTTTGTAATTAAGCTAAAAAAGTTTTATTTTTCAAAATAGAATTTGATTTAAGTTTGAAAACGAATATTAATCTTATTTAATAAAAAAAAATTGTAAGTATATATTGATGTTTTATTTTCCTATTTTTAAAAACCAGCTTTTATGTGAAAGGTTTCATACAAGTGCTCTGCCTATGTTAAATAGACGTTATATTGTAACGTTTATTTATTTTCACAGTTTATTATTTAATTTATTTATACAACTAATACACTTAATTTATATTATAACACAATTTATTTACAATATACTAATTTATATGAACACTGAACATTGATTTATATAAACACTTATTTACTTAGACTCTACTCAAAACTCTAAACTAACTGAACTATCTTTCAAAATAAAGTCTATTTATATGCGCATCGAGTGATCGAGAAACACCTAGATCACCAGTCCGTAACCACAGCTCTTCCAGCCCCAAAAATTTCTTTAAAAAAAAATTGTTTATACCTATTAAAAGAGCTTAATTTGCACCTTTCAAAAACGTATATTTCATAATTTGCACCCTCGTACTTTTTTGATAAATTTGCTTTACTGAAACCAGATTCAAATGCTCATTTCTCACTCCCTAAAGAGTATTTCGATATCCGCCTTTTACCAAAAATTTGCAATTTTAATTTTCTAATTTGCACCATCGTAAAATTTGCGAAAAACGGTAACAATTATTATAAAAATTAATAAAATCATTTCCTGGCTGATGTACGTTCAGAAATAAATAACTGCGCATGCGTTCACTACCCACAGTTACTTATTTCTGACAGCAGTCCGAAACTAATTTTATTAATTTTTATAATAATTGTTACCGTTTTTCGCAAATTTTACGATGGTGCAAATTAGAATATTAAAATTGCAAATTTTTGGTAAAAGGTGCATATCGAAATACACTTTAGGGAGTGAGATATGAGCATTTGAATCTGATTCAAGTAAAGCAAATTTGTAATCAAGTTTATAAAAAAAGTACGTGGGTGCAAATTATGAAATATACGTTTTTGAAAGGTGCAAATTAAGCTCTTTTAAAAAGGTATAAACAATTTTTTTTTAAAGAAATTTTTGGGGCTGGAAGAGCGGTGGTCAGTCCGTAAGGGCAGAGATCTTTCCAGTCGTACGTGGAATTCTCGATATGGTTCAATAGAACATTCCACGGCGTCGCCCGCCGGTCGGACTCGCCCATTTGGCCAACCAGGACAGAGCCGGAGTCGCATTACATTGCCCCCTCCTTAAGAGATAGTTCCTCCTGGAACTAGAGCTGGATGGGAATGATTGTATCTGCAGTCGGATCCTCTTCTACAATTTCCATTTGTATAAAAAAAACAGGGGACGGTCTTCGTTGTAAACTGGACACTGGGCGAATGGCTGCAAACCAATACTTGGACTTCGGTATCTTGAAAGATTACTTCCACCATGTTTCGAATGACCCTCCAGTCTAACTCCTTACACTCGATCTTTGGCATTGCTATATTCTGTATATTGGACTCCAGTACGTGTTCCCTCAGGCTAAGTAAAGATTCCCATACATCTTGATAAGTGGGTCGGTCGTGATAGGTGTTCTTTGTCACTAGATAGAAGAGGTAACGTGATCCATCTTGGAGTCTCAAAGCTTTTCCGGGGGCTGGCAATTGGCTTTGCAGTTCTGATAGTCGACCAAACTTTTTTCGGAAAACGGACGCTAATCCTCGGGCGTCGCTGATACTGGCAGGAATATTATGGACCAACGAGCAGTCATCTGGAAGCGTGAACAGGTCTTGATGTTTCTCAATGGTTACGCCATATCTTGCTTTCCCGGTACCCCCATAAGCACCCATAAACTCATCGAAGGCAAAATCAGGAGTCTCTTGGAGTCGATTTACATCTTCTTCTTGGTTATGATCTCCTTCAAACGGTGCCAGCCGGTTTCCATGTACCACTTTCGGTTTTCCATTTGGAATCTTACTTATTCGGTATATGACATCATTGATTCTTTTCTTAACGATGTATGGACCTTCCCAAGACGTTTGTAGCTTCGGCGAGTAACCCTTCTGTCTTCTTGGGTTATGAAGCCAGACTTTGTCTCCTTCTTCGAAACATCCTTCCGTGGCTTGAGTATCATACCGTTTCTTCATTCTATCACTGGCAATTTGAAGATGTGAGCGAACCAGTTCATGCATATCGTCCATTTTCCTTCGTAACTGGATCACATAATCTTCTCCAGCTATATCTTCTCCAGGTCGGCATCCAAACTCAAGGTCGCATGGTAGCCTCATCTCTCGTCCGAACAAGACCTTTGCTGGTGTTTGGCCTGTTGTTTCATTGACTGCGGATCGGTAAGCCATCGCGAAGAGCGAAAGGTATTGATCCCAGTCCCGCTGGTGGTTGGACACTACTTTTGACAGATACTTTCCAAGTTTTTACACCCATATCTGTTCCAACGTATCAAGCCATAGAAGTGAACATATTAATCTGTCTAATTTTACCGAAAGCGAGGTACTATTAACTCTTAGTAGAATGAAAAACAAAATGACAACAGGTCCTGATCTTATTCCCAGTTTCCTCCTAAGAGACTGTGCTCGCATATTTGCCAAGCCATTAACAATTATTTTTAACAACATTCTTCAACAATCTTCGTTTCCTGAAGGTTGGAAATTGGCAAAAATTTGTCCTATTTTAAAAACAGGCAGAAATGATATAGTTGGAAACTACAGACCAATTTCCATATTATCCAACTTTTCCAAAGCCTTTGAGATGTCTGTATATAACAGAATTATGCCACAAGTAAGACCGCTTATCTCTATTGATCAGCATGGCTTTATGAGCAAGAGATCGACTGTGTCAAACCTTGGTGTTTTAAAACAATATATTTCAGATATACTCGATTTCAAGGGTCAAGTGGATGTAATATATACGGACTTTTCAAAGGCTTTCGATCGAATAGATCATAACATTCTTATGAGAAATTTGGAAGCCATGGGATTTGATAATTTGTTGCTAAGACTGTTCTCATCGTACCTTAAAGGTCGCAGTAATTATGTCTTTTACAATGGTTATGCACCTTTTATAGCAACATCTGGAGTTCCACAGGGCTCCAATTTGGGGCCATTGTTATTTACTATATTTATTAATGACTTAGCAATTGAATTAAAATGTGGCAAATTGCTCTTCGCCGATGACATGAAAATATACGTTTCTGTGTCATCAATTGAGGACTGCTACTATTTGCAAACCCAATTGGATATTGTGGAAAAATGGTGTAATGAAAACAAGTTGTTTATGAATGTATCAAAATGTAAAATTTGTTCATACACCAGGAATATCAACAAAATTGAATTTCCTTATTTATTCAATAACATCCCATTGTCATGTTGCACACAAACAAAAGATTTAGGTATAATATTCGATCAAAAGTTGACCTTTTCTTATCATGTAGATAACATTGTTGCTTCTTCATTGAAAAGCTTAGGTTTTTTAATTCGTAACTGTCGTTCTTTTACAAATCCTCAAAGCTTGATTTTACTTTATTTTTTGTTAGTTCGTTCCAAGTTAGAGTATGCATCTATAATTTGGAACCCTATATATAACATACACAAATGGTCTACGGAAAATGTTCAACGTCGATTTCTCAAATACCTTTCTTTTAAAATAGATGGGCAGTATCCTATGCGAGGTATTGAACAGTCTCTCCTGCTTTCGAGGTTTAGTGTCCCATCATTGGAACAAAGAAGGATAACTTCTAGTATAGTTATTCTATATTAAATATTACATAATTCTATTGATGTTCCCTTCTTAATGAACCAAATAAATTTCAATGTTCCACAAACAGCTGTTAGACATCATAAAACATTTTATACATCTAGTTTTCGAACAAATCTGGGGAAAAACTCTCCAATAGCTCGTATGTGCTTAAATTTTAATAAGTACTGTTCTGACTCTGATATTTTTTTTGATACTCTGGGAAAAGTAATAAAAAATATTGATTTTGTTAATTTGTAGCTTTGGCATTCGAGATATTTTTTTTCTCTTGTTTACTTTATTGTTTTTATTATATTAGAACTTTCTATATAAATTGTCCTGTAAATGGATTAATCTGTTGGGCAATAAAATTATTTTTCTTTTCTTTTTCTTATTCTAGTCTTCAGTTGACACCTGAAATCGCTTTTTTAAAGGCATCGATGGCTTCTTCTGGCGAATCGAATCGATACCCACGCATTGAATTCTTGATCTTTGGGAACGTGAAGAAGTAGTTGGGTATTAGTTCGGGACTAAACGGCGGATGGTCTAACAATTCGATACCCTAAAGCTCCAAACACTTGATTGTCTTTTGTGCAGTGTGAGCGCTTACATTCGCCGTTGCATGCTGCTTTGTCGGATTTTAGCGATAACTTTTGGTAAACAAATATTTATATACCAATCAGAAGTAACCGTTCTTTAATCTTCTAAAGCAATTGTTGCCACATGATCAGATTTTGACATAAAAGTTGCGACTATTTTCTTTGACACACTTCAAGAACGCATCACTTTTGTTGGTTTTTCCTCATCGTGAAACATCGCCACTAATAATACTATAAACGTTTTTTTGAGCTTCTTTTGTTGAACCATTCTAATGTTTTTCGACACCAATTCGCTTTTTGCTTTCCGTAAGCAAATGAAAGATCCAACTGGAAACCAACTTCGTAATACCCAGTTCTTCATGGAGGATCTTCTGAAATGCCCTAAGATGCCTTTATCTCCCGGTGTTTTACACGGCGGTCATCCTTCATTAGCTGACGAACCGCATCAATGTTTTGCTGTATGACTGTTGTTTTGTGTGGACTTAGCCTGGACTCGTCACTAAGACTGAAGCGACCACGTTGAAATTCGCGATACCAGCGGGAAATAGTTGACTGGTGTGGTGCTTTATTCCCAAGCACAAAAACCTTTTCAGCTAGAAATTGCTTTCGGGATAATCCTCCCCAAATTCTTTAAAATTATTGCTCGAAAATATTTTCGACTAAGAACCATTTTTCGGCCGACTTTCTAATTTCAAAAATTTACTGTACCTATTCGACTTGTTATATCGCAATAAAAATCTGGATTTATATCAACAAAAGATTGAATTTCGATTTGTGTGTGAAGATTCTATTGGTGGTGCCTTCTAAGCGACTATATGCAAATTTCTAAAGACGACCCTCGTATTCTTTCTTATCTCTATCTACATGTTTCGTAACAAATATAATAGAAGGACTTGCGACATAATTAGATATGTCATCAAACATACAAATTGAAAAATTTATAAACCTAAGAGTCCATACCACCTGTTTTTTACCTGGACCAAGCGGGCGGTCTATAAATGGGCTATAAAAGACCATAAACTCGAGATCCACCATGTGGTTGTATGGATTCATAATTTTACAATCTACTGTTTAAATTTAAAAAATATAGGTGATTAATTTTTAATAAATAAAAATAAATAAATAAATAAATAAATACGGAAAAATAATTGCGAAGGGTTTCTCATTGTCGCTTTTATAATATTTTTTGTTTCAACTTTCTGTGACCAGTAGTTTCTGAGATATAGCCACTAGCCAGCCTTAATGAAATACCCTGTACAATAAATATATCAGTTCGATAGGAGAACTATTTTAGGTATTTTCAACGTTCATATTTCACCTAACTGGTTCGTTTGTAGGATGTCACACAAAGAAATAAATCACTAATAGAATATTTAACGTTATCCAACTTTGGTATTCAACTCAACATTTCAAATAAGATGCAAATCAGTTTATCAGGAAATCGAGGACAATTTTGTAAAATATTGGATTACTTGTTTCCTTATAATATGTCGCCATATATGCCAATGGAAGGTGTACATCATAAGTAGGTTTATATCTCTATTAATAAAATATGTACTTAAATTAATGTACTTTTTTTATAGAATTTCCTCTATTGAACATGTTGATTTAAATGATTCTGTTTGGAATTTAGTAGGAAACCTATTGGATCAAGTTTTTACACAGTTCTTACAACAATACTATTCACATGTTCTTGGATTGCAAGTTTTAGTTAATACCTTTGCTATTCATCCAGCTATTGAGGTAAGTACTTCAACACGTCACTTTTTTGAAAACAGGCAATTATGAAACAATTCCAAACAGTGCAAACAATTCAGTTGGGTTATGTGACTAATTTTGACTATTTTTTATTTTATTTAGGATACTCGATTTTAATTTGTAAATAAAATAAGTTGTGTGTGCGTATCTACTTATTTTGGTTTATATGAAAGAATGTTATGACCTTTAGTAAGCAATATAACGTCGAATAACCACTGTTGCTTTGCTTGGTGGTGAGTAAATAGGGGGTCTAAGTTTTGATCACTTTGTCTAATAAATATGTCTAACTTTGCTGGATAAAGGTTGATATGTTAACTGCGATTTAAGAAAAAGAGATCTACAGACATCAACTTGTAAAATCTTGGTGGCATGCAACTTTATGTTGCTACAAACTTTAACCTTAAGATGCCAGCCTGACCTTTGCATGGACACTGTTTGAATTCAGTGTAAGTGAACGGCTCCTGCGCTTTACTAAAATAGCCAAAATCCGTATTTACGTAAATAATACTATGCTCTTATTATACATTCATCTTACAAAGGTGGCGTGGATCAAAAGACTGAACTAGACTTTTGTTGACATAAGAATCCATAAGGCGTTGGCTAAATTAAACTTCCTCATTTTCAGTTTAGAGATTGAATCCGACTTCTTTCACCTAGCGATATCCTGCCTGATTTGAAATATATATCCTCCCTTCAGGTGATTGTTTTGTTAGTTCATACCTGACACTTGCTACGAGTACTTACTCAAGTTGAGACGAGCACAATAGCCTTCCTATGGAGATTATTTATCTCATTGTGTTCAAGGTTCTCTTCCCAACCTAAAACTCTTATCTCTATACTAGTAGGGTTGCCTTTATTAGTAAAGGAGAATATTGCAAGTAAACTTTAATTCAAGCTGTCTTCTTTAACTACATCCTTTTCTAAGAAATAGGTAGTACCAAAATACATAATAGTTTCGAACACCACCTTGTTAAACTCAGCTGCGCCCATTATCCAGAGACTTTGAGATAACTGAGAGTGATCAGATCCCATCGCACAAGGACACTCAAGTTCTGAAGAGAGAACTTCACGTTCCCTACCAGTTTTAGAGCGTCCACTTAACCTAGACCAGCAAGCTTTATCCAGTTTCAATTCGTCTTTACTAAGTTATAACTGCAACCGTTGCTCATATAATTTGAGATAGCTATCCCAATCTCGTCATCCTGACTCAACTGGTGAAAATAACCCATAGTGGAATGCACTGTGTTGAAGATAGTAGTTCTACATATGATCATAAGAAGTTGTGTGCGACTAATGGATCTGTTGCTGGTGGCTAAGGGTTATAATAATGCAAGTTTCTTCTGGAAGAAATACAGATCAATCCGTACACTATTTTACTAAACCAGTTCAGTCGAATTTGTACATCAAACAGTCGACTTTGCAGGACAGCTCAGGCTTTAAGGACAAGTTTTTTTTTCTCATTTGTCTTAGACTTTTATTGATTTATTGTATATCCAGCACTTACGGTCCAATTAAAAAATATTTTCAAATGATTCTAAACTTATTCTTCTTATGGTGTTCAACTTTGCAAGATACAGATATAAGGGCTACCATTATTAATATCCATTTTCTCGGCAGTTATCAAAGTCCTTTGTCCTGAGTGACATACCCAATTTCTTTTATAGCCTTCTACAAGAGTTCGATATTAGTAATTTATAGAGCTTAAATGAGTGCCATATCAACTTTATCCTGCTCTGCCAGCTATCAACTGTCTCCAAAACCTATATTCGCTAGCCCGTTTATTTTGCGAAATTGAATTTTCGTACTATTTTAGTCCTCTACCTTGCTAGGTTATTTTCAGTACTTTTCTGTTAATGTTATATCATTTATTACCTTGTTTTTTGTTCTATATATTATATTCGACAAGAAATTTTAGTCTTGACAAATTTTTTGCATTAGTAGGTCGTCATTATAACTCCATATTAAATTGTAGTACGTTGGTGAGGTGTACTACATAATAAATTGCAGTGAACACTCACCTCTTAGGGTGATACAGTGGTAATGGCTGATTATTTGTTGATACAATTTACGCGATTTTGGACACCAAATTTTGAATAGTCGACTCAGCATCACGCTCGATTCCAGCATTAACAGTGACGTAACGAACAACTAATTTTGATAATAAAACCTTTCATGATTATTTACCACTAGCAGCCCGCCCCGGCTTTGCACGGGGATTAAAGAAAAATAACAAAAGCCACTAAATATATTGGGTCAACGCTTCCCTGTAAACAATATTACATGTTGTTTTATTTTCTGGCAACAAAATAAATTGATTTTCAGGTGCTCGACCCGCCTTAGGCGGTTGGCCTTGAGAAAAACCGATCCCTACTAATTGGAAGGTTTGACCTTGAGGCTAATATTCTCAGCGCACGCGATGTAAGGGTTTTAAGGTTATTTTTGGTTACATTAATGGCATTTTAGTAAGGTTCCCTATTTTTTTTTTGAAAATAAAACATAGCCTATGTCACTCGGGAATAGTGTAGCTTGCCAACGGTAAAAGAATTTTTAAAATCGGTCCAGTAGTTTCAGAGCCTATTTATTTCAAACAAACAAACAAACGAACCTTTCCTCGCCACTAAATATATTGGGTCGACGCTTCCCTGTAAACAATATTACATGTTGTTTTATTTTCTGGCAACAAAATAAATTGATTTTCAGGTGCTCGACCCGCCTTAGGCGGTTGGCCATGAGAAAAACCGATCCCTACTAATTGGAAGGTTTGACCTTGAGGCTAGTATTCTCAGCTCATGCGATGTAAGGGTTTTAAGGTTATTTTTGTTTACATTAATGGCATTTTAGTAAGGCTCCCTATCTTTTTTGAAAATAAAACATAGCCTATGTCACTCGGGAATAGTGTAGCTTGCCAACGGTAAAAGAATTTTTAAAATCGGTCCAGTAGTTTCGGAGCCTATTCATTTCAAACAAACAAACAAACAAACGAACCTTTCCTCGCCACTAAATATATTGGGTCGACGCTTCCCTGTAAACAATATTACATGTTGTTTTATTTTCTGGCAACAAAATAAATTGATTTTTAGGTGCTCGACCCGCCTTAGGCGGTTGGCCATGAGAAAAACCGATCCCTACTAATTGGAAGGTTTGACCTTGAGGCTAGTATTCTCAGCTCATGCGATGTAAGGGTTTTAAGGTTATTTTTGTTTACATTAATGGCATTTTAGTAAAGCTCCCAATCTTTTTTGAAAATAAAACATAGCCTATGTCACTCGGGAATAGTGTAGCTTGCCAACGGTAAAAGAATTTTTAAAATCGGTCCAGTAGTTTCGGAGCCTATTCATTTCAAACAAACAAACAAACGAACCTTTCCTCGCCACTAAATATATTGGGTCAACGCTTCCCTGTAAACAATATTACATGTTGTTTTATTTTCTGGCAACAAAATAAATTGATTTTCGGGTGCTCGACCCGCCTTCGGCGGTTGGCCATGAGAAAAACCGATCCCTACTAATTGGAAGGTTTGACCTTGAGGCTAGTATTCGCAGCGCACGCGATGTAAGGGTTTTAAGGTCATTTTTGGTTACATTAATGGCATTTTAGTAAGGATCCCTATTTTTTTGAAAATAAAACATAGTCTATGTCACTCGGGAATAGTGTAGCTTGCCAACGGTAAAAGAATTTTTGAAATCGGTCCAGTAGTTTCGGAGCCTATTCATTTCAAACAAACAAACAAACAAACAAACAAACATACAAACAAACAAACAAACAAAAAATCAAACCTTTCCTCTTTATAATATTAGTATAGATATACTATTAAACAATTAACGATAAATTTGACAGTCCCACTCTATTAAAATAAATGCCTTGAAAAAGAGTCACTAATGAAAGGCTCCTTTAAAAGCAATCCCAATGGACCAAACTGATCTAAGTGATTTAAATAAATAATTCAGAATTGTATTTGATTAATTGGTATCGATTCAGATATACAAAATTTGTTATTTCTTTAGGTGGGTGAGATGAAAACTGAAAAAATGGCCAGCATCTTGTTCTACGCATCCAGATGTCTTTTAGGTCACATTAACATGTCCCCTGTAGCAGTTGAAGCATGCGTATTAGAGATATTTATTAACCAAAATATAGAAAATATCCAAAGAATCCGGAGACATGGTTCGTATCATAAATCAGAGATTGTTCCAAAAACCATAACAATTTCAAGTCGTAATTTTGCTACTGGGGTACCAAACGCTTTGAATCAACTGATTGTAAAAAGTCAAAATGGTAAATATTCTTTATACTTAAAAAAAATAAGAAACATTGTAGGATTTTTAGGAAAAAAATTAAATTTTACATTGTAGTCCTAATATATCAAAAACATTATTATGAAAATATAGATTTATTTATAGACTAGTTGTACTCGCAACGTCGTTCGCGTGGCGTGTGATTGTTATATAAAAATTTCTTACCCCACACCATTTAAAGAATGGGAGAGAAATTTTTATACACCAGATGTTAAGTTGAAAGAAGACAAATACATCTGTGAAAACCGCATTCGAATCGGATCAGTAGTTTTCATGTGATGCGCGCACAAACATACAGACAAACAGACAAAAAAATCTAACCACATTTTTGGGTTCTATTTCGATGAACCCGCGACGTCGTTCGCGTGGCGTGTTGATTTTTGTATAAAAATTTATTTCCTCACCCCGTTAAAGGGGTGGAGGGGGAGAAAGTTTTATACACCAGATGTTAAGTTGAAAGAAGACAAACACATCTGTGAAAACCGCATTTGAATTGGATCAGTAGTTTTCATGTGATGCGCGCACAAACATATACACATATACAGTTTTATTATATGTATATAGATATATAGATATAGATTATTTAACTCTATATAAAATGGAATCAAAATGATTTGTCTAGGTTTTATGATTTTAAAAATGTTTTATTTATTTGACTTTATTATAGCGCAATCTTTAAACACTAAAAATGAAAAATCATAAAAAAAATAGGAAAAACTTGATAAATTGTAAAAATTGTATGAAATCAGAAAAGTGTGCATACGATGAAAAATCAAAAAAAAAACACTAAAAACAAGGTAAGAAGCTAGAAAAATGTAAAAAAACAGGAAAAACGTATAACATTATGAGAAACTGATATAATTATGGAAAATTCATAGTGAGAGATTTAAAAAAAATGCTAGAAAAAAATGTGAAAATGCTTTCAATTATAAAAAATTAATAAAAACAGTCAAAAAATCAAATGTGTATGTGTGTTGAAAGCTATGGGCATCATTTTTAACAGTGCCTCTGATTTTCATGAAATTATGTAGTAATTCTTTTGTATTTATTATTAACGACTTTAAACGACTTCCTTTTTAATTATTGAGTTTTTTAAAGTTTATTACTTAAAAATGTTTACTTTAGTTCCCACTATCTACCTCTGAAGTTTCCTTAATATGTTGTATATAATATCTTTTGTCAGTTCAAAATGGAACACTCTTTAGTTTTCTTATCAATTTTTATATTTTTTTTATTTGCAGGCCTAAATTGTGATGGTGAAATGTTTTTCCGAACAACCGGGAAAGCATTACAATCTCTAATAACCCGTCATCCAGATGAAAAATCTGATAGTGTTGAATTGGCAAGGGAGGCATTAAGACGAGCTTCTATTTTAGGGGAACCAATAAAAACACATCAAAGGTTAACTCGATATAAAAACAAACATTTGGTGAGTAACTCTACCATTTAAATTTTTCTAAGGTACATTTTGATAAAAATCTTAGGGTCTTCGCCCTTTGTCTGTTCACGATTCTATGGGTCAACATTTAATGGAAACTATCGGAAATTCCCAATTTTTAAATGATACGTACTGGGCTCATGCTGCTTTGGATAAAATTGGAAAATCCATCATAATGGTTACACTAGAGTAAGGAAATAAAATAGTAATAATATATATGGATAATTTTTTATTTTATTGTAGGCATGTTTTGAGAATAAACAAATGTAGATTATGGGGTCCATGGGAGATAGAATGGTCGGTAGATTTGGATGATATAATTTCAATGCCAAAAATTAATTCTACGGATCTAGTCCTCAATATGAGACAGGTATTTTTTTACGAAGACATATAATACTATATACTCAAAAATTGTAATTGGCAACATGGAACAGAAATATTTAATGGCAATCGTCAGCTGTTAAAAGATAAGCAATCTAGTCCAGGTTCCCACGTGGAAAAAAAGGCATAAAGAATAATAACTGGCTGAAACTTTCAGAATCGCTTAATTGCACTTAGACCTACAAACTTCCATAGCAACAATATCGATGGATGGGGCGTTTTTTCTGCAGCAGCGGTCAAACGTGCCGAAAGTTATAACCCTCCCCGGAGTGATAGATAACCGATTTATTTTTTGTAAAACAACAGTTTTTTATTGTTATTACATAATAAAACATGTGACCTACAAAAAGAGGAGATCGTTTGGCTGGGCCTACGCGCTCAACATGTAATAGTTACGACTGCCAACGAATTAACAAATAACCAGTTAACGCCCTCTTCTCTTGTAGGTCACATATTTTATTATGTAGGGTAAATCGAGTAAAGATGGCCATAAAGGATAGACGGCCCAGTCTCTTTTTTTCGCCGCCTTTCGGATAGGTGGCGTACAGTGCACATTATTGTAGTCAGCTGCATCGTATCGGTCGTTTGTGGTGGCATTGTGGGCAAAAACAAGATAAAAACGTAAGTAAAAGTATAATATCAAATAAGCATTATGCAAAACTTTTATATTACGTTAATTAAAGTGTATTTCTGACGGAAATACCGTGTACATCGCATTTTTTCTTGCATAAATGTTATCGCTAGACGTTCTGAATGTAACCTAACCTTACATTTTTATCGACCCTTTGCGTGGATTTTAGTAAACACGGTGGCCATCTATCCTATACAATAAGGAGAGATGGCCCTATCTTTTTAAAGGAAAGATGGCCATGTGGCCATCTCTACCTACTACATTTTACTTAATTTTTACTTTTTTTTTTAAATCCATCAATTGTTTTCGTCTTGTTGGGAATATATTCGGAGTTACCCACTTTTGATATATTTTTTTTAGATGCCAAACGTGTACGTGCGAAAAAATTTTAATAATCGAGGAAGTTGGACAGAGGACAACCTTAAAAATGCTATGGCGGCAGTTAAAGATGGTTTAATGTCCGTTAGAAGAGCTTCTTTATCATTTCAAATCCCTCGCAAGACCTTGGAAAGAAGGCTTAAACATAATAACGATAAAAAAGGGAAACTGGGCCCTGATTCTTTGTTGGGTACTTCCAATGAGATGAGGTTGGTTAAACATATCAAAAGTATGCAGAAAAGCGGATTTGCCTTAACCAGACAAGATGTGTGCAGGCTTGCTTACGAATTCACCAATCAATTGGGATTGAGGCACAAATTTAAACCTAACACCGAAATGGCCGGACACGTCTGGCTGCAATCATTTCTGAGGCGAAACCCCACAATTACTGTTAGGAAAGCCGAAGGTCTCTCTCTAGCAAGAAGTCAGTCTATGAACCGTGAGGCAGTCAAAAAATATTTTGATTTGTTGCAAAAGATCTTGGAGGAAAATCAGTTATTTGACAAACCGATGAATATATTTAACATGGATGAATCAGGTCTCCAGCTGAACAATCGCCCAGATAAAGTTTTAGCTGAAAAAGGTTCAAAAAGCGTTTCTGCCATCACCTCTTCTGAGAAGGGAGAAACCATTACCTTAGTAGCCTGCTGCAATGCGGAAGGCACATTCTTGCCCCCAGCAGTCATCATGAAGGGTAAGAATATCAAAAAGAATTGGAAGACAACGTACCTCCTGGGAGTAAGCTTATTATGTCACCAAAGTCAGCATACATGAATTCACAAATTTTTTTGTCTTGGTTGAAGGAACACTTCACTCCCAGAAAACCAGAAGAAAAGACACTTCTGTTACTAGATGGGCGTACGTCTCATTCTACCTCCATTGAAATGCTGGCGTATGCGAAAGAAAATGACATAATTTTGCTATGCTTCCCTAGTCATTGCACCCATTTCTTACAGCCACTGGATAGGGCTGTTTTCAAGTCTGTTAAAAATGCATTTTATTCAAACTGCAGTCTTTGGCTGAAGCGTCATCCTGGCAGGCGTATAACACGATACCAGTTTGGAGAATTATTATCTGATACCTGGGGAAAATCTGCAACTATTAATAATGCTGTTAGTAGTTTTAGAAGTACCGGTATCTTCCCATATAATCCAGATGCCATACCGGACTACGCTTTTGCTATACCAGATGTTCAAATTGAAACACCAGACGTGGCAGTTCAAATTGAGACTCCAAACTTATCCGATGCTCAAGATAGAACCTTAGAAAATATTGGTGATGATAATGACCAAGTTGATGAGCCAGCTTTGATAAATGAAGACAACAATAATAGTTCAACCGCTGTTGAAAACCTTGACGAGAATGACATTCAACCAGAAGGGACTTGTCAAAATCTGGAAACAGAAGTAACCCCTATCAGTAAAATGCTGGCAGATATATCGCCCGTGCCTAGATTAAAGGTTGAAGCTGCAAAAAAACGGTCCAGATCAGTTGCTGCAGAATTGACTTGTACGTCAAACATTAAGTCCTGTCTGGAGAAGTTCAAAAAGAAAAAAGTAGGAAAAAGCGAAGAACAAAAAAAAAACAAGAAAGGAAAAACTGATAATAAACCTAAAGTCAGTAGAACCAAGGGAAGAAAGATTAACAGCTGTTTTATAGAATCTGACGAAGAACCCCTCGCTAATCTTTTGAACAAAGAAAACAAAAAAATAGAAAAAACAACCTGAATGACAACGACATCGGCGTTGTGGACATCTGCTTAGTCTGCCAGGAATTTGGGAAGAGCGGTGAAACTTGGTATAGGTGCATTTACTGTGGAAAATGGATTCACAAATTATGTAGCGGGCAAAATACCCCTGCAAATTTTATTTGTGATTTGTGTTCTTCTAATATTGCAAAGTAAACTGCTCTTAGTTTGTAAAAAAAAACATATATGCGACACTTTGGGAGGGTTCCCATCTTATTTTTTATCGTTTTTGTAACAATAAAGTGTTGTATGCATCTAATATGACCTAAGTATTTTATTTTCCTTCTTAGGTATACCTTTGAATGCGAAAAAATAAATAAAATCTACCTGGCCATCTCACCTTAAAGGTATGGTCATCTCTCCTACAAACTGTAGGAGAGATGGCCAAATGCCACTTTTTATGACATGAGAATTATTGAAAAAACTATTTTGTTACTCGCATTGAATTTTAAAGGTAATCAACCTACACATGAAAGAGTTACTCTATACCAAATTTAAAGTTTGTACTTTCCATCTATCAAACAATATAACCAATAATAAAAAGTATGGCCATCTTTCCTTGACTTACCCTAATACTAATAAAAAACTGTTGATTCACGAAAAATAAATCGGTTATCCATCACTCCGGGGAGGGTTATAACATTGACAAGTTTGACCGCTGCTGCAGAAAAAACGCCCCATCCATCGATATTGTTGCTATGGAAGTTTGTAGGTCTAAGTGCAATTAAGCGATTCTGAAAGTTTCAGCCGGTGATTCTTTATGCCTTTTTTTCCACGTGGGAACCCGGACCAATCGTTTTATTATGAAAAAAAAAACGGATGTGGCAGTCAGTGGGGCTGCCGGTAGAAGTTATAGGTACTTCTATGTACGTGCCTGGGAAGTTGTATGAGAATTATTTAGCAAAATCATTATATGCTTGAAGCATGAACCTACTATACTATAAAACCGAACTTCCGTGTTCATTTTATAGGTTAAAATGCAAGGTACAGTCAAAAAAATCACATTACTCTTTATAATAGTATTGGGGCAGAACAGGCAATTTATTAATTTGGGATTAGGGTTTAAGATGAGAGGGGAAGACGTGGGAAGGTGAGGAATCCACAATCTGGAGACCCTGGGGATGAAGAAACGAACGAATCGATATGTTCTCGATGTCTGGCACTGAACAGTATAATGGTGCATGGAGTTGGCACATCGCGTTACTCTGACTTAATTGTCTGGCAAGTGGAGGCATTAAAGAGCCGAGTTCTTCTGAGCAAAATCCGTTTAAGTATCAGTAAAATAGGGAAAGATCAGACACTCCTCTTCGGTGGTACAATGGTTTTTGGTGATACTGGTGTCGTTTATTAGTCGAACTGCTCTTCTCTGTATTGGATCAAGAACTCTGAGCCCTTGTAAAGAGTAGCTAAGTTGGATGCAGAAAAATCTTTCCGTGTTCTAAAAAGAAAACTTCTTTCCTGCTGCAGTTGCTATGGACGCACTATGTTCGTTCCAGAGTCCTGAGAAATCGTTAAACCAACCAGCGTAATGGAGTCGCTTGCTGCTAGTGTCTAACCGTTCATTGTGATGGATGAGTCGTATGTTTGCCTCTTGTTGGATAGGCAACTTGTCTTTGGCTTGAAAGCGTTGAAATTAACAAGATTCTTTCTTCCCCACTCGTCTACAATTCTCAGATCTTGATTGAGAGAAGGCGTTGTGGATCTTCTGTTTTCTTCCAGAATATCGCGCTTTGCTGCAGTGTAGGTTGCTATCATCTGCAAAACCGTGTATCGGTTTATTAGTGGCTTCTAGTAGATCATTAATGTGTAAAAGGAATAGAGTAGATGCTAGAGCCGATCCTTGGGGAACTCCGGCGTTGATCTTGTAGAGGATGGAGAAATGTCCATTTACGGCAATTTGGATGTGCCAGAAAGTTGGATATCCAACTGCAAAGGTTTGGCGACAGTCCATATAAAGACAGTTTGTTGAAGAGAGCTGCATGCCACATTTCATCAAATGCTTTTGAGATATCCAGACATGAGTTACATATAGGTACTAGCAGATCGGCTGTTGACCTTTGTTGGCGAAAACCATATTCCCTGTCACTTAAAAGGTTGTGTGTCTCAAGACGGCTCAGGATCTCGTGATTGACGTATTTCTCCATAGTTTTTCTCATTGCTAAGGCATCTGTGGCTTAGTGGTTAGAACGAGACCGCGTTGAGTTAAAGGTGCGGGTTTGATTCCTGTCGGATGCGACATCTTTTCAATTTCTCCTTAATGTCATTTAATACATTCTTGCTTGTATACTTTCTAAAAGTTACATTCAATACCCCGGAAGTTGTTAAAAATTTTACGTACTGCTATGTTATCATTCTCAATTTTTGACAGCATCACTATCTGACATTACTACATTTTATATTGGAAAAGGTTTTCGGACAAACCGAAATCAAGTATAAGCTCACTTTTGCTGCTTTGTTGCCTTGTGCTATTATTTCTTTAATTATTTTCTTAATGCTTGTTCTTCAACCCCCAAGTAATTGAATGTCATAACCTGTTCTATTATTCTGTTGTCTAGTTCTAGTTTGCATTGTTTTGGTTCTGTTTCTCCTTCTGGTATTATGACTTTGTTACGTTGGTCTCATTAATTTCTTTTATCAGTTGGATTATATTAGGGTGTATTTCTTGGTCCCGTAATATTTTTAAGATGTCAGTTTTCCTTACTATGTCGAAGGCATTCTTCATATCTACGAAGCACATATGTATATGCCGGTTTATTGGATTCAATTGAATTCTCTACTAGTTGTCTTGTTATGAATGTAGCATCTACTGTGCTTCTGTTTTTCCTAAAGCCTTTGTTCTTTGGTCATGTTTATTTCGTTTTCAATTTTGTTCCTCGGAATTCTAGTCAGTAGTTTTGATGTCGTGTTCATCAGACTTATTCCTCTATAATTATTAGGTTGTTTTCTTTCTCCTCTTTTAAATATAGACAGCAGTAGGGACTCTTTTCAGTCGGTCGGTATCTTCTTCATTGCTATTAGATATATTATTAAACAATTTTTGCAACCATCTTCTCAGTATTATTCCTTCGTATTTTATGAGCTCATTACAAATCCCATCTGGGCCTGGTGATTTCCTGTTTTTTAGGCTTTTTATTGCCTCATTTATTTCCGTCTCTGATATCTCTACTGTTCCTAAATGTGATGTTTTTGTTTATTTCTTAAGGTCTTTTTTGTAATTTTAAAATATTTTTCTCAGATTTAAGTATTACAATAAATAGTGTAACGCGTTTTAATGTCGTGTTTTAACGTTCAGCACGATTGCCAGAAAGTCCCATGTGAAATGTAGCTTCAAAAATGATTAATACACAATAACTGTAATTCTATATAAGTATACGTATTTAATTTTAAGGCGTTTACGTGTTTTTTCTTACGACCAGAGTGGGCTACATGCTACATAAGTCTCTTTCTACGTTAACTCCGCCAAAACGTTCCATAGGAAGCAATGAAGCATAGCTCTAAAAATATTGTTAAAATTCAGAGTTGTTATAGAAATAAATCGGCTCTTCTTTACAGTAGCAAAAAAACAAAAAAAAAACTTGACTTTTGTTAAGAATTGAAATTAGTATCTTTGAATTTAGCACTCAGATATAAGTTTCTATTATTAAATATAATTATCTCAAATAATTCTACTGTACGAGAAAATTTGTTTTAGGGCGATTCTTCTACAGGTAAACTTCAGCAAATTAAAATAGTAGGTCACAGGGAAATGTTAATATGGTTGCACGAAAAAATTGAACAAGCTATTATAGTAAGCATGGAAGACAAATCATGGGCTCTAGCAGAAAATCATTAAATTATGTTTACTGGTTATGGAATTAAAGTTTTTGTTCCAAAGAAAGAGAAATATTTATAACAATTTATTGTACATTGGAGGTATATGTATATTTTGAAGTATTGTAAAGAGTTGTCAGATTATATAATTCAATTTAATTTGTTTTTTTTGTCTTTAAATTTGTTTATTTTAAAAAACTGTAATTTTGGACTTTTTTTCGTATATTTTTTGTTCAAAATCTACTTTTCTCAAGTTTTTTGGTCACAGTGCCATTATTTTCCTTTGGAGGCCGTCTGATGTAGTATTTAAGCATCATTAGGCTAATTGTTCTACTTCCAGTAGTTCATGGCACTCATTCCAGGATCTTGGTACCCCATACTAGAAGATGGGTGCCATATGCTGACGGAGGTATACTGAATTCTTCAAAAATTGACTGTCTTCTGCGATCCAGTGAGCGTTTGACTGTTTCAAGTTCCCTGGCGTATAATTTGCAGCTCTGGTCTCCATTAAATTGTAACTGTAATCAAACTATGTTTCTCAACAAATTCCTCTTTGTTTTCAATGCTTTGAGCTATATGCCTGCAATCATAATTGATGTTAAACGTATAACAAGACCCACAAAGCTATTTTCATAATCATTGCTGTGACTGCTAATGACTCACCAAAGTACAAATATATACTTTGGATCCTATCCTTAATGTTCTTTATTTACCGCCCCAGCTTCATCATTAAGATCCAAATCATTAAAAGCCAATGTAAGAAGTGCACAACCAACAACAGGTCTTCCGATACTGAAAACTGTATATCCATTTTTTCTGTAAATCCACTTTTTATCTTTTTACAGCTCTGGCGGCATCATCTTTACCATTAGCAAAATTTCTATAAACGTTTAACTTGAGAGACTGCTTTATCAGTGACACTTCTTGGATGTGGAACCCTACGTATTATTCTTGCTAGTTTCTGGTCACTAAAAAAACTTTGAAATTTAATGTCACGGGGGGTAACGATCAAAGCTGTTACTTAAATAAATTCTTAGCATGTGATTTATTATAGCCCCATGGTTTGTATGGCTCGTAAGGAATCCTTGGAGTTGATTCTTGTTTTTCTTCTAGCACATGTTCTTTCATATAAATTTTGGGCCAACGAATCCAGGCTTTCATTCGACTCCGAATCATATTTTTTAATACCTGTAGGTAGGACTATTTTCACTAATGCTTTCACTGCACATTTATGAGCCTGCTCGTTACCTAGTATTCCTCTATATCCTGACATCCAAACTAGTTTGAGAGTTTTGTTCCGCCAAAACATCAAATTCTTCTCGGTGTATTAATCCGCTTAGATTTATAAGCCGTTTAATTATTTTCTCTTACGCACAGCTAGATTGCATATACTGCCTATGCGTTCCAAAGAAGGCAGAAATTTTCAGATTTCTATCACTGATGTAAATTCTTATTCCTAAACCCTCTCCAGTAATAGAACCAACTTTGAACCAGGTATAACCCTGAAGATTCCTGCAGATATTTATGAACCACGTGATTTGATTTTATATCCCAGCCGTTTTCTCTAATTTTCTGTTTTATTGTGTTGTGTTCTTATCCAATAAAAATGTTACTCTTATTTTCTTGTAGCTGTACCCTACATAATAGAAGAAAGATGTAACAAAACTTTCATTCCTGCTTTTGGAGTTCCTTTCCGAGCCCCTATTATCCCAAACCAAGTAAGTCATCGAACCTCTTAGCTTGATGAAATAATTTATTTGTTGAATTTTTGTCGACCTTAGCAAAGATACATATGATATTATTGTTCTAATATAGCATGTCTGCTTTTAAGACCCACGTTTTGCCGTGTCTGCGTTTGATCACCTTTAAAGTGGTTATCATTATTCTTTGGGTAATTTACTCCAATCTCAAAAAGGCTTAAATTTGTGGAATTTACTTTTTGAACATAAATTTTATGCGCACACGTATATGCATTTTTTAAATCTTTCAAAATTTGGACAATTCGAAATGGTCCAAATATTTAGTTCATCAGTTTTTATAAGAAGACAAATTTTCGAAAATTTTATATAAAATCCACCATAAAAGTTTAAAGATCTCAAAAAATATGTTAAAACATTTTATTTTAGAAATCAAGATTATTCTGTTCAATTATCAAAAATCTGCGCCACTTTCTTAAAAATTCCTCATTTTTTAAGAGTTTCAATTTTGTGAGGAAAACATACAACTATTTAAAACTTTAAAAAATTTTTAATTAATAATCGGGGTCCAAATGTGCAATTTTCAGTTTGTAAATTATTTTTTTAAGCAAATTGGGAAAAAATACTTTGGATACAAAATTAATAAATCCACAAACTTAAAACATTTATTTAGAAAACATAAAAAAAATAGTAAATATCACAAAAAAAAACAACAAGAGATCTACCTTACCTCATATTAATTTTTTTATGTAAGTCTCTTTCCTCTCCATATATTTTATGGCTGACTAAATAGTCTCTGAATAATTTATAAAGGATATAATAATTAAAAAATAAAATAAGTGTTACAGAAATAATGTTGTACCAAAAAGTGGTCCTAATTAACAGCGCGAGCTGGGAAACAACCATCAGAATCAGAAGAAATAATTTCATACTTAGAGCCGCTGTAGGATTTCTAAAAATATACTGAAAATAAAATAAATATATTGTTATGATATGTTACTTATAAATGTATTATTTTGTATTGTTGAGTGCCTAAAATTAACAAAATATACTCAAATTTAAAATGAGTAAAAGAACTATACTCGAGCCGTTCAAAAGATGGAATTCAAGGACGCGTGATCAGTGACTGGCCAGCGTAATCGTACGATGCCACGCCTTCTAAACTGAAATAACGAAGGACAGTTTACACTGTACTCATACCAGAGATAATATAAACTGTAAGCATCGAGGGTGGGTACTTTTTTGTTGAGTGGTGTAAATCGGATTTGTGACGTTGGGTGGGGAGAGTAATATTCAAAGAGTGCGTGCCGTTCACGTGATCATTCCATCTTTCGAACGGCTCCACTATAGTCTTTTCGATGTCTACTTCAATTATTAAAGCAAAGCCAATAATATAGACATATTAAATATAGGAAACAAATTAACTTTTGTCACGCGTAATAGATAGGAGATAATCGATATAGCAGTAGCTAAATCAGGTGTGAGTTGAACTATTAAACACTGGCATATATCTCATGAAGTGTCCTGCTTTGATTATCGACACATTTGTTTCGATATAACAGGCAACGCGGTTGTCAAAGAAACCTGTCGGTATCCTCGTAGCACTGACTGGAAATACATTATACAGAACTAATGTAGGATTAAAAAACGATAAGAAACACGATTATCCTAGATACTGCTGTTGAACAATCATTATATTAAGGTGGTGAGGTATTCAAAAAAAAGTACCCCACTGGATTAATGATATGAAGAGACAGGACGAAAGGTTGGCGACAGTTTAATATCGCAAAAAGATCAAGCGAGTGGAGGGAATATAATAAAACTCAGACTTAATCTAACAATTTACTGAGGAACGCCAAAGAGAGTTTTGGAGAAGACACTGTGAGATAGATACAACAGACTATAGAAAGATCAGACGACTCCAAAAGGAGTCTGGAGAATACACTCAGAGTAGTTCACTTTCCTGAGTAAGAAACAGAAGTTTCGACGCCATCCACAGCAACGAACTAGATACCATAAGTATGTATGAATAGCTGGCAGTTGGCAAAAACGGTGGTTGAAACATAAGAGACATGACGAAAGTATGGCGACAATTTAATGTAGTAAAAAAGTCAAGCGAGTGGAGCGAATATAATAAAACTCAGACTTAATCTAACAATTTACTGAGGAACGCCAAAGAGAGTTGTTGAGAAGACACTGTGAGATAGATACAACAGACTATAGAAAGATCGTCAGAGGACTCCAAAAAGAGTCTGGAGAATGCACTTAGAGTAGTGTAAAATTTGTAAAGGAGTTCACTTTCCTGAGTCAGACACAGAAATTTCAACGCCATCCACATTAACGAACTAGATACCATAAGTTGGCAAAAACGGTGGTTGAAACCGCATAAATCACCAGGACTACTAAAGACAAGTTTGGGACTTGGATACATACAACAAATTGGAGATAAAATCATACTTACACCTGGAAGAATTTACTTTTACTGAAGACCTTAAAAAACAGGTCGATAGGCACAGGTGATGTTGAACGCTTTTCTAGAGAACACTTTTTTTGAAGCATTTACCAGTGCTAAAACGTAAATACGGAAGAAGCTGCAGTTGAATGGACTGTACACTAAAGAGTCGTATGATATATACAACTTGATACGAGACACAATGTCGTTTTATCACCCCTATTATCGACTCTAGTAATAGACGAGCTTACATTGAAACTTAGCAATAACAGACAACATGTTGTGAGTTGTGTAGATGATCTAGTCGTCTTAGTATCAGGAAAATTTTATATCACATCAAGAGATAAGAAACAGGTTCTGAATGTAGTTAAGGAATGAACCTTAACTGCATGGCTTAACATCAACCCTCTGAAATCTAAGGTTGACATTTAACAAAATAAGAAACATACAAGACACAAGTCCTCTAAGACTTAATGATATAAAGATACAACTAGCCGGAGCGGTTAAGTAGCTTGGGGTGAAATTAGAATCAAAGATTCCGATAACCTCTTAAATAGAGACCAAACGAACTTATGGTAAAACGTAAGGTTTAAAAAAATATAAAAGTGATTATTTTGTCTACACAAAAAAATCTAATTTTATTAATTTAGTAGACAGTGGCATATATGTATAGGTAGAAATAGACAAACTTACATAAAATCGATTCAGTCCGGCATGACCAGGTTCACTACTATTACAGTCACCTTGAGCCCGCCAAATATCTTTACCATATCTAACTAAAGCTCCATATGGCCATAAAACATCATCTTTCCATGTATTATTCACTAATAACATAGTTCTACCAGTTTCCAATCTTTCCCAGGTACCCAAATGCAACGCAGATCTATGGAGAGTATCACAATATCGTAGAGAAAGGACATGGATTGATAACGAAAGAAAACCAGTGATAAAAATAAATAGAATATGCTGACCAGCCCAAAGCATATCGTAATGTACTGATGACTAAAAAATATAAATATTAATGTCAGATTTTAACGCGTACAAAGAAAATTTACTTGAGCAAAACAACATGGTATGAAACCTGCATAATATGCATTACATATAGCAGTAAACAATATTTCTTTCATTCTGCAATTAAAATTAAAAATAAGATTTTCTGCTTCCTTTCGAATTTCCATCGCATTCGAACTGCAAGCATGAAGAGGAGGAGGAGTTGAGTTCCATTTTATTAACTCAAAAAATGGATGAATATTGAAACCGAAAAGAATAATATATATAAGAAATCTAAAAGTAAATAACAATTAAAAATGATCATCACAATATTAAAAATTTATTAAATTTACTTACGGGTAACATAAATATAAAATCTTCTCTATTTGATGGTTCTGCATCACCAAATACATACAAATTGTTAGCACCATACAATTTATACCAAACAAGAAACATCTAAAATTAAACACTACTAAAACACCTATTCTAATTTAAAAACATATACATACCTAAAATATGAATATATATACTCATGTCTTTTATGTCTCCAAAATTTATTTAACAACTTACAACACAGAACATAAATAAGTCTTCTCGCTAATGTAGCAACAATAAATATCACTAAATAGGGATCAATTAAATAAAAATTCTAAAATAATAATTATATCAGCAATAATATAAGACTATAAAAATAATCTTACCATAGCTTGTCTCGTGTATGAATGGGGAAGCCACCAAACTGATCTATACAAATGTACATATTGTAAAGCAGCTGTGGATATAGCAAAGAAGAATAAATATGCTTCAAAAACAATTTCATTGTCCACTGGTGTATTGGGAAATGGAAAATGTTTAGGGGCAGCTGGAGATTCTAATGCTGGAAGGGTTGGTATTGAAGCACCCAGTGGGGCATATTTTTGTCCACAGGGTTCATTTGCGAAACTTGATATAACAGGAGGTGAAATTGGATTTGTACGAACGTTGTTGCGACTTAGCCTTCTTGTAGTTCCTGGCATCACTGATATAACATATCAATAATAATAATAATAATGATTTTATATTAACTTTTAAAATTTGCACATGCAAATCAATGTAATTCATAAGTAAATAAACAGCGCCACTGGCATATAACAACATGACCAATAGAGAAAAGGTAAAATATTTTATCTCTAAAAGAGATTTTTATAACAGTATATTTTTTTGGGTTTTCTTTTTTTTAGTTAATACATCATTAATTCAATTAATTATTATCAATAAATTTTAATTATTTTATTATTTTCTTTACACATATTGGTGTTTATTTAAATTAAAATGTTGGAGATTTAATTTTGGTTATATGTATTTCACAAGTTGGTATGTTGGTAACAATGTCCTTATTGTCACTTTATGGCGTTCATGTTGTAAATGTGACGTTTAGCACAGCAAATTTTTATAAATAGAATATAATTAAAAAGTTTTTGAATTTGAAACGAAATGGAGCAAAAATCGGGAAATAGTGACGATGGTAAATATTATTTTAATTATAATGTGTTAACGAAACTGATTTTATTTATTTCCTTAAATTTTAGAAAGTGGTGCTACTACTAAAAGCTCGAAACAAAGCAATATTCTACCACTATGGGGAAACGAAAGAACCATGAATTTGAATGCTTTAATTCTAACAAATATTCAGAGTTCTCATTATTTTAAAGGTAAATTAAATTTTTGTAGTTATTTAAAATCGATTAAAGATTGACAGATTTTCCAAAATGTTTGCTTTAATTAAAATATAGTTTGTCCAAAGTATTGAAGTAATAATAAAATAAAAGTAGGATTGCTGAATTTTTAGATATTTAATATTGTCTGACTATTTAAGTTAATCCAATGTTTTATGTATTGTTATAATTACACTACATAATCTGTTTTTTATTTTTATCAGTTTGTTCAATAACATTGTACCGGTATGTCAGCAACTTCTGTAGTGTTTTAAGTTCTCTTTTGATTACTTTTGCAATTAATAGTAATAGTAATAATATTTATTTTATAATTAATGTTTCCAAAAACCCAGTTAACAAGCACGAAAAGAAGCCTGTAACACTCGTGTGTGTTTATTTGATAAAATAATAATAACACAATTATTACTGGTAATAGGGAATATGTGTATGATTCAAATAATGATATTTTTTTAATACATAAACTTTTTTCCTTTAGATTTTCGTAATATTTTTTTATATAATTTCGTTTTGAATAAGAAAATAATTATTAACAGTGCATAAAGTAAGCGGGAAAATGTACTGAAGTCAAACGCAACGGAACGAATTGTGACGCCACTGATCATAATAACATTGTCTACCAGTGCATAGTTTGTATTTTTTATTATTTATGGGGACAGGAATATTAAAACAAATCAATATCACTCCTTTAATATCAATTTATTTGATTTAACCCGCAAGAGAAAATAATATCTTTATTCATAGAACTCTCTGTCACGACTTAAATCTAAAAACTAATTTTTAAGATATATTTATATATCTTCTCTTAAGTTAGGGTCTGGTTTCATTCCCATGCTTATTTGGCACTAATTCTTTTAAAACAAACAAACAGTTTTTCTTACTTAGACACTTATTCTTCGAGAGGGCTGCTTATTGATTAATTTCTTTGCATAAACAAAATATTAAATACCACACTCGTAAAGTCCCAAACCATGACATTAAATAAACATAACAAAATAATATCCACCTCATTATACCGTAGATAAATTTTAAACTTATAGGCGTCATTTAGATAATTAAAATAATAATATTCCATTATATTTTTCAACAGTATTCAGTGCTGTTTTATTGTGATTTTAAGCGGATATTTAAGTAATATATTTATTTTTGTATCAGTTATAGTAGAACAAAAAAACAATAACTGATATCGATTATTTCAAGGTACAATCAGACATTCTACCTAAAATTGACGTGTTTATGAATTAAAGGAAATAAAAATATAAAACAGATTAATAAACTGCCTTTTTTAACAGACTTTACGTACTTATATTGTAATTGTTAGTTTGCAATGTTCTGTAAAAAATTTGAAATTCATAGGTTGTTTTACTAATAAGCAGGTTTCATTATTTTAAGTTTTTTTAAAGTTATTTTTTAATGAAATAGATGTTTTAATGAGGATACTTGCAATGATTAGCAGAAAAAAATGTAAAAGCAACGCTTACGTCGAAATGGTCTTTATAACAATATAAACATATTACACCACTTTTTCCGTACGTCCACACCTTTCGGTACCGTAAAAAAACTTTATTTGGTACATTTCTATTTGAGTTTTTACACAAAGGCACGATGCAGTACCGAAATTAAGGTTTCTTGTCCTGTTGGATTATAGTAAGTAAAAGTAAAATACAAAATGTTAATAAATTTAAAAAAACGCAATAAACAGCAAGACACAAAATCTTTATTTCTTAAAAAGATTGGAAGCAACTAGGCATCTGATTTCGATTTCCTTAAAGTCAGCTCCGATGGCAAATTTCCCTCTATTTTAATCTTAGCTATTAAATATAGATTTCGAATTTTAGTAACTCAAATCTGTTACAAAGATATAAACCATTGGAGCCGACTTCAAGGAAATCGAAATCAGATGCCTAGTTGCTTCCAATTTTTTAAGAAATAATGATTTTATTTCTTGCTTTTTAGTGCGTTCTTTTTTTTTGAAGGCGGTTCAATTTTTTTAAATAAGTTAATGATGTAAATTGTCATTTAAAAATATAAAAAAATACATGCATATTCCCTATTATTTACTTGACCAAGTAATATGAAATTTGTGTTACTTTCACGATTCCTAAGTATTAAAATATTTAAATTTGCATTTCTAGTTAATTTGTATGAATTAAAAACATACCACGAGGTAGTTGATGAAATCTATTACAAAGTTAGTCACCTGGAACCTTGGGAGAAAGGATCCCGCCGAACATCAGGACAAACAGGAATGTGTGGAGGAGTTCGAGGAGTGGGAGCAGGGGGAATAGTTTCAACAGCATATTGCCTCTTATACAAATTATTCACATTAAAACTAACTCGAAAACAACTAAATGGTTTAATATCACACTGCGATTCCCCGTATATCAGAGCTCTGGGTTTCATGTACATCCGATATACTTTCCCTCCAGCAAATCTCCTGGAATGGTACGAGGATTATTTGGAGGATGAAGAGGTGCGTAGTTAAAGGTAGAGTGATGCCTATCTGTATTATTTTTCAGAGTTTTTGTGAAATATTTGTTGTTAATTTGTGTTTAATTGATGAGTTTGTAGGAACTTGATGTTAAAGCTGGAGGAGGACAAAATATGACCATTGGATTAATGCTAAGGCAGTGGCTGGTTAAGTTAGAGTGGTTTTCAACACTATTTCCACGTATTCCGGTACCAATTCAACAGAAAATCCAGAAACATTTAGAGGTGCGTATAAAAAACAGAATTCGAAAGAAAATTGAAAAAAAAGGAACGTGTTGAATCTGGGGTATATTTCACTTAAATTTTGTTTTATAAAAAACTCAAATAAAATCAATCTTTATTTTTTTATAAAAATGAAAAAGATATGATGTATTTAAATACAAACTGCAGTTCAGTGACAAAACTATGACGAATATATTTTTTAAAATTATTTTTACGATATTTTACAATTAAGTTATTTTTTATGATTTCATATATTATTTCCTAAATTTATGATTTTCTACAGAATTCCATTTTTGTTTAATCTCTGACTATTTTTTTTTATATTTTCTTAAGATCGAAAAAAATGTCACATCCGTAAGGGCTCAAACATACGATCTCTATGTATAACGAGTTGCGTTGGTTGGTTACGTTTCTTCGGCTTCCTACGATTTTTTGTTCTGAACCATTTTAGTTTTCTTTATTTGTTCTATTTTATTTTTCTGTTATGATTGTCATTAATTTTTTATGTTATTTTTTTTAAATATATTTTTACTATTTTCTCCATTAAAATACGTTTTTTTTTTGTAATTTTTCGACCAAGTTTTGCAATTTTTAAAGATTAAAATTTGTTCATTGTTGTTTCTTGTTTCTATTTTGTGTTGGGTTTTACCTCTTTCAGGTTATAATAGTTATTTGTGACACAAGGACGGAAAATGACATTTTGCAAGAGCGAGTAAAGTTGTGTAGCCGAGGTCCGACTAATTTTTAATATTTTCAAAGGTCAAAAACTTTTTAATTTATGACATACAAGATTAGATGTTTATTGACATCTATTGCACGATTAATAGAATTAGTAATAAGGAATGATTTTCTGATAATCGATTTCAAGATCCTTAATTTTTATACATACGAATACTTTGCTAATAAGCAACACAGTAAAAATTGTTATATTGAAAATATGAACATTAATATCTAATAATTTAATATAAAAATAGCAAAGACAACGAACTATTTTAGTTCAATGAGCAAAAATAAAATCGAGATATGTATTTTCATAATTGATGGATGTAGCGAATGAACGTATAATTCAGAAAATCTATATGAAAGCCTAATTTTTGCTTTATTTCCTTAACTACATATATTACTGCAATTAAAAAAAAAAAGAAAAAAAAAGTGTGCGTGTAACCTTTACGCGCGATTGAAGTAAAACTTGTTGACGTACGTATCGGAAAATAAATATTTAATTACAATTCAATCATATTTATTGTCTATATACTTTACAAAAAATGAGATGTTATATTTATATTATTCATTAGAAATAGGAATTTGAAAGTTATCATTATTTTTTATATATGAAATAATAGGTTTATGATAACTAAAATGTGAAACATAGATTTTACTCTCTAAATACCATTAATGTATTTGAAACCGTTTGAAAATTTCATAAATAAATTTTGAAAATTTAAGCTCCTCCCATAGCTGAAATCACACCGTTACTTCCATCAGAATCTAACGTTAGAGTTACCCCTAGTCGCGCCTAAAGAAGTTTTGCTTCAATAATGGGTAAACAATATTAAAAATATACACACATTACGTTTAGAATGTGTGATTTTATAGCTGTATCTATCTTATTGTAATACAACACAAGAGCCTTCGATAGTTAGATAACCATTTCATTTTGTAGCATTTTATAGCATATTCCATAAAATTTAAAATCCTGAGTTGAGTTTGTTTTCTTCAGTTTCACGAAGGATCTGTTATTGGTGGTAAAAGATCAGCCATCCTGATTAGTGGTTTTATGGCCTTTATGGCTACCTAACCAAACCTAAAATAAGTATAAGAAAGTGTTAAAACATTTCGAATATTATTATTTTATGAAAAAAAACGTGCAACATGCTTCTTTACTTAACGTAAAGCTTCCGTATAAACAATTATTTACTATCATAATATGTATGTATATAAACTTACTTAATCAAATCATAATGAATGTCGCTGTCTCGTCTTTTTTTCATTTTTCTTCAAATCTTTCTGGCCCTTATAATATGCCCTTTGACGTTCACAATTTCTTTCTCTTTTTAGCTCTTTAAGTCTATAAAACGAAAATAGCTAGGTATAAATAATTAGGTATAAATAGTGTAATTACACACCAAAAATAAAATGTATGCATATAGAGTAGGTACTCACTATTTTCATTCAATATTTTTTCATACTTTCTTCATTAATAAATCCACTTTGTTTATTCATATTTAAAACAAACACTTTATACACAAATTTAAACTATTTACCACCAATGTATTGTAACGGGATAACCGTAAAGGAAGGGACCTTAATTTAAAAGATTGTTGTTGACAGTTGATTTTTAGAAGTTTGTAAAAAAAAAATCAACTGACCATTTTAAATAATGTTTCTAGAAAATTCTAGAAACTTCTAAACACACTAACTAGATTAAATAATGTTGTATATAAGGGGATGCACGGACAGTTAACGTCAGTTCGAGTCAAGTGTTCAGAAGAGTTCATTGTATTGTCAAGTAGTTAGACGTTATCCAGCAGAGTTCAGTGTATCTTAACAATTTTGTAAATAAATTGTGTAAAAAGCCCCCATACGTGTTTCAAATTGGTGTCAGGTGTGGGGTGAAGATACAAGAATGCCTGGAAAAAAGATAAATGAACTATTGGTGGCTGAGCTCAGAAGAGAGCTTGAAGAATTAGAGTTGGAAACTACTGGAAGCAAATCCGTATTGTTGAGAAGGCTCCGTGAGTACTACGTAAATAATAATTTGGACCCTGACGCTGTGGAGTTCGAAGACCCAATTCAAAAAGCAAATTCTGAACTAACTCAACAACTTTCCCGGTTGCAAGAAGAACAAACTCAACAACTTTCCCGGCTGCAAGAAGAACAAGCTCAACAACTTTCCCGGCTGCAAGAAGAACAGCGTGAAGACATGTCCCAGCTGAAAGAGGAGCTATCAGGACGAATGACGAGCCAGCAAGAGGAGCTATCCAGTCAGATGAAGAGCCAGCAAGAGGAGCTTTCCAGTCAGATGAAGAGCCAGCGCGAAGATATGTCCCAGCTGTCACAACGGATGTCTACCCTACCAGAAGAGTTATCCAGTTCCTTCTCCCAGCAAATATCGCATTTGCGCTCCGAAATGTACACTCTTCGTGACGAACAAAATCAGCAAGTGTCCAGCTTGCGAGACGAACAAAATCAGCAAGTGTCCAACTTGCGAGACGAGCAAAACCAGCAAGTGGCCAACTTGAATCAGCAAGTGGACAACTTGAACCAGCAAGTGGCCAACATCCGAGAAGAGATCAGCCAGCAAATGCAGTCCGAGATAAGGAAGCTTCAACAAGAACAGGAAGCTAGCCGCCGAAACCAAACCATCCACCACGGCGACGGAGATGCAAGAAGGATGGAAACCTGCCACGCAGACGTCGAACGACAAAGAAGCGAGGAGACGACCCATGTACGAACGACGATGAAACCCCCGACCTTCGACGGGAAGACTTCCTGGCCAAATTACCTGAAACAATTCGACGCAGCGGCCAGAGCCAATGGATGGTCATCCCAGGAGAAGGCATTGTCCCTAACCGTAGCTCTGCGAGGCGAAGCTTTAGACGTCTTGCAATCATTGACACCGGATGAAGCTGACAACTTCGAGTTATTGGTGAATCGTCTAGAGATGCGTTATGGTCAAACTCATCTACAACCGGTGTACCGAATGCAGTTAAAGAGCCGAAAACAGAAAAATGGAGAAACTATCCAGGAATTTGAAGCGGATGTAGCAAGAATGGTTCGATTTGCGTATTCAAATGCAGCGGAGGATTTCCTCGAGTGCCTAGCAGTCCAAACCTTCACCGATGGTCTTCGAGACGTCGAGTTGCAGCGCGCTGTACGGCTGGCGCGGCCGAAGACTCTTGTGGACGCCTTGACCATTGCCCTGGAGTTTGAGGCGGCGACGGAGGCCTCACGTGGAGTTGCTCGACTAAGGGAAATCACTGGTAAATACGACCATGCCGTTCATTCCGTTAGCGACGTTGAAGCGGTAGTAGAGAGATTAATGAAGTTATCTCCAAAAAGAAGGCGCCCAGTGAGATGCTGGAACTGCGGAGAACTAGGCCATATAAGAAATACTTGCCCCAAAAAGAAAAATCTTCTGCTGAAGTATATACCCCAGCAGCAGGAAAACTAGAACGGGTCGACTCCTGGAGGGCGAAATCGACCCCAAACATTCCCGAAGCCCCTCACACCATAAAATTGGCAACTCTGCGACATCACGTGGATAGCTTATATGTGGATGGCCTCATTGATGGGAAGAACTTTAGCATGCTGGTAGACACTGGAGCTACAAAAACTATCGTCCGACCAACCATCATTATGCGAAATAAGATGTTGCCTACCAGTTGGAGACTGCGTACCGCTACCGGAGATTCTGCTAGAGTCTACGGTGAGATACAGGTGACGCTACAGTTTGGTTCAACCTCTCTTGTTCACTCAGTGCTGGTGGCTGACGTTGATGAAGATGTTGTTCTGGGCATGGATGTTATGCTCCACTGTGGTTTTCATTTGGATCTTCGCCAACGTATCCTTCGTACTGGTAATGAAGAAATATGCCTGCACCGAAAACAAGTTGACAATGCCTCGATTAAGCTAATCGATGATATCGAACTTCCGGCAAGCTGCGAATGTGTCGTCACAGCGCGGTTGGATGGACTGGAGCCAGATGGTGCCCCAGCCATGATAGAGCCGAAGAACCATGACCAAGAATTGGGAAAAGGACTCCTTGTGGGTAAGACTCTTGTTAGATCCGCCAAAGAGGTACCCATCCGAGTTATTAACTTGAACGATCATCCAGTTCTTCTCCGAAAGGACACGGAAATGGGAAGTTTAGAACCAGTAATGGCCATAATTCACAAGATAAATGTTACGGAAACAGATGAGACCAACGAAATTGAACAATTAATGACAAAATTAGACCCCTCTTTGACAAAATTAGAAAAGAAACAGGTAAGAGATCTACTTTACCGTTATAAACCTGTATTTGGTTCTAAAAGTAAACTGGGAAGAACTGATGTTGTACAACATAGAATTGACACTGGTGATGCACGTCCGATTCGACAGGTACCCCGAAGGATGCCTCAAGTTAAAAAGGAAGAAGCAGACAGAGCCCTTAAAGAAATGATTCAAAATGGCATAGTCGAACCATCCAGTAGTCCGTGGGCTTCTCCTGTGGTATTAGTGAGAAAGAAAGACGGATTAATGCGGTTTTGTGTCGACTATCGAAAGCTAAATGATGTCACTAAGAAGGACAGTTATCCTCTGCCAAGGATTGATGATGCCCTCGACGCTTTGGCGGGTTCTACTCTGTTTTCTACCTTGGACCTTAAAAGCGGATACTGGCAAGTTAAAATGAATCCTGCAGACAAAGAAAAGACTGCCTTTACCAGTGGATCAGGGTTATGGCAATTCACGGTCCTTCCATTTGGCCTCTGTAATGCTCCTGCGACGTTTGAACGACTAATGGAGAACATCCTGCGGGGTTTGTCATGGGAAACTTGTCTAGTTTATCTAGACGACATCATCATAATGGGTAAGACCTTTAAGGAACATTTATCTAACCTGGAAGAAGTTTTTAAAAGATTACAGAACGCTAATCTAACATTGAATGTTAAGAAATGCCATTTGTTCCAGAGACAGGTCAACTATTTAGGACATAACGTAAGCAAGGATGGCGTTGCTGTTGACCCCGCTAAGATACAAGCCGTTCAGGAATGGCCAATCCCTATCGACAAACATCAGCTCCGGAGTTTCTTGGGTCTTTGTTCCTATTACCGACGATATGTCAAGAATTTTGGAGACATCGCCAAACCCTTGACACGTTTGACAGAACAAGATAAGTCCTTCTGTTGGGATCAGGAATGTCAAAAGGCGTTTGAAATATTGAAGAAACAGCTTACGTCAGCACCTGTTCTTGCTTATCCACTTCCTGATGGTAAGCTTATTTTGGACACCGACGCCAGCAATGTGGGAATTGGAGCCGTCTTGTCACAGCTACAAGACGGTAAGGAAAGAGTGGTTGGTTACTTCAGCAAAACTTTATCGAAAGCTGAAAAGAACTACTGTGTAACTCGGAGGGAACTGTTAGCAGTTGTAAAATCCGTCGAACACTTTTATAAATATCTGTATGGCAGAAAATTCCTGATCCGAACAGACCATGCTAGTTTAAAGTGGCTACTTAGCTTTAGGAACCCAGAAGGACAGATAGCAAGATGGCTCGAAAAACTGCAGGAATATGATGTTGAAATCGAGCACAGACCTGGAACCAGACATCGTAATGCTGATGCACTTTCCAGAAGACCATGTCGACCTGATTGCCCTCATTGTACCCGTATGGAGCAGAACGAGGAAAAACTTGCCTTAGTTAAGGTTGTGCCAGAAGACGAGAGCTCTATGCTGGAGGGACAACAAGAAAACGATCCCGTTCTGAGAAAGATTAAAGAGTGGAAGAGAATGGACCGTCGTCCGTTGTGGAGAGAGATATCCTCATCCTCTCCTGCTTTAAAAGCATACTGGTCCCAATGGAACTCTTTAATTTTGGACGGAGGGCTCGTTAAAAGACTTGTAGAAAATTCCGAGGGCACCGAAACAAGGAAACAAATAGTGGTCCCAAGAAATGCTGTACCGGAAATTTTAAAACAGATACATAATGATAGTTCTGGAGGACATCTGGGTATCACGAAAACGCTGCAAAAGATCCGAGATAGATTTTACTGGGTAAATTGCACTAATGATGTTAAAGATTGGTGTCGTAAATGCACTACATGTGCTGCCAGTAACGGTCCGCACCGAAAACCGAAGGCGGAAATGCAGCAATACCTGGTTGGAAGTCCTTTTGAAAGAATCGCAGTAGATGTATTGGGGCCACTTCCACCGACCGATGTAGGAAACAAGTACATCTTTGTTGTAATGGACTACTTCACTAAATGGGTTGAAGCATATGCAGTTCCCAATCAGGAAGCTACCACTTTAGCAGATATATTGGTTGAAGAATTCGTAAGCCGATTTGGGGTACCACTAGAATTACATTCAGACCAAGGAAGAAATTTTGAGAGCAAGCTGTTTCAAGAAGTTTGCCAAAGATTAGGCATCCACAAAACGAGAACCACAGCGATGCACCCTCAGTCTGATGGAATGGTGGAACGAATGAACCGGACTATAACCAATTATCTGTCAAAAGTGGTGTCAGATTGTCAGAAGGATTGGGATCGACATATTCCACTATTTCTAATGGCAATTCGATCGGCCATCAACGAATCAACTGGCCAAACGCCTGCGAAGGTCCTGTTCGGTAGAGAAATGAGGCTACCATGTGACTTGGTGTTTGGTTGTAAACCTGGTGAAGAAATGGCACGTGAACAATATGTCACCGACCTTCAGAATCGAATGGAAAATATACACAACCTGGTGCGTGGAAAACTACAATTATCTAGTGATCGGATGAAGAGGTACTATGACACACGGACAATGGAAAAGAGTTACCAAGTTGGAGATTTAGTTTGGCTCTATAACCCCCGACGGCGTCGAGGTATTTGTCCCAAATTACAAAAGAACTGGGAAGGTCCTTACACCATCAAGAAGAAGATTAACGATGTCATTTATCGGATCGTGAAAATTCCCAGAGGGAAACCCGTCGTGGTCCACCACGATCGTTTGGCGCCTTACCAGGGAAACCACAGTGGAGATGCGCAGCAACTCCAAGAAGATGGTTTGGCTGGCTCAAGGAGTGTGCGGGATTCCGATGTAAGAAATAACATTCCAGGAGGAATGAATCTAAGGAGGGGGCAGTGTAACGGGATAACCGTAAAGGAAGGGACCTTAATTTAAAAGATTGTTGTTGACAGTTGATTTTTAGAAGTTTGTAAAAAAAAAATCAACTGACCATTTTAAATAATGTTTCTAGAAAATTCTAGAAACTTCTAAACACACTAACTAGATTAAATAATGTTGTATATAAGGGGATGCACGGACAGTTAACGTCAGTTCGAGTCAAGTGTTCAGAAGAGTTCATTGTATTGTCAAGTAGTTAGACGTTATCCAGCAGAGTTCAGTGTATCTTAACAATTTTGTAAATAAATTGTGTAAAAAGCCCCCATACGTGTTTCAGTATTTTGGTTGACAAGATGACAAACTGTCAATTTATACAATTACAGATTTAATTTTATTTAAAATAGTAGGCAGAATCGTGTTAGGTATTTTGAATCAGGTTTTGTTTCCGGTACGCGGTACATTAGAATGACGTCACGTCCGTTAGATTTACTGAGTTACCCATAGTGCCGCTAAAGAAGTTTTACTTCAAAAATGTTTAAATAAGTTTTCATTTTTCGAGACCTATTAAAAAAATATTCTTTTTTACATTACAGTTGTGAATATTTTCGATCGATAAGTTCCACTGTAATTTTGTTTTTCCAGAGTCGATTTCCACCACATGCAGTTCAAGCCGCTTCAGAACGAGCACGGGAAGACAGAAAATACGAACGTGAAAACCGAAGAGGATTTGAAAGAGAACGTCCTCCTGTCCGTGACGATATTCGTAGAGATTTTCTCCGGGATGATGATCGAAGAGTTGATAGAGATGCAAGATTTGAGAGGAGAGATAGAGATAATGATCGACGAGATCGTGATAGAGATAGAGACAGAAAGTACAGAGATAGAAGCCCTGTAAGACGAAGTCCACATAGACATAGAGATAGAAGTAGAGATCGAAGGGAGAGAGGGCGTTATTAATAATATTAGTTATTATTATATTGCGTAAAAACTTTTAAGGATCTGATATTTTAATTTCTTCTTTTATGTACATAAATGATACCAGTATTGGATAAATGTACTACTAAAATTAGTGTGATTATATTATTTTTAAGAAATATGACATTTAATTTTTTTGGAATATCATTTTCTTAATTTTTTATGTTAATAAACTCGGGCGTTTCTTAATTAAAAGTTGTCATATAATTTTTGTGCATTTTAGAATGTTGTAATAGTCAGTTACCTTTTACAGTAATTAATTCATAGATCTGTAAATATTTTGCTTATAAATATGGATTTTCTCTTTGAATTGTTAAATAATACATTTCTAATTTAACCTGTTTTTTAAGTAATTTATATAAAAAAATGTACATACATTTATACAACAAAGAAACGATTTAGATTTTAGTTTAGTATGCCGTTATTGTTTAATAACTTTTTTTATCTAATATAAAAATTATGATCTTTATGAATGTTTTTTTTTTCGTTTGATATAGTCACTGGTCGTACTGTAGTTTAATTAATCTTATTGTATTTCTTCCATTGGTTCTTGTTACCCATTCCAAGATCTTGGTTCCCTCAACTAGTTTGTATAGGTTTAGACTAGAGGGTAAGTAATTTGAAGGGAGGGTCATCCTCATTGATAACGAAAACAGACATGACATAACAATTGGTGTACCGCAGGGATCGGTGCTTTGACGAACACTGTTGAACGTCTTTTATGATGATCTTCTTAACCTATATCGGGGCAAAGATACCCAGATCATAGGAATCGCGGATGATTTGACTGTTCTCAGTAAACCTCAGCTCCTAGGCCTTTGGAAAACGTCAGAAATAGGGCTACGATGACAATTACCGGTTGGATGAAGGCTCGGATAAAACAGGCAGTAATTTTAAGAGGGCACGGGTGGAGACAGGAACGCGTTAAAGTCAGTTTCCGGGTGGAAGATCGGGTTACATATCTGGAATAACCATCACAGACACAAGATCGTTTGATGGTCGTACAAAAAAGGCAAGTGCCGAGGCCGAAGATCGATAAACGAAAATTTCACGGCTAATGCCAAACATTAGTGGGCCTACTATTCGCAAAAGAGAAGTGCTGGCTGGGTTGGTTCCCTCCATCCTCCAATCTGGAATGATGCTCTGAACAAACAGCTATGCAGAGTCATGTTCGAAAGGGTTTAGAGGAAAGTGGCCATAGTGTGCCTATCGAAATGTACCTACCATAGGCGTCCAAGTTGTAGCAGTCATTATACATCTGCTAGTCGAAGAGATACAGAATCTATAATGCAAGAACAACATTGAAGACGCCAAAGAAGCGGAAAGACATTTAAAGAGTGTGGAGAAGAGAATGGACAGACCCCACAAACCAAACAGCAACATGGACAAAGAGCATTATATCATTTTATAAAATGTGTCAAATGCCCCCATAGGGGAACAAACTATTTTTTGGCAGGCCATTGAAAGGGGTAAGTGACTATTTTAAAAAAGTTGTAAAATCCAGGATTGATCACTTTTTTACTCGATATAAAATTATATCACCTTCTCAATATGGATTAACGGAGGGCGTGTTAACTAATGACGCTATCTTAGACCTCACACAAGATATATGTATATGAACTTATGGATAAAACTAGACCTGCCACTTGTGTCTTTCTTGACCTGGCTAAGGCATTTGATACTGTTTGTTATAAACAATTACTCGATGCATTGGAAGACTGTGGAATACGCAGTATATAGTCCATTTCATCGTTTTTGGCCGATTTGATATTAGAAACTACTGAAATAAGATTAAACTGTCATCCAAGTTACCAATGGCGGAGAGTTTTTTTTTCTAAATTAGGTCGTAAGTTTCTGAAACTATCAATGTGGTGTGACATCTACAAAAATATGACATTAATAATTATTAAATTCAACCCTTCAAGAACGAGCCGTGCATGATGGTTACTAGGAATGTGAATTAAGTCAAGACTTCCGTATTGAATACTTTTTATCCACCGGTGAAACAAGATGCAGTTACGTAAGTGTTGTATTAAAAAACAAACGTCCTCATTTAAATTTCTAACTTGCCTGTATCTGAGAGAGATGTAACTCTAAATTTACTTCGAGTATGATTTCTGTCATCGGCCAAAATCGGTGAAATGGACTATAGCACACATATTGTTAAAAGATTATTTGAGAGACAGAAAACAGAGCGTTAAAATAAACAATGTTACAAGCAAAAGGACAACTTTAAAATATGATATTCCTCAAGGCACAGCCATAGGTCCACTACTCTTTAGTATACATATAAATAGTTTATTTAACTCAAATTCACTTGGAAAGATACTAAGTTTTGCAGGCGATATTACACAGTGCAGATAATTGGGATGCTCTTAAATCAAAAATTGAAGTAGACTTACTACAAATAATTAAGCTTAACTGTTGATTTAAAAAAAACTTATTACATGCCGTTTTGTAGCTATAAAAGTTCCTTGCTTTTTTGCAATGATATAAAAATACAGGCACAACAGACTATTATATGCATGTTAACTCCACAAATAAAATTAAATATCTTGGCATAATAATAGATTCTCACTTAAGATGGGACGATCACATAAAAGAACTATCTAAATGTTAACTTTGCCTGGTCTCCTAATTTACACACTTAAGTACAATATTACACATTCCGTACTTATAAATTATTATATACTACTCTCTACTTGAATCACGTCTTCGTTACATGGTTACGGTATTCTTGGATGGGGTGGAGTAAGTCCTTGATATTTAAAAAAAGGTAGAAATATTACAAAAAAGATCTTAAAAATAATTTTTAATATAAGTAAGACTTACCCTTCAGATCAGTTATACAATGAGAGTAAAATCATAGACACGAGACAACTTTATATGTTCTGTATCCTAACAAATATTTATAAAAACAAACAAAGTTAATAACATCCAGCACCAATACATAACACGTTCAAGAATAAATAAGAATGTTTTAATTGAGATTCGAAAAAAGACTACAGGACAAAGGTGTGTTTCATTTACTGCTCCAAGAATATAACTCCTTACTCTATATATACAAATTGTATCTCCATTCCATTAATTCATTCAATATGATTAAGTCCATTTTTAAAAAATATGTCTTAAACATAGACCATAAATTATGTGCGGGAAAGAGATATTTTCTGAATTAAAATGCGTGCGGGAAAGTATTGTTTTACACATGCTTGTAGAAAAAAATGAAAATAATGTTGTTTAAATATATAGTTTTTTAATTTAAAGCTATTGCTGGTTTTATCTTCATGCTAGACATTATATAATTACCTTTTTAATTTTTTCATGCCATTTCTTTATAAATTTTTTATAAACAAATTAAATAATTTTAAAAAATTTTTTTTCACCATATTATAAGCGTAATAAAAAAAATAATGATTTTTAAGTAAAAAGAATTTCCTAATAACAATATCTGATTGTTTATAATAGTTTTTTTTAGGTTATTTAATGTTTAAATCAATTATAAAGGAATCTTTTTTTTATTAGCTACCAGAACATATAAAACAAATAAATGACCTTAATCTATTTAAAATAAGGATACATTCCTTGTTACCGTAAACGCGGGTGACTTCGGACAGCAACGATGACTTCGGACACATGGCATGTGGGTGGGAAAGTGGTGTTTTTGGGTGGGAAAATACCGGTTCTGACAATCGGCTGCGTCGGTTACCATTAGCAAACAGTTTGAATTGTGCAGTGCGACCGAGAGATTGTTATTACGGTAAGCATTTTCATTTTGTACTTTTATTCCCGATGTTATATAATTTTTGAATTTCAGAAATGTTAAAAAAGTAACTGTTGTGTAGTCTGTCGTATTAATAATAGTCAGATCTGTTTTATGGCAATCTCTAGCTACAAGTATAGGTAATAACTGGCGTGAAAATTGTAGTCTTGTCTATAACAGTATTTTATATACAGGGTGTTAATAAAAATTTGTCATTGTTGCAGGTGACTTCGGACATGCCTAATAAGTATAGAAAAGTGTTGGGGGGTAGGAGTTACATGAATTATTGTCTGGAAAATGTAGAAAAAACTATTAGAGACGTAAAATCAAAAAAGCTGTCTATAAGGAAAGCTTCTGCTCGTTACGAGGTACCAAAGTCAACCATAAGTGACAAAATCAAGGGCATTCATAGTAAAAAACACGGAGGTCAACTCATTTTATCTTCACACGAAGAAGAAAACATCATCGTAGGAAATTGTAACCTGTGCAGAATGGGGATATCCGCTAACTGAATTAGATATTAGAAAAATAATCCAGCACTATTTAAACCGAAAAGGTGTGACCACAAAATTCAAAGATAATATGCCTGGACGAAATTGGGCTAAAGCATAATAATTTACCAAGTGATATTTTACTAGAATAATTTTTGTTTTTACTTTTGTTGTTTTTCGTTGTGTTTTATTGAATATTTAACCTTTGTTTATGATACAATTATTCATTGTTTTACTTTTACCAAAGACTGGATCTCAGTGATATGTTTAGTTCCTTATGTAAGAAAAATATTTTATTAAACTTGGCATAAACCGTGAACCTCTTTTAGTATTGTCTTATTTTGTTGATGAATTTGTGCCTGTGTATTTTTTTTTGTGTCCGATGTCATAATCATGTTCATTGGCTTCGTTTTTAAGCATTTTTAAATCATGTCCGAAGTCACCTCCAAAGTGCAGGTGACTTCGGACATCCAAGAAGTAAAAAAAAATATGTCAAGGTCAACAGTTTAAGTGACTTTATTTGCATAGATGAATTGAATATATATGTGGGGTACCTACCTAATTTTTTCAAAATGTTTCGTCCCAAGGTATCCGCTGCACAGATAAAAAAGTCGAAAATCTGTCCGAAGTCACCCGCATCTACGGTACTAAACCTGAAGCCATATTCCTTGGAGGAATACCTAAACATCTAAAAATTATGTGTGTGTTTTTTAGTAGATTTATATCTACTATTCAGCTGGTTCGCAGGTCACGACTTCGGGAAAATTTCACTACATTTTTTCGTTTTGGGCCCCCCTGACCTCAAAAACACCTTCCGTTCAAAAGTTTATATATATATATATATATGTATAGTTCCGATATAACGAAATCTGTGGACACGATAGCGGTCGCATTTCGTAACGGATCGAAATGAAATTTGGTACAAAAATCAATCGTCCAAAAATCTCGGTCGAGTTCGTTAATGGGCCAAATCGGTAAGGCCGTTTGGGCGTGACATTAAATCAAAATGTAAAAAAATTCGTAACTTTTTTACTTCACCCTGTACAAAAAAATGTTAGAGGACTTTTTTGTTTGTCTTAAAGAGACCTACAACTTTTATCTAAAACATTTTTTTCTAAAACGTATACTTTTAATATATTCAATTAATATAAATCTACTGATGCGCCTGGCTTACCACGGGCCATTTTTTTTTCTTTTATCTGAGTTCAGAGCTGACACTATTTTGTTCAAATGTGGATGTATGTCGTTCTGTATATTCATGTTTTTTTCAAATTAAAGATTATTATTATTACTTATACTTCTAAATGTAATTGCTAAAAAAATTTTTCTTTTGTTAAAAATTTAGTTATTTATTTATTTAACAATTTGTTATAAACAAATTTTTTTATTTGCAATAATTTTTTTCTAGAACATAAAAAAGTAACAAAAACAGCTATCTACAACAAAATGCCAAAAATTTTTTTTTTCAATTTTTTACGGAACTTTGTAATTTTAGATTACCGCTGAGTCCAAACGCTGTCTCGATTTGCCAACAAACAAATTACTGCAACTTTGCAACTATTGCAGATACAGTTTTCGACCGTCAAGTAGTTTATTAACTACACGCATTTATTTATAAAAATTCACATTTTCGATTCATTATAATACTTATATATTATATAAACAAATAACATCCTAGCTGAAATTTTCTGCTCTTTCAGAAACATTTATAATATTTCAGCTATCACTTATACTTTTTAAGATAGTAACAAAAACCGAAATGCCTATTTTTTCAGTTTTTTGTTAATTACAATTGTAATTTTTATCTCCAGAAAGAAATCGAAAAATGGTCTTTCTCTAAATGCCATTCTGGATCGTTTGAGCTATCACCCATATTTTTAGGAGACTGGTAATTATTTTTCGCAGGAAATCAACTTCTCGACTAGACTATAATCTGATACACATTGTAAACTAATTCTTATAGTATTTTTTTAATCACTTTTTATCAAAAATTTTATTCTTTAACTTAGTTTAAGATACTGAAAAACGTGCTATTTTTGATATTTTTTATATTTTAATTGTTATTCTTTTAAAACAAACTTTGAGTCTATAACCTGTGCACGACCTTGAGGTTTTAACAGGTTCTGGCCATGTTTATGTTTAACAATAATTATTACTATGAAAATATTTTATTATAAAAGCATGTAATTTTTAACCAATAAACATGTTGTTATTATTATATTAAAAAACTCAAATACCAAATTTTGGCAGAATTTCGTCAACTGATTTTCGAGACATAAATAAAATGCAACGAGGTCTGTCGCAAAGTAAACAGGACAAATACAAAAATTAACAATTTTTTATTTTGGTAAATGGAATTTATTTTATTCAAAATAGTCTCCTTTAGAGTTAATACAACGATTTGCACGGCCTACAAGTTTTTCGAATTAGAATTTCAGCTCATTGACGAGGAAGCTGTTCAAAATGGTCGCCGCACCTTTTGAATGGCCTATACGTCGGCATATCGATGTCCCTTCATGGGCAAATGTAGTCTACCGAACAGAAAAAAGTCCCACGGTGCCATATCCGGAGAATATGGGGAGTGGTAAAATGTCATTTTTTGTCAAAAAATCAGACACAGGTGTTGATCGATGTGATCTGCATTATCGTCCGACGTAAACGCTTTACGGCCCGCTGGAAGGAATTCTTTGTAAATAACTCTGTTTGAATCCTAGAAAAAAATCAACACTGATTTCTTTTTTGACTTTTCCAAACTTTTTTTTTCGCATTTCACTCTCTTGGGTGCTTCCATGTGACGTTTGGTTTCGGGATCGTATTGAAAACACCACGTTTCGTCACCAGTCACAATGTTGTACAAAAAGTTTTTGTCTTTCTTGGCCTCTTTAATGATGTCTCTCAAATGCAGAATTCGAAGCATTTTTTGGTTCTCCGTGAGCTTGTCCGAAACAATCCGTGAACACACGTTTCTCGTGTCCAAATTCCCGGTCAAAATGCGATAGATAGAATCTTTGGAGATATTTAATTCCATTTGCTTGTATCTCAATAAAGATTATGGCTCATTTTTAATAAAAAGACGCAACTTTGGGCAGTTTGTTTCAACAATCGATGCGTTTTGGTAAATGTTTTACAAAGTTTAAAACAGAACTTAACAAGCTCTTCGAGCGATGTTAAAAAGCTACCGTCAGTTTGAGCGCGATAAAGCAGTTCGATAGTCATGATATTGTAACGGGATAACCGTAAAGGAAGGGACCTTAATTTTGTCATTAATTGTTCAATTTCGTTGGTCTCATCTGATTCCGTAACATTTATCTTGTGAATTATGGCCATTACCGGTTCTAAACTTCCCATTTCCGTGTCTTTTCGGAGAAGAACTGGATGATCGTTCAAGTTGATAACTCGGATGGGTACCTCTTTGGCGGATCTAACAAGAGTCTTACCCACAAGGAGTCCTTTTCCCAATTCATGGTCATGGTTCTTCGGCTCTATCATGGCTGGGGCACCATCTGGCTCCAGTCCATCCAACCGCGCTGTGACGACACATTCGCAGCTTGCCGGAAGTTCGATATCATCGATTAGCTTAATCGAGGCATTGTCAACTTGTTTTCGGTGCAGGAATATTTCTTCATTACCAGTACGAAGGATACGTTGGCGAAGATTCAAATAAAAACCACAGTGGAGCATAACATCCATGCCCAGAACAACATCTTCATCAACGTCAGCCACCAGCACTGAGTGAACAAGAGAGGTAGAACCAAACTGTAGCGTCACCTGTATCTCACCGTAGACTCTAGCAGAATCTCCGGTAGCGGTACGCAGTCTCCAACTGGTAGGCCACATCTTCTTTCGCATAATAATGGATGGTCGAACGATAGTTTTTGTAGCTCCAGTGTCTACCAGCATGCTAAAGTTCTTCCCATCAATGAGGCCATCTACATATAAGCGTGATGTCGCAGAGTTGCCAATTTAATGGTGTGAGGGGCTTCGGGAATGTTTGAAGTCGATTTCGCCGTCCAGGAGTCGACCCGTTCTAGTTTTCCTGCTGCTGGGGTACTTCAGCAGAAGATTTTTCTTTTTGGGGGCAAGTATTTCTTATATGGCCTAGTTCTCCGTAGTTCCAGCATCTCACTGGGCGCCTTCTTTTTGGAGATAACTTCATTAATCTCTCTACTACCGCTTCAACGTCGCTAACGGATTGAACGGAATGGTCGTAGTTACCGGTGATTTCCCTTAGTCGAGCAACTCCACGTGAGGCCTCCGTCGCCGCCTCAAACTCCAGGACAATGGTCAAGGCGTCCACAAGAGTCTTCGGCCGCGCCAATCGTACAGCGCGCTGCAACTCGACGTCTCGAAGACCATCGGTGAAGGTTTGGACCGCTAGGCACTCCAGGAAATCCTCCGCTGCGTTGGAATACGCAAGCCGTACCATTCTTGCTACTTCCGCCTCAAACTCCTGGATAGTCTCTCCATTTTTCTGCTTTCGGCTCTTTAACTGCATTCGGTACACCGGTTGTAGATGGGTTTGACCATAACGCATCTCTAGACGATTGACCAATAACTGGAAGTTGTCAGCTTCATCCGGTGTCAATGATTGCAAGACGTCTAAAGCTTCGCCTCGCAGAGCTAGGGTTAGGGACAATGCCTTCTCCTGGGATGACCATCCATTAGCTCTGGCCGCTGCGTCGAATTGTTTCAGGTAATTTGGCCAGGAAGTCTTCCCGTCGAAGGTCGGGGGTTTCATCGTCGTTCGTACATGGGTCGTCTCCTCGCTTCTTTGTCGTTCGACGTCTGCGTGGCAGGTTTCCATCCTTCTTGCATCTCCGTCGCCGTGGTGGATGGTTTGGTTTCGGCGGCTAGCTTCCTGTTCTTGTTGAAGCTTCCTTATCTCGGACTGCATTTGCTGGTTGACGTCTCGCAGGTTCGCTACTTGTTGATTCAAGTTGGCCACTTGCTGATTTTGCTCGTCTCGCAAGCTGGACACTTGCTGATTTTGTTCGTCTCGCAAGCTGGACACTTGCTGATTTTGTTCGTCTCGCAAGCTGGACACTTGCTGATTTTGTTCGTCACGAAGAGTGTACATTTCGGAGCGCAAATGCGATATTTGCTGGGAGAAGGAACTGGATAACTCTTCTGGTAGGGTAGACATCCGTTGTGATAGCTGGGACATATCTTCGCGCTGGCTCTTCATCTGACTGGAAATCTCCTCTTGCTGGCTCTTCATCTGACTAGATAGCTCCTCTTGCTGGCTCGTCATTCGTCCTGATAGCTCCTCTTGCAGCCGGGAGAGTTGTTGAGTTTGTTCTTCTTGTTGGCTCGTCATTCGTTGCGACAGCTGGGACATATCTTCGCGCTGGCTGCTTATCTGACTGGATAGCTCCTCATGTTGCCGGGATAGTTGTTGAGTTAGTTCAGAATTTGCTTTTTGAACTGGGTCTTCGAACTCCACAGCGTCAGGGTCCAAATTATTATTTACGTAGTATTCACGGAGCCTTCTCAACAATACGGATTTGCTCCCAGTAGTTTCCAACTCTAATTCTTCGAGCTCTCTTCTGAGCTCAGCCACCAATAGTTCATTTATCTTTTTTCCAGGCATTCTTGTATCTTCACCCCACACCTGACACCAATTTGAAACACTTATGGGGACTTTTACACAATTTATTTACAAAATTTTTAAGATACACTGAACTCTGCTGGATAACGTCTAACTACTTGACAATACAATGAACTCTTGTGAACATTTGAACTTGAACTGACGTTAACTGCCCATGCATCCCCTTATATACAACTTTATTTAATCTAGTTAGTGTGTTTAGATCTTTCTAGAATTTTCTAGAAACATTATTTAAAATGGTCAGTTGATTTTTAGAAACTTTCAAAAATCAACTGTCAATAACAATCTTTCAAATTAAGGTCCCTTCCTTTACGGTTATCCCGTTACAATATTTTGACACAACCTCAATAAAAGATGTACCTATCGAACGCTAGCCTCATTTTTACGCCAGATCTCGTACAACCTTATCTTTCACACCTTCTACTGGACTTTGTTGGACAATGATATTTTTTAAATTCTACTTTATTAAAAAACAAAGTAAGATAAATATAGATTAAAAAAACTAAAAAACACGCTTTTATAAAGCATGTTTCTGAAAAACATCGAACTAAAAAGTTAAAAATAATTTTCAAAATAAAATTAAAACAAAAATAAATGAAAAATACAATGTGAAAAAAGCGTGGGCGCTTGACATTCGAAAAATATGGTATGCAGCACCCACGCTTTTTTCACAATAATACTAGTATTTTTCATTTATTTTTGTTTTAATTTTATTTTGAAAATTATTTTTAACTTTTTAGTTCGATGTTTTTCAGAAACATGCTTTATAAAAGCGTGTTTTTTAGTTTTTTAAACTATATTTATTTTTTACTTTTTAGTCCAATTTATTTTATTTCAATAGATTCGTTAATTTGCTGTGACAATTACAAGACCCTCACTCAATCATTATTCGTTTATTTAGTTGGAAATGCTTTGAAAGCGTGTTTTTTTGATTTCTCAAATTATATTTATTGTATTCATATTGTTGATGATTAAACATATTGTTTCAATCACTTGGAAAAAAAATATTATTGTGAAATCTAAAGAATTGTTAGATTAATTCTAAGACAATTTCATTCATATTGTTTATAATTAAACGTATTGTTTTCAGAACTTGGAAAAAAAAAATTACTATTGTGAAATCTAAAGAATTGTTAGATTAATTCTAAGACAATTTCATTCATATTGTTTATAATTAAACGTATTAAACGTGACTAAAAAAAATAACGATACGGGACTCATCCAAGGCAGCAGCCGCGGAGTGGAGAGTTACAAACAAACAAACATACATACATACATACATACATACATACATACATACATACATACAGGTGAAATTAATAAAAGCGTGTTAAAAAAATAATAATCACATCTTTACCAAATTAATTAGAACAAAAAAAAATGGAGTTGCCAGGCATCGATCCCGGTACCTCTCGCATGCTAAGCGAGCGCTTTACCATCTGAGCTATACACCCAGTTAATAAAATTTGACGATAAGCGGTACATAGAATAAAGATTAAAAATATTGTTTTTTTATGTTATTGTATTAAATATCTTTTGTAATAATTTAACATTTAAAATCATTTTTATAAGAAGCAAACAAGATGAGTACACAGCTGCCTTGAGTCTCTGGCTTCTTGTGCTGTGTCGAGTGTCCGAGCGAAATATTAGCCCAAACTGCAGACATGCGCAAAGGAGTGGAAAGTTACAAACATACATACATACAGGTGAAGTTAATAAAAGCGTGTTAAAAAACTGTAAACATTGAATAAACAATAAAAAATACTGTGAACTAAAATGTGGTATGTCTATAGAAACTTTCCTTTGAAAAACTGCCACAGGTCTCCGGCTACCAACTAAAACCGGATAAACTGTGTGTAAAAGAAACCAAAAATAAAATGTGTAAATATTGAATTGGTAATAAAAAAATATTTTTCCAGACACGTTAAAACGTATTTATTCAACTTATAGTTATAATAAACGATTATAACTTTATATTTTGTAAATAGTAAATTTTATCTACACAAACTTAACATTAACCAAGTTAAAACCGCCGAAATATATGAGCATTAGAAGCAAAATATATAAATGATCTCTATAAATAATTACTATAAATCTCTTAAGACAGTCTCAAATATAACAAAAAAAAATACGATAAGATATGAAAATAAGCATGTTTTTGTCATCAATTTTTTGAAACAAGCAAATAGGTACTGAAAAACATCTAATAAATATGGAATGAAAATTATAAAAGATAAAAAATTACACATTATGTATATATATAAAGAGCACAAACACTTATTACTTATCTAACTTATTTTCTTATTATTTTTCTTTTACATTTAAAACGATTTTTCTTGTGTTAACTGTAGTTGTAGTAACAATATTTTCATTTACCGGTAAAGAATCTATTTCAACTTTTAATCGTTTTTTTGAAGGTTCTTGAGAAGGTAGATACTCATCTATATCCGGTTCTATGAAATCTTTTTTAGTTTTCCCCCCATAATCGATTATTTTGTTATCCTTTGCGAGGAAACTTTTCACTGTTTCCATTACCTTCTCAAAGATACCCAATGATTCTTTTTTATCTGTGTGATTTATATCACTGTATTTTTTGCTCATATCTTCGAGGATCTTTGTGATTTCCTGCTCGGTGGAGTTGTCCATGTCCAATTCATCTAGTTTGCCATCAAAGTCGTCCTGAAATGAATTAAGATAAATTATTTTAATATTCTATAATACAAGATTTAGGTTGAGTCACAAAATTGTCTAATTTACATTTTATGTTAAACGGGTATAAATGTAGTTGCTTAGTTTTAAAGTAAAATTGAATAAAAAACGTGTGCAACTAAAGTTTATTAAAGGATCCTTTACTGGAACTGCTAAAATGGGTGAATTCCGATGGAAGCGAAACTTTTAATGTCTGGGTCAATCGAAAATGGGAGCAACGAGGGATAGATAGGTCAGGAGAAGCTTTCCGTTATTCAATTTTGTAAAGATTTTTCTGTGGCAACACCTGTTCCGAAGCTAATATTTAAAACTTTGCTATAAAAAGTCTTTATACCGTGGTTTAAAAAGATTATTTTGATTAAGTAGGAATTAAATAGATCGATATTTATATTTAAGGTGTGCAATATCTTAACAGTATAAAAAAAATTGTGGTAAGAAAGTCAAAGCGAAAAATAATTGTTGGTTTGGCGAAACAATGAATTTTATAAATAACAAACAATGAAATTGAGTAAAAAACAATTATTGGAAATGAACGATAAAAAGATACAGGTAGTTGGAGAAAAATTTATTGGTGACTCACTTTTTGACAAAGGCAGGAGGCGTTGGCCAATTAGCAAGAGTGGAAGTTTTATTACTCATTATTCTAACGTATTTTCTGCCGTAACACCTACTTCAAACCTAACATTAGAAGCTTTAATAAAATAAATAAGTTTGACTAATATACAAGAACTAAGTGTCGAAATGACAGAATCATCTTATGATGTTTAAGGAATTTTGATTAAGTCGCAATAACCTTATGAACAAAGATTAAAAGAAAAGACGTATAAAAAACATGAGGGTTAAACTAAGAAGGTTGAATTTTGTTCAAGACCTAAATTTAAAGAAGAATTCTGGTCTTTCAATAACTCACGAAGACTAGATACCAGGAGTCTACACGGTATAGGCTTTTCCATAATATTTCTGGTCTCAATAATCAACCCAGATCATAGTTCTATTTTTGCCACTGGCGGCGCGAGTAACCATAAGAACTTATAGAGCCTTATAAGAACCGATGTTTATGACATTTAAATTTCGCGAAATTAAATTCAATATATAATATTAATTTATTTATTTAAAATTAGTTGTCATAAAAGCTGTCAATAGTAACAAAACTTCCCGCGTAAGGATTTAAACGAGTATCTTAGGAACACGAGCGCACTCTACCGGCAATAGTTCTGTCCCCTAAATTGAGACCAATTTTTTAACATTACGTTTAAACTCCTGGTATCTATACTTCGTGCAATAACTGCTCTACAATATAATACATAACTGAAAACTTACACATGTTAGCACAATACAGAGAATAGATACTAAAAAAATCCAAGAGTTGGGATGGTCTAAAAATGTAAATTGTTTCAGAAAGATCTGATTTTTTGGTAGTTTTCAGCGTAATGGTGGATCATTGTTATTTTTTGCAAAACTATTTAAATGATAGGTGTCATATAATTCTGGAGGCACTCTGAAGTCGCCAAGAATTGATTCTCTTGCGATCCAGTGCCTTGCAACGATAAAGAATGTTTCAGATTCCCTGCTGCATAACCTGCAACTTAATTTTCCCTCAAACAGCCCCCTGGATTATGGGTTTCCTTAACCGGTGCATGACCCGTAAGAGGGACAGAAATTTTTGAGTTTCCATCACTGCTGTAAATTCCTGCTCCTGAACCTTAAGTAGATGCATTTCTACCTGAAATGTTTTTTAGGAAGGTATTTGAGAACCATGTGGTCTGATTTCATCTTCCATATCTCTTTTCTAATTTCCTGCTTTATTTTATTGTTAACAACAATGTTGCTCAGATTTTCTTGAAGCCTATCCTTATCTCCCTCTTCAAGGTTATGAGAATAGGAGGAAGGTCTAACAGGAATTCCATTGCTGCTGCTGGATTGCCTCTCAGAAATCCCAGAAAAGATTTATGTTTGATAGTTTCCAATATAGTCATGGACACGTTTTGAAGTAATGAGAATTTTGCGAAAGATTGAAGTGGATTGTATATAGTATGGTTTTACCAACAAACACTTCAATCAATTAAAAAAAGGATTTGAAATTAAATATATTTTAAAAGAGCTTTATTTTTAATTAATTTTAACATCTTTTAAAACAATGAAAGTTTTTGAAAATTCTATAGCGTTTCATTACCGATGGTTTTGAATCTGTTTGCACCAAAAACCTTTAAAATAGAGCATTGGAAACTCGATTGGAAATCATTCAAAATAATATATTTTTTGAAATAGATTTTTTTTGGATCAATTTCATGTACTAATGATTATCTTTTGAAATAATGAGAAAGTTTGTAAAACTCTTTAGTTTGTTTAATTCGTTTAAACACGATTAGTACAAAAATTAAAAAACAAAGAAGAGGCGTTCTATATCATAGATAAATTTTTGAAGTTGTATCTTATGAGACGTTTAACCGGATCAACTGAACGTAGAAAGACCAGCAGAAAAAAGTGGGATATACACCACTATTGCGGTAAGAGAAAAACGCTCGCGCATACGACAGTTTTTGGAGTCATGCTTCTTATGGGACGTTCTGGCGATTGGAAAATTAGAAACAAATCGAGAAAAAGTTGGAAAATTATAAAATTATGAAAACTTGAAAAAATCGTTAAAAGATTAGTCATACGAAGAAATTGAAGTAATCTAAGAGAGCTTTTGCTGTGAGACAGAAGAGAGCGAAACTTTCAATGGAATTAAATTGAACCTTTGTGATTACACATACGGCAGAGCGGAGAACGGAAATGAGCGTAGTTAGTAAACGCTTGGGAAGCGTTGAAATTTGTTTGATATTTTCACGCGTACTGTCTCATTTTGTATTGAGTTTCGACTGGTTTTGTCGAAAAATCCACGAGTTAGTCAGTGTTTGAACTACTCTTCGCTATCTTCATCGTTACCAGCTTTATCTGTGGCCAATTTATAATTCAATTTAACATGCATAATACAAGCATAGATTCTTTGCTTCACGGCTAATTTTATACAAATCCTGTATAAGTAAAATCAATTTATAAAGATAAACGTATTCTATAAACCAGATATAATTTTAAACCTTTTATTTTCTAAAATATCCGTTAAAAAATATTAATAAAGTGATTACTACTCGATATTCTTATCAAAATATTATCATTTAAAAATAACCTTCATTTTTATGAAGTTACATAATAGACATTGGAAGTATTTTCGATAATATTATACCAAATTAGGTAAGTAAAGTGTACATAGCACTTGATAAATAACATAAAAACTTGCTGACTATTGCATTGTGATATAAAATAAATACTACGTATTGATAATTAAATATAATTTGTAATCAATTTTAATATTTTTAAAACAAACTGCGTGTTTAACAGAAACTCACGATAAAAATAGATTTGAATATACAACGAATATTTTTACCAGTTTTAGATAAATCGAGGTTTCATAATTAATTGTAGAAAAATGTAGGAATAAATTTAATAAAAAATAAAAACAATAGCTTTTGTTAAAAAAAACAACACTATTATTCGGTTTAATTTTGAGAGCATATTAATCATTACTCATCATTCAGATAACGTTTTTATGTTTGTAACAACACAAAAAATTGTTGTCCATGTCTCAAAAACTATTAATATTTAAAAGAGTTTAATCAATTTTGTAAAAGAAATGTTACCCTGGTATGATTTATAGAAAAAGTACAAATTTTAGTTGATACTGAAAATAATTAAAATCTGGCAATTAGAATTATTTAAAATCACCAGGATGTATGTGCGTAATCAGGAGTGGCATATACATCTACGACCTATAAAATCTACTGTGTCCCACTTTTTTTCTATAATTCTGATGTTTTCTCAGACTTTTGCAAATCTTCTAGTCCTATCTTGGTAAGTTTAGGATAACGTTGGGCTTTAAATTAGGTAGATCTTCCTCTTCTATTTCATATGATCCTAGATATCTGACCATAGAAGCATTCTGAGAGTATGTGTATTGAGGTTATGTCTTCTTCCTCACTGAGAAAAATCTGTTCTGGTTATAGTTTCTCAGGAGCGTCTTCGGTTGTCTTAGTTCTTTTAGATCGTTCCAGTACTTGGCTTTTTCTCTATTAACTTATTTCCTTAGTGTTTCTACGACTGTACTACTGCTGATTCCACAAGATGGTTCTGGTCCCAAATATGGGGTTTCAGCACCTTTTTTGCGAGCTTATCCGCTGTTTCGTTTCCTTTTATCCTTGTGTCCTGAACCCATAAGAGGGTAACTATTTTATTTTGTCGTCGTTCATTTAGTTTGCCTAGGCATTCAAAAGATCATCTTTGAATAAATGGTTTGAGTTCAGTGCTTTGATCGCTGCTTGGCTACCTGACATGTTTACCATCTTTTGTCTACAGTAGTTCCTTTCGATATTAAATTCTACACATCTTTCAATGGAGCGGAAAAATGTTTGGGTATGTACCCAGGCTTTCTGAGTACAGCTGGAAACGACTACCGCAGAGGATAACGTGACAAAAATCCACGATAATTTATTAGCAGACCACCGACTGAAGGTACGCGAGAAAGCTAGGACAGTAAGCATCCCAAAAGATCGCGTCGGTCATATCCTTTAAGAAATTATGGAATGAATGTTCACTCCGGACAACAAGCGTAAGGGTGAGACCACTTCAGATCAGTGTTTGACACTGATTAAGCGCCACCCGAAGGAGTTTCTGCTTGGTTTCCTGTATCCACTGGTACACACCAGAGACCGAAGAACTATCGAAACAGTTGACGGAGGCCCATTTTGCAGACCTCGAAAAAACGTATTTTTCAGACGTGTTAAAGAAGTTGAAGCATCGCTGGGTCAAGTGTATTGAGCTAAAAGAAGTCTATAAATCGTCACTTTTACAATATTTTCGTTTCTCTTTTGTAGGCAAAGTACTTATCGAACGGGCTTTGTATTTGAGGCAAGCTAAAAACTTGTCCTATACCTCTCTTAGACTAAAATACAAAACTGCAGACCTAGCTAGCTAGTAGTAGCACGGTTAACTTAACCTTTATATTTTCAACACACATACATTTTTTTACAAAAAATATCCCAAATTTTTTATATATTGAACTTCAATATTTATATATTTCCGATATAATCACCGCATTTGCTAAAAGAATTTTTTTAATAACATACGGGAGTAAGAATGAAATAAATAGGAAACAAACTACCATAGAAATCTACAACTGCACAAAGAAGCTTTTTATGAAATTGTGATCACCAATTACAACTGTATGGGTATAGTAAGCCATTGGTAAGGCGGCGATAGAGGGCGCAGACAACAGTCGATAAACGCTCTCTTCAACACTGTGTCTTACCGGTTACGCCTGGATATGGGATATAAGCAAAAAGAGCCTATTCGGGAACTGAAGTTTTGTTAGTTAATGTAAGCCTATATAACGTAAACCTATATTTTTTCTGCAGAAATTTTGGAGTATTTTCTTAATTATTAATAATTAAGTGCAATAAATATCATTTTTTCCATTTTTTGCTTAAAAAGCCTAATATTTAAAGTAAAATTACAAAAAAACTATCTTTTAGAACAAAAAAAAACATAAAAATGACGATTGCTAAAACTTTTAATATTAATCTGTTGCTTTAAAAACTGCAACATAATGCAAAATCGTTAATTGTTTATAAATATTGTAAAAATCAACCTACATATTTGTGATTGCTTGGGTACTGGTACTTAATAAATCATCAAAATACAGTAATTATATAGGTACCAATGTACCAAATAAAAACTATCAACATCTATCAAAAACAACGGATCCTGTTAAGGTGCAATTTTTGTGCAAATTCTTCTCTGGGGTATGGAGCACTCTTCACTCACACGTATATGTAATTTTTGTCAATTTCACCAAAATGATCTTTCTGTTTTAGAATATGTTTTGTAAATAATTCCCTGTAAAAAATTCAACTTGCCACAAATCTATGTTTTCTAATTACACATATGCAAAATAGGTAGTATAGCAAACCCACAGCAAAGTTTAAGATCCGACTAAATAGTCTTTTTATCATTTACATATTCAATTTAAAGATATAAAAATTTTAGATTGTCTTAAGCATATTTTTGGTAAAACTAATGCATCTTTGAATATATAAGGGTTCATTCAGCCCTGATACTCCTCAGACAGATCTGCAGTTCTGTGTTAGGGTAGTCTGGGAGAGCTATATACAGGACAAGTTTCCAGTTTGCCTCAAACATCTACCCAAAATATCTACCAGCTGTTAAACTAATGTCTGGTGTACTCAAAAGTAGAAGCAGCGAATTAGAGAGGCACGTGAGATATGAAGTATAGGGAAACTCCCAAACCAAACCAAACCTATGCTGTAAAAAGTCTATTTGTCAGTATGTTTTAGGAAGACTTTAATTTTGATTGAGTAGGTTTTTTTTAATATCATTGAGTACAAATAGTTTGTATCAAAATGGAGAAACATTATAAATTAAGAACAATGAAATTAACTGTAAATGTAAGATAAGACGAAGCAAGTAACTGGAGAAAAAATTATTGATGACAACTCACATTTTCCACAAAAAATCTGAGTTTTCAACTCCCCAATCTGTTATATCCTAAGAAAAAACAAATACGTGCGAATCTTTTATAGTAAATTCAATTCGTATTATACATAACTTGAACTAAATATTTGTTTTTATAAATACTTTAATTAACAGCGCTAATTCTAATAAGTATTTTGAAACTTTCCGAAAATAGATTCAAGATCGACAAATCTTTCTGCAACAATATATAAATGATCAAATCTCATGGGCCGAATTTAATTTATTTTAGTAGTGTATTTTGTTCCGTGTTTGAAGTTTTTTAAACCTATGCTTCTTATTGAATGTTTTGGTCAGACATTAACAATAATTTTTACAATGTTTCCATTTTAATCTTGGTCAACAATTCACTATGTTTGATAAAATCTGCCTAAAAGAATTATATTCACCGTTACAATTAACCGGTCACCCCTACGTTTTTTTACAAGTTATGAAGAATGCTAAGATGAATATTTTTGTTATGTGGGTAGTGTTACACAAACATGACAACGCTTTCACTTGTACTTTTTAACTGCCTACCCCAATTTTTATGCTGTTCAGTAAATTAGTCAAAATTTGTAGCAATTATGTTCCTATTGCTGTAACGTTTGTTGGTTTTGGTTGAAAACATTGTTATCAACTTTTTGTGAATTCAAGTAACCTCTTTTAAATCTCAAAGTGCGAATAATGCCTCTGGACGCTGCTGGAGTAACCAGAACTGTAGCTCTTAATGATGAAGGATACAGCCAACGTCGTATAGGTCGCATACTTGGCGTTCCGCGAACAACGGTGCAAGACGTCATTAGGCGGTTCAGGGAGAGTGGTTGTTACACCAGAGTCCAGACAGCCAGGTCGGTGATGACCGATTTATTGTCAATAATGTACTGAGAGATCGCGTCACTACAGCTACTGAAGCCAGAAACCGACTGTTTGAATTAAGAAATGTAAGTGTGAGTAAAAAAACAGTACGAAGAAGACTAAAGGAAAGAAATCTTTAAGCATTTCGTCCTGCAGGTGTCCCCAAACTTTATGTAGCTCACAAAAGAAACAGACTTCAGTTTCCGCGTCAATATGTTGACTGGACTATGGAGCAGGGAAAGAATATATTGTTCTATCATAAAAGCAGAATATGCTTAAGAGGTCTAGATGGGCGTTAACGTGTGTACAGCCGCCGGAACGTGCGGTTTGTCTCATGCACAATGGTGCAAACAGTGGCATATCAAGGTAGCTCAATGGTGCGGAATGGTATCTCTTATGAGGCACATATATCTGTTTGTGTTCGACAGATGTCATGTCGATACTCATAGGTACGTGATGGAGGTTCTGCAAGACCATGTTATTCCATTTGCACCATTTATTGGGGAAGATTTCCTTTTAATGCATGATAATACACGCACTCACACCGCCCGCATAACTACTGAATACCTAAACCAAGTCGGTATTCAGAGATTACCATGGCCACCCTACAGTCCCAACCTCAACACCATTGAGCATATCTGGGTCACGCACAAGTTCGAGTGCAAAGAGTAGTTCCCAGAGCTTAAAACTACTCTGATAGAGGAATGGCACAATATCCCTCAGTCTGATATCCAAGACATAATGGACGGCCTTCCCAATAGGCTGCAAGTTATCAGAGCCCGAGGGGGTAATACTTATTATTAAATTTAAGTTTCAGCTTAATATGGTGAAAAAAGTAAATATTTCAACAGTATCCATATTTTAAAATTTTAATTTGAGGTTTGTCTTGGTTTTCCTGACATTGAAAGTAATTATGGAACGAAAATATTTTTTTTTGGTTGCTAAAGTGTAAGCAAACAAATCCTGTAAACAAAAACTTCAAGTCGTTCAACATTATTTCTAACACACGTGAAAATCCAGGTGATCGATTAATTGTGCCGGTGAGTGTATTTACAATTTGGGAAAGATACCGGAAAGTAATTTGGAAAGTAAAAATTTATTCATGATTCTAATAATTGTTATTTAAAATGGATTCTCCCTACAAAAATCGATCAATAAGAATAATAAGAACAATTTAAAATTGAAGAAAGAGACACGAAGTTATTTTTGAAAGTTCATCAGAAATAGTAGAAATTTCTAATGTCTAAAAAATCGACAGTGTCAAATTGGCAGACTCGGCGGCATTTTTTTCAATGTAATCCTAATTTAGTACCACATTAGCGAATTTGTTTAATAAAAGCAATGCTAATTTGAACGAAAGCTGACATTAATAAATCGAATTGAATGGTATGAATTAACTGATGGACTTGTTAACCAATAATTAGTGCTCAAAAAGTGCAATCAAATAAAAACGCAAAACCATTTTTTTGAAGTCTTGTAGTGCTGTTAACATCCTCTAAGCATTGAATTACCGACAATGAAGCTGTTAAGAAACGGTTGTGTGAGTTCCCATCTCCGCATATGTTACTGTGAAGGGTGTGCGCGGCAAGGGTGCATCTACGGAGACATGTGTTTTATTTCTTTCGCCCTAAGGACAAAAATCATATAGACCTTTTCTGCACGTTGACTAAAGCACAAGTGTTCATTAACGTTGCAAATTTTATTCCGATTGTTTTATATATTACTAGTGGGGCACAACTATAGACGGTGGCCCATTTAGATATCAATTTGAGACATACCTCGTTTGAAAGCTTATGATGAGTGCTTTTCAACAAGGTATATTACAACCATACCACACATTCTAATCCTCAGATATTGATGAAATTTTGTAGAGTAATTTCGTGAAATTACAATGTTAAAGTAGGGTACATTGACATAACCTATCCAAAATCCAACCTAATCTAACCTAGGTTAGATTAGGTTAGGTTAACCTGAGTGGAGGGTTTTTGAGGTTGTTTTTTTTTTTTTTTAAATATGGGTTTTAAGCATATGGTTGTGACATACCTTGTTGAAAAGCACTCATCATAAGCTTTCAAACGAGGTATGTCTCAAATTGATATCTTAATGGGCCACCGTCTATAGCGCCGCCACTAGTGGTTATTGTTAAATAAAATTATTAAAAAACATACAGTCCACTCAATTATTGAAGTTTAACAGAAGCAAAGTTCCATTTGAGCATGTGCTCGACAGCAGTACAATATAGTGCCCATTGAGCGCTAATACAGAAGAACAAAAACCACTTAAAAAAGATTTGTTTTTTTGCTTTTGAACCTCGATAATGCTGGCTTGGTACTGACTGAGCAAGTATCAATAACTTCAAGCTGATATTCGATATACAGTAAATAAAAAATTCTTATGATAATTTAGTGCTTATTAAGTGCTAGTGAAGAAGAACAAGTAACAAAGATAAATTGTTTCTTATTTTAATTTTCACAATGCTGGCTTGATGCTGACTGAACTACAAATTGGGGATGTTCGTATGCAGCAAATAAAAAACCTTCATTATTTAGTGCTTATTAAGTGTTACCTACTCAATGTAGTTTTTTTAATCCTTGCTTTGAAAATTGATCATTTGATTATGTTACCGATTGACTTGAGTTGGCGTTCTTTTAAAAGCTATTATCGGATTTTTTTACTAACTTGACTTGATTCGGCCGGATACATTTTAAGAAATCTAAGAAATAGAACTTAATATATAATTTTTACATTACTGTATCTAAATTCGATTAATTTGTGCATAAAAATACGATTATTATACTACTACTCAGCAGAACAATTGTGTAAGAATTTTTTAATTGCAATTACTTTGCTTCATGTTAAACCATCAGTGTTATACCTAAAGAAAATTGTTTTTTTTTGTTATTTTATTTTTTCTCAATGACTACGACAGAACTTTTTGAGCACTAATTATCTAACAAATGTTTGCATCAGTTATTTTATACCGTTGAATTCGATTCATACAATATCAGCTTTTGTTGAAATTAGTATTGCTTCAATGTGTTTATTAAAGAGAAAAGCGTCGAATTTGCGAATGCCTTACAAAATTAGCTATTCCGTAAATTTGATACTATCAACTTTTTGCGTTTATTTATAGACTTTGTAGAATTTAAAGAAAATACATACCTAAACTATTAAAATATACCTGCCACTATTATTCGATATTTAACGAAAAAGGAAATTTTAAAATTTGTTTCTTCTCTTTTTTGACAATAACTTGGGGTTAATTTATAATTATTGTAAATTTCTACGATTCTTATTTATTAAAATATGTAAAAAATACATATCTAAAATTTTATCAGACAAAATTATCGCGTTCAAAGTCAATTATTTACAATGTCTTCATTGAATTTTTACAAAAAAGACATTTACAGTCTTAACTTTGTAAAAATTTATCTACAAAATCAATCTAAAAATGTATTAATAATTTTTTTAAATTTCTATCACGTCCACCCAATAGATTCTTTTGACTATACATATAATTTGTAAATGAAATTATGGAAAAAATTCTACAAAAACAATCTAAAATGTTATTTAATAAATTTTTAAAATTTACTTTTTTTAATCTGTTTTCCCAAATTTTTATGTATATTAATAAGCATACGTCCGCGTCGTTATGAAGATATGCATCATTATTATGTTGTTTAACGCAAATTATTTTTATATTTCAGTCACTTGAAATGCTTATCGGGTTTTTGTGTTTAATTAGAAATTTTAAATTATTTAGAAGCAATTTAACAATTTTTAAAAATTCCTATAAATGAGTGAGACATGAAGCTTTTTATTATTTCATTATTTCTCAAAAATAGTAATTTCAAGAAAATTTTATATCGATATTTTAAAAACTAATGAAAGTATCAAAAAAGGTTTTTTATGCCTGATTAGAAATTTTGAATTCTTTATGAAGCAATTTGAAATTTTAAAAATTCTTATAAATGAGTGAGATATGAAGATTTTTGATATTTCATCATTTCTCAAAAATCATCAGATTAAGAAAAATTAAATATCGATGATTTAAAATCTAAAAAAGGTAACGAAAAATCCTTTTTTTGTGTTTAATTAGAAATTTTGAATTCTTTTAGAAACAAAAAATCCTATCAATAAGTACCTAAGATGTAAAGATTTTTATTATTTCATCATTTTTCAAAATAGTAATATCAAGAAAATTTTAATATCGATATATTGAAAACTAACAAAAAGGTACCAAAGAATAGTTGTTTGTCATTAATTAGAAATTTTGATTTGTTTCAGAAGCAATTTGAAATTCCTATAAATGAGTGAGATATGAAGAAATATTGCATCATTTATCAAAAATCGTGATAACAAGAAAATTTGAATATCAACCCCAAAAACTAGCCGGTAGGGGTTGAATTTCGTAAAATCCTGTCTTAATAAACACCTACGACCTAAAATCAGCCTGCATACAAAATTTGACATTCCTAGCACTTGTTATTTCTGAGATTTCGTGATGAGTCAGTCGCTTTTATATAATAAAAGAAAATGCATGTATTTTTTTGTTTAAAAAATTTGCCAATGGTTATTAATGGATATTTCTTAAAATAACATCAACTCTGTTTAAACCAATTTCAGTATATCCAGTCAACTTTTATAAAAATAACATTTATACATGTACCTTGTCAAAATATTTATACCTAGGCAAACATTTATTAGTTGAAAACAGCCTAAGAATGTTATTTAAATAAACTTTACAAATTTCTATTCCCAAGTCTTCAATCCAGTACCACGTGTTTTAAAAGATTTTACATTTATTAATATTTTGCCTAATTTATACATTTCGTCTATTACTTTGAAAAACTTTCCAATAATTATTTAGATACTTAATAAATGAGGGAATTGTTATGTAATGGGTAAAATTCTAACTGTACTTTTAAAACAATATCTTAATGATAATAGATCTTTCTGAACCATAGGGGGTTAAAAGTTCGAATATTAAAATATACTGTTGTTCATAAATCAGTTATTGCAATAAACCAGAATATGTTGTTAGATTTGAACAGAAGAAATCAGCAATAACTATTTTGTTACTCATTATTTTAATTGAATAGTAATTACCTCATCTTTAAAAATTAGGAACTCCTCCATGTTCAAATTATCTTCAGCAGGACTGGAAAGCAAAGATCTCCTGACAGCAACTTGCTCTTGTTCGTTTGCCATCTGCGAATGATTCCTCTCAAACAATTTCATATTAGGAAGGGAAACAAGTAGAGCAGAAAGTAAAACAACCATAAGGCAAGTAGACGGAGTGGCTTTCGACGTTGTAGAATTACAAATCAACGCCTGTAGTTTATTAACACGAGCAATTAGTGTTTTATTCTGCATTTGGAGAGCTTTAACTCGTTGTAATAAATTCTTATTTTCCTCTGAACCTCTTCGTACTCTTTCCTCTAAACTATCAACGTATTCTTTTTTACGCTTTCTAGAATCTTGAGCGGAGATCTTGTTGCGAATCTTTCTGCGAATTCTCTTTAACTCTCTTTCGTCGTTCTTGGTGAGAGGATGGTGTGTTGGTAATGAAATACCTTCTTTAGCCAGAAGTCTTTTTTCTTCAGAAGATAACATCAAAGCCGGATACTGATTTGTTGATGTTACTAAATTAGAATCATCTTCGATTTTACTTTCAATTTTTCTCTTCCTTAAATTACCAGTAAACGCTGCTACTTCTGCAGGATTATTCAGTATTTTTATGCTTTTAATATTTAATGGTAATAACATCGGACTGCCATTATTTGATATTTGTTGTACTTTAAGTATCTGTGGCTTGGCTTTAATATTGTGTGGTGGTTTCTTTACTTGACTAGCGTTTATCATAGGTTTAGAAATACACTTTTTATTGTTTGGATTTTGAATAAGGATTTGTGTAGGTAATTTTTGAATAGAAGGTGTAGTGACAGTGACTGGAGCAGGTTCTAGTATAGACATTAATTCATCAAACCCTTGGATGTTACCCAATAAGGTGGCAGTTTCATCATTACCTTCCAAACAAATACTATTCTTGTCACTTTCTGAGTAAAAACTTTGTGGTGAAAAGACCTCATCTACATTAGAACTGGCATCGCTAGATAGATTGATATCGTCGTCCAAATTAGAGAAAAATTCATCATCCATATTGTTTTCCAACGAGAGTACCGAATCGAAAAACTCAGAGCTCATAAGCTCTGCATCATCACAATTTAACGATACGTCCATGTCGCTGTTTCCTTCTTCTCCGCTTGAATTCAGAAAATCAGTGGTATTCATTATTTTTAATAACTTAAAACACTTATGCACTCATATTGATAAACTCGGCCTGCACTTCAAAGGGCACGTCACTGCTACGTCACCACGAACTGTCATTTTCATCTTCTTTTTAGAAACTATCACATTGCAACCAACTGTAAATTACGAAATTTACTATCACACATAGGCAATCCTAGTTACACTTCGTATATTTATAACTGTATATATCAACACAAAAACTTTAATTTTACGGCGCAGCAAGGAGTGTAGCTATAGGTGAACAGGTTATTCAATAATAATTCGGTTCCGTTAGTTTCTTGATTCCCATTCCCAAATAAATTTCGCTTACAGACTTGAGACATGCGTAATTTATTATAGATAATTATCATCTCCCACCATACCGCCGTGAGTTTATCTTCAGTTTTTATAGATTTAAATTTGTGGGTCTTATTGAATAGCGGGTCTATGCATTATTATTATTATTTATTTAGTAATCCAAGTATACACAAATATACATTCCTATGCAAATAGATGTTAGAATATATTGTAAACCCTACAGAGAAAATTTAGGTACTTGTTTTTAGGATGGGTAACCGTGTAACTAAGACTAAAACTATACTTATTGTTTGTTGTAAATCTTTCGAATTTTTATTAAGCACCTTAGTGTAATTTTATCTTCGTTTTATGTATTTTTCTATGATTTTTGTTGGATTTTTTAACTCAATCGGCAAATATAAAAGTTATGACAGAAAAACTGAGATCAAAATATATATTTACAAACTTTTGTTTGACCCTGTATATCTCGAAAAGTATCAGTTTTTTCGAAAAAACTCAATAATACTTTTTTGTGTAAAATTAAATTCTACCTCAAAAGACATCAAAAAATCTCATTTTAATTAAAAACTTTAAAAGTTATGACAGAAAAACTGAGATCAAATTTATATTTACAAACTTTTTGTTTGACACTGTATATCTCGAAAAGTATTAGTTTTTTTGAAAAAACTCAAGAATACTTCTTTGTGTAAAATTAAATTCTACATCAAAAGACATCAAAAAATTTTATTTTAATGAAAAACTTTCAAAGTTATGACAGAAAAACTGAGATCAAATTTATATTTACAAACTTTTTGTTTGACACTGTATATCTCGAAAAGTATTAGTTTTTTTGAAAAAACTCAAGAATACTTCTTTGTGTAAAATTAAATTCTACATCAAAAGACATCAAAAAATTTTATTTTAATGAAAAACTTTCAAAGTTATGACAGAAAAACTGAGATCAAATTTATATTTACAAACTTTTTGTTTGACACTGTATATCTCGAAAAGTATTAGTTTTTTTGAAAAAACACTCAAGAATACTTCTTTGTGTAAAATTAAATTCTACATCAAAAGACATCAAAAAATTTTATTTTAATGAAAAACTTTCAATGTTATGACAGAAAAACTGAGATCAAATTTATATTTACAAACTTTTTGTTTGACCCTGTATATCTCGAAAAGTATCAGGTTTTTCGAAATAATTCAATAATACTTTTTGAGTAAAATTGAATTCTACATCAAAAAACATCAAAAAATCTTATTTTAATTAAAAACTTTAAAAGTTATGACAGAAAAACTGAGATCAAATTTATATTTACAAACTTTTTGTTCGACCCTGTATATCTCGAAAAGTATCAGCTTCTTTAAAAAAATTCGCGAATACTTTTTTGTGTAAAATTTAATTTTCTTTCCAAAAACATCAAAACGATTTTTGTACCATTTGTAGTTTTTGAGATATTTACAGATTTGTAAAAGATTGTTGTGAAAGTTGAAAAAATCGCATTCAATTTACTCGAGTGAAAATTTCTCGAAAACAAAGCGTTTTATCGAAAATTTGCAAGAATAGTTTTTTGTGTAGAATTCAATTCTACATCAAAAAACATCAAAAAATCTCATTTCAATTAAAAATTTTAAAAGTTATGACAGAAAAACTGAGATCAAATTTATATTTACAAACTTTTTGTTTGACCTGTACATCTCGAAAAGTATTAGTTTAAAAAAAAAAAAACTGAATACTTTTTTGTGTAAAATTTAATTTCCTTTTCAAAAACATTTAAACGATTTTTGTACCATTTATAGTTTTTAAAATATTTACAGATTTGTAAAAGGCTGTTGTGAAAGTTGAAAAAATCGCATTCAATTTACTCGAGTGCAAATATCTCGAAACCAAAGCGTTTTATCAAAAATTTTGTGTAAAATAAAATTCTTCATCAAAATGCATATTATATATACACATTATAGGTAATAAATATCATAGACAAATTAATCTCTGGTAAATATAAAGTTCTCTGTGAAAATTATTAAAATTTGGAGATATGTAATACAAAGAACTAATTTTCAAGAATATTCTGACCAAACTATAGTAAAGTAAAGGGAAAGTAAAACCTCTAACCATTAAAAAAAACATTAAATTATTGCAGAGAACAGCATAGATAAATTATCTCTGGAGAACAGTCAATAGAATCATTTAAGGTTAAAAATGGGAAGAATTACCTAATTTAAAACCCAATGATATCCTAAAATGATATCCTAAACTTTCTAAGGAAGATAGGACTAGAAGAGCTGCTATAAGTCTGAGAAATCATCAGAAATATAGCAAGAAAAGGGGGACACAATAGATCTTATAGGTCGCAGGTGTATCTGTTACCCCTAACTACATACATACATACAAGGTTAAATAGTACATTACGTAACGAGTGCGGAAAGTAGGTGATCCCATAACGAGTGCGTTTGTCGTGTGAGCCGAAGGCGAACGCGATAAAAAGCACGAGTGATGGGATTACCTGCGCATCGCACGAGTTGCGTAATCTATTTTTCATCACTCCGTGAGGAAAGCTCTTGAATTTGTCTAAAACAAAAGAAAAGAAGATAATAAAAGTAGTATTAGGTCTGATCCGCCTGCACCGCGAAGGCGCTGAAGGAGGGTTGGGGGAGGCGGATCCCCCCATTTATACAAAAAATTTTAGAGTTGAGAAATTATAACATTTTTATTAAAAAAAACACCTTTTTATTACAAAATTATGTATAGTTATGAATCTTTGTTAATTACGTTAAATGTAATATTTGAACAGTTGCTTAATTCTATAGACATATATTTTTTATTCAACTTAAGTATATTAGATAATAATTGAGAATCAACAAAATCTTTATTTAGTAATGAAACGTTTGATTAATTATATCGTGGTGTATTTACTACCGCGTTATCAGATGCAAACCTATTAGAAAATTCGTCCTCAATTTTTCTTAATTCACTTTCTATCTCATTTATTTTTGATTGGGAAACACTTATCAACTCTGTTTCGGTCATTAATTGCTTTCCGCACTGTCCTGCATGGTCAAAAGCAGTGCTTTCCGCACGGAGTGATGAAAAGTTGTATATTTCGTAACGTTGACGGAAGCATTGCTTACCGCACGGTCCTGCATGATCGAAAGCAGTGCTTTCCGCACGGAGTGATGAAATAGTATATTACACTACAAGGGCAGAAAGTTTGAGATTTCTGCACTGCGCGCTATGATGCCCACGGCTTATTCGCGAAGCCGTGGGCATCATGATGCGCAGTGCAGGAATCTCAAACTTTCTGCCCATGTAGTGTATACTCTTTTTCTTTGTACTATACCGAAAGTACGAAGGAAATTGCCTTCTGTGTTAAAAGATATTGATGCCTGCCCCGACATTTGTAGTGACAGTATCACTTACAGTGACATAAGTGCAGGAATAATTTCTTCCGGCCCGCTGTCTGTGCGACATAATCACGCCATAAAAGTTAGGCCTTTTGCCGTAATATTGAAGCTGGAACGATGTACTTTCGGCATAGTACAAAGAAAAAAATATTCCTGTACAGTACGGAAAAGTTCGTTGCCCAGCAACGGACTAAAATACAAGAATATTGTATTTTGCGGCTCGAATTTGATCCGAGAAACTAGACATTTCCAAGCTATTTCAGAAAAAAGGTTTTCTAGGATAATTTGGAGCCAAGTTAGGATTTCTTTTTTAAATACTAGCACATTTTTAAATATAAAGGTTCAAAGTATTATCACACAAATTTTCAATAACATATACCGTCTATCTACTGTTAAAAATGATGTTCAATTGTAAAAATTTTTTACTAGTGGAGGGGAATCCTACAAAATGAAAATTCAACTTCAAAGTCTGGTAATTCTAAGGTTTTTGGATATGACATTCATAGTGATCTCCGGCCCAACTAACAATTTGGTTTTATAACCTTTAGTCAATAGAGCGATTCTGTTTTATTATAGTTTTTTAGCTGCTGTAGAAATTCAAAATTGTTTTTTAAATGCCGTCTTAACAACTATTTGGTCGTCGGGACTATTTAGTTTTATAATTTAACAGTAAGAACGTTCTTAAAACAAAATTATAAAATATCTTACAACATCGCAATAAAATTGTTTTATAAACGTTTATAAAACAATCCTTCAAAGCATTATATCCTATACAACTAAATTGATTTACAACGGTTGTATGTGTTAACCTTTTGAAACACATATTTATTTCTTTAGGGACAATTATAAAGCAGCTTTATAGAAGCTTTTAAAAATATTAATAGAACAGTTTTATTACAGTTTTATAGAAAATACATATTTAATAAAATCAAATTGTTTTTACAAAAACTTTAAAAAAACTATTTTATAAGAGCTTTAAACATATCGTGTATGAATTTTTTATAAAGTCGCTGTGGGATAAGATAGTTTTAATAAAAGTAAATAGATTTCATAATGTACATTTATAAAAGCATACCTAATAAAATAACTGTAACACTCAGAACGCGATATTTTATTTGTCAGTTTCTATGTTTATTTCTATTTGTACGTTCGTCTGTATACAAAAAAAGTATGCTTCAAAAATTAGTGCCTGGAAGAAAGTAAAACGAAGTGGTTTTTTTCGCTGAAAAGTAAAAACCAACTTTCAAAACATTTTAAGTTCTAATTTTCTGAATAGTGTTAGAACTACTGTTGATTCCAATGAATGTGTAGATGAAAATGTTAATTATAATGATTTAACAAATTTTAAAGACTTGTTATTTTGATAAGGTAAAAGTTGTGTGAATTATTAACATATACGATTGAGAAAATAAAAAAAAAGAATTATTTCGCTCTCTGAGTAATAATTATAATTAATTGTATAAATAAACTAGAAAGCCAAAAAATTAAATGATAACCCGATTTTATTTAGATGCGCCTCTGTAAATGAGGATTACTTTATCTATTTAAATACAGTCCTTGCTGGTAGCTTTATTATTTTATTAATGTTGCTTCTGCAACAAAATTATTTTATAGGTACGCAGCCATTTAATTGACATTGCAAAGTCGTCCATTTTGGATTTAGTTAGATAAAACCTAGACATACTCACTTTTTGTTTTCTAATCACTTATAATAAAGGAAAATTGGATTTAAAACAATGTTAATTATCATTCTTAATAAAATTTCACCAATATATTACGAAAATAAGAAAAAAATAAAAAAATATATTTTTTTGTGTTTGCAATGATTTAGCAAAATATAGCGTCGCGTGTAAATTTCAATGTAAATGTTACTATATATTTTACAGTAAAGTTCTCTGCGTATCAAAAATTGGTACCAACCAAGTGTCCACTAAATAATACTTCAAAGTTTAAACTGTTTATTGTGTTGAAATGTAGGTGAATAAAATTAGTTATGGCCTTGTCCAAGTTTTCTCTGTTTACAAAATAAAATAGTTCTTTTCGAAACAGTTAAAAAATATTTTGGTTCGTATGGACATTTCTGTATCACTAAACTTGTTTTATAAAATAAAAGCATGAAAGCATTATGAAGCATATATGAAACGGTTTTATAGTGATTTTATAGTATTTTTTTAAAAGCTGTATAAACGTTTATATAACTATTGTATTGCAGCTACCGCAAACATTATAAAACTTGTTGAGCAGCAGAAATATTTTATAAACCTGCGCCTTTTTGGGTTTTATAAGGGTTGTTTTTACAATGTTCTTACAATAAAAGATGTTTTATAAAACATGTTTTGTAAACGTTCTTACAGTTTTTATAAAATATAAAATTGTTAGTTGGGCGGGGTACCTGGTGCCCTGGGCACCTAATGTTTACCTTCTCTGGAGTTTTGGATTATGTCGTTATACAATTAGTTAATACTCATTACTCGGAGTTTTTTTTTGTTTCAAATATGGATAAGTATTTTTTAAATATACTCCATAAAACTATAGGAGCTGACATAAAGTTTATTTAATTTACCGAAACCTCCAGGATAAGAGGTAAACAGTACTTAGGTATCCTATGCATCAGGTACTGCGGAGATCACTTTCGTTGTGATATTCGTTTTCAGCGAGCAAAAACTTCCCGAGTATTGAGTTTTAACTACTTGTATAACAACATTACCGAAAACTACAGGAAACAAAGCAAACAGTTGGCATCCTCTGGGCCATGGACTACGTAGATCACTTCCGAATCATATTCGACCCCAAAAACCCTCGAATAACAAAATTGAAGTCATTTCCGCCAATAAATAACGAGTTCTGTTTGAGAAGCGCATTAAGAATATATTTTTTATATGCCCAAAAGCAGTTTTCCATTATTACATGATCGGATAAATATACAAAGTTTCCTGACCTTCTCACGTATCGAATGCAAAAAGAATCATTACAATACGTCTCGCTATTTCGCTATTTAAATTTCGGAAGTATGGCCGATTTTAGTGCTTTATTGTCTCCACTATAAATTTAAATTTAGTAAACATCAGGGTTTTAAACTTTGTTATAGAACGCAAAATCGTTTCGAAATACCAATATGTTTTTTTTGAGAAATGTAAGAACAAAAGATGCTGTGAGATATCTAACAATCACTATATACGAAAAATTAGATAAAGGTAAGCAAATTTCTGTCACTTTCCTAAACCTTGCTGAAGCTTTCGACACGGTTAATCATGAATTACTGCTCAAAAAACTTTAAAATTACGATATGAGAGATAATGCTTTACTGCTTAAAGTCTAGTTATTTGTCAAATAAAAAGCCAAAAATATATCTTGAATTTTCGTTTTTGTATTTATTTCATGGAAAAAAGATTAATTAAATAGATAAAATCTTTAACGGAGGGTCATCCTGCTTTCGTGAATAATTAAGTGAACTCATTGGAGTATAAATGGTATCTTAAATCGTGACGAAGAACTTGACTTAAGTTGGTCAAACTTATTCACGATTAAATTGTAGAAGTAATAACGGTATTATCGAGTATTGTTTTTATTACATTTTTAGAATTTTTTGATAATTTACTGAGAATCTTGATCTATATTAGGTATTTAGTTGTAACGTAATATTTATCTTAAATAATATAAAGGTATATTTTAATATCAAAGGATTTTCTATTTTTAGATTACCGATAATTTTTTTTTTTAATATTATAGTGTATAGGTATTTAATTGTTAAAGAATTTTTAGTTATCTTATTCATGAGACTTAGTCTCAAAAACGTGTAGCGATTTATAGATCGTTATCTATTAAGGTTAAATTGACAATAGAAGAAATTTTAAATCTCTTATTTATTTAGAATTTAATTTGCTTTTAGATCTAGTTGTAACTCCCGCTGTTGGTCAACACCTTTTCAGTTAAATTAATCTGAGAATGAATTTTTAGTAATATTGTTCTAAGCCCGTGTTTCTTTAAAAAAATAATTACTTCAATTCTTAATTTAACGACACTGATTGGTTTCTGGTTATACAACTACACGGGAACTATTTTATAAACTCCAGTTTGCTGATTTGTGCCGTTTCTTCCAAAGACTTTATAGTCCACATTGTAACGTTCGTTTTCGAGCATACCATCCGGACTATATATTTTTATTCTGTTCAATTTTTATCGCGCCGGTGCGAAAGGTGGATTGCCGACGTGGTAGGAGATATTAATGTTTCTTCGACGGAATAATTTTTTAATTCTTTCATTTCATCTGCGATTCTTAATAAATTCAGAATTGGTTTCTGACTACCTTCGCCCTTCATTCTGGTGAGTACCTTTTTGGCTTTTGTTTTAAGTTTATTTGTTAGAAATAATCCAAAATGCGGTGAATATAATAATATTATTTTAAGTATTTTACACTTAATTTTCGAATACAATTGCTATTGTAAAAAGCTCAGTTTTTTGTGGTGTTAAAATTTATAAACATCAAATGTAATTAATTTTTTCTCGAACGTTGGATAACTAGATAGCGATTGTATTCGATAGCAATTACTTAAAGGTCGGAGTTTTGATTTCAATTTTATTACTAGGGTTATTGCCAAATCTGAGAAGGAACCAGCTAAATTAATCAGAAAAATTTCGCTGTCTGCCGACAGCCACTTTGAAGCCGACACCAGGTGTAACCATTCCCGGAATTGGTCCCAAGGAAGTTCCTTTGAAGGAAAGATCACTTCCATCCACATTTGCAGTTCCGATCCACATCTAAACGAACTCCGACAGAAAGACTTCGACCAACAAAGATAAGAGATTAAATTAATTAATTTGATTCCATATTTACTAAATTCTTTATTGAGTAATAAATCAACTTGAAACTGATTTTTCGTTTTTTATTTGTTTGTCTGTACTTTGCGCCCTATAATTAATGTTTGGAAGGGATTAATTAAAACTCAGGAGGAAGCCACGAACCCAGGAGCTAGCATAGGGTAATTAAGGGTTACAAATTGGCGCCCAACGCCAATTTAACTTTAATGGGCTAATTAAGCTACAACATCTATTCAAGAAGGTTCTATGTTTCATCTTTAAAACGAAAACTCCTTCCACCTTCCTTGCAGGTGTCCCTTGTACAGAGATAATATTGTCTCTGCCCTTGTACTTCAATACCCCGACGAAAGTCCCTAAACAACCCTTCTTTGACAGGAACCGGAACTGAGATTAAGAGTTCTGAAAATTGTGTGAACCAACTATTATTTATGATTATTTTTTTTTAAATAATTGTGAAAGAAAATAAACAACCGCATTACCGCATACTGAGTTAAAGTTTATTTGTCCCTTTTTGAACTTGGCGCCCTTTCCTTTAAATTAGAGAACCTGCAGAACTAAAAACCGATTAATACTCGAAACCACAACTCTGAGTTAAGGTAGGTAATTTATATTTAGTAATGTAATTTAAATATAAACATTTAATTACTGAGTAAACTATCATTAGAAAATATGTACAAAAAGTTATACTTCTATTCGTGCACCCCGCGTTGAAAATTTGTATGAGATTAATTTGTCAAAATCATTAAATTACGTTACATGTGTAATAGCGTGAGTAATAGGGAGAGTAATAGGGAGACAGACACACATAGGTATTCGGTAAAAACAAAGATGAAATATTTACCAAATGTTATTAGTCATAACTATAAGACCTTTGAATACTGTTTAAATATTCAGTACATTAAAAGGAGAGAAATATACAAAAAACAATCTGAGCTAATGTTTTAGTATCACAGTGACGTATGACATAGTGTTTGACAGATTATTTTATTATTCAGTCACGTAAGTATACATATTAAGTATAATGATTTATATTAATAATATAAATAATAATAATATTCAGTACCTAATGAGTATTGTTTTGAACTATATAGAACCGTCTCATGGTTGCAGTATAGGTTATATCTATTGTATCTTCCACCATGCTTTTGAGGTTGTTGGATTTTTTAAATGCTCGAACGTATTCTGATATTCCTCATTTTCTAAGAGGAGGTTGTAAGCTTTCATTATTTTTTCTTTACCAAAAAAGGCTGTGAAGGCATAGAGGCCAGGTAGAGCTTGACCTAGCTTTTCTGCGTAGGTAATTGATTTCGTTACTGGTTTTGGTAGTATGTATGTATGTATGTATGAATGAGCAAGTTAGGGGTAACAGATACACCAGCGACCTATAAGATCTATTGTATCCCCCTTTTCTTGCTATATTTAAGCTAGGTAGATCTTCCTTTTCTATTTCTTTTGACCCCAGAATTACGTAATGCAATGCATTCTGAGAGTATGTGTATTGAGGTTTCATCCTCCACCTCACAGAATCTGCAGTTTGCTTATCTACCAATCCTAGTTTCTTCATGTGTCCTCTTAATCGACAGTTCCCGGTTAATATTCCTGTTATAATATGAAGGTTCTTCTTACTAAGGTTAAGACAGCTGTGGAGCTGTGAGATCTCTTCTGGGTGTAGTTTCCCAGGAGCGTCTTAGATTGTCTTAGTCCTTCTAGATCATTCCAGTACTTGGATTTTTCACTATTCATTTTTTTCCTTAGTTTTTCTAAGATTGTACTACTGCTAATTCCACAGGATGGTTCTGGTCCCAGGTATGGGGTTTCAGCTCTTTCTTTTGCTAGCTTGTCTGCTGTTTCGTTTCCTTCTATTCCTATGTGTCCTGGAACCTGAAACCCATATGAGGGTATGGTTTTTGTAGGTATCCATATTGAATTTATGTATGTTTCCAAGACAAGTAATTAAGACATGAGTATCTGCTGATTTTATTAGAATTTTTTGATGAGGCGAACATTTGTTTAAAAATCCTTGTATCAGCTTCTTCGTGGTAACATTTCTAATTTTGGTATACGATTCATTCTTCCATTACAATAATTCTGATAATGATTTATAATACAATTAACTCGAATTAAAATTAGTCTGTATTTCCTTTTTCCTTATTAATTTTTATATCGCTAAAAATGTAGAGAAGAATTTAGAGGTTGAAGCAAGATATGACACGAAAAGAAATGTCTTCAACGAAATAAAATTCATGAAAGTATGATCCTCAACCTTATAAATGTGGCATCCTCAATACTTCTGGTAGTTTATAAGCACGCATAGCAAGATATTTATGAATGTAACATTAAAACGGATGACATGTAAAAAAAAATTCCGTGATAATGGATAAATTTTATCACCTATAACAAACACTATTCCAATAGATATGCGCTACTTCTCCGGCTAAAAATCATTGTTTGGTCGGAATTTTTCTTAATGTAAATGATATTGTGCACGAAAATTTATAAGATTGATCAAAATCTATGATGACAGAAAAAAATTGTGGAAATTGATAATATCTAATTTATTTATAATATTTTCGGTCAATTAAATCCACACCGATTAAGCAAATCTTATTCGCGTTTAACTTCTAATTTTTATTAATCACGGAGCTTTCAGGATTGTTGGCTTCTCACCTAAATTTAGTGCAATTGATCCACATCCAGAAAAGTGGAAATAAAATTTCATCAAAAATCAAAATCTTAGTCTCGATGCTTAAAACTACATTAATTTTTTCCATAATTGTATATTAAGCTACCTACGTTTTATTGAAAAAAATGTGCTAAAAGTAAAATACTTATTTGTTAATATATGTTTCGTATATCATTTTTAATATTCCTGGTTTTAAATAATTTTAACTATCGAAGAACTTCTCACACCTATATACCTACTTCAAGTACTTCAAGTAGTCCGATGTTTTGTTATAGGTAGTTAGAAAGTATAAACCAGCTATTAAAATTTACAAAAAAAATGAGGGTATAGATATAGAAGAACAGCTCTCAGTTCTGCATTAGTTCGATTTTGTTAATTAAAATAAAAATTTAAAGAAAGTATCTAACGGAGATTATAGTCGAGAAAATAAAGAATAACAAATCGGGTTTTAACAGAGATAATATATAATATATTATATTATATTGTCTCTGGGTTTTAATGTTGTTTGGAGCGTTGGATTTGTGAGAATTTTTACATACTTTGTGAACTAGTTTGATAAATTCATTTGTTCCTAACAAAAAATTATATTTTGAAGTATTCAATTCTAAAGTAGATAACTCGGTAAAAAAAAGGAAAATGAGTCTACTTTTGTCACTTGTTGGTTTGAGGTCACTGAACCCTGGTGCACTAAAAGAGTGTTATCAACGTCTTTCTCTTTATAAATTTTTGAATGAAACTCGTTAGTCGGTGGCTTTGAGGCTTTCTAAACACGAATGTGATAATGGCCAGGATCTGCGCTTTACCTTAAATTTCTTATACCGGTTTTACATCTACAATCGTAAATAAGTTTGACCAATAAATTCTTGAATTTATTTAAGGTACCTATTCTTCATGATACCGTTCAGATTACAATTCTATTAAAGTTCATCAAATTGTTTGATGAACAGCAAGGTCAGCAGGTTGACCAATATTTAAAAATTTTATTAATTTATTGTACATTTGTATTCGTCAACTTTTAGGAACCCTTTATTCCATAAAATATAGACAAAACAAGACAACCGATTAAGTGTATACCATTAGATATTAGGTAATACTAAATAATTCACTGTACGCTTTCTTTTCTTTGTTGTCCCTCAATAAGGTTGACCTCCCTTAACCCACGATAATATTTAATGACAACAAAAAATTAAAAAAAAATATAAAAAAAAATAGTTGCATCCACCAAAAGGTGGTTAGCGACGGCACAGTACAATATTTACAATGAAAATAGTTTAACGTACAATTTAAATTTTATATAACAAGTCTAATTCTTTAAGGAACCAATTAGATTTTTTACGTGGCATTCTTTTCCAAGAGAAGCTGCAATGCTGTTCGGGCTCATATGGTTACATCGTTGTGTATTTAATTTAGGTGGTTTACACTTTGAACTACATTACAGTGTTCGCATCTAGGGGGATCACTCTTTGTGATATGGTAAGAATGCGTAAATCTTGTGTGCCCAAGACGGAGGCGCGTAAGATTTACTTGCGTTCTTCTGTTACTAGAAGTCGGTTGCCAGCCCACTATATTATTTTTAATTCGACGTTTCGATCCCGAGTTTTCCCACTCTCAATTCCATAGGCACAACAAAGATTTTTTGAAAAAAACCTTCGCATCACTTGGAGTACTCAGACGCACTTTTGACTTATTATCGCGTCTCGCGCGCATTGGTCGCTTTTTATTTTCCTCTATTCCGATATGCGAAGGTATCCACATGATGCTGATCTTTCGGGAGTTCTCTTCTGCCTTCAATAGCTCCGATTTCATCATTTTGGCTATAGGGTTAATGGGATAAACTTGCTGTGATATTTCTACAGCACTAAAGCAAATCTTTTAAATTCCAGGGTTAGCAAATTAGCTAGTAATATTGTTTCGTTAAAAAAAAAGAGTGTGCGTGTAACCTTTACGCGCGATTGAAGTAAAACTTGTTGACATACGTATCGGAAAATAAATATTTAATTACAATTCAATCATATTTATTGTCTATATACTTTACAAAAAATGAGATGTTATATTTATATTATTCATTAGAAATAGGAATTTAAAAGTTATCATAATTTTTTATATATGAAATAATAGGTTTATGATAACTAAAATGTGAAACATAGATTTTACTCTCTAAATACCATTAATGTATTTGAAACCGTTTGAAAATTTTGAAAATTTCATAAATAAATTTTGAAAATTTAAGCTCCTCCCATAGCTGAAATTACACCGCTACTTCCATCCGTTAGAATCTAACGTTAGAGTTACCCCTAGTCGCGCCTAAGGAAGTTTTGCTTAATATTAAAAATATACACACATTACGTTTATTAGAATGTGTGATTTTGTAGCTGTATCTACCCTATTGTAATACAACACAACACAACACAAGAGCCTTCGATAGTTAGATAACCATTTCATTTTGTAGCATTTTATAGCATATTCCATAAAATTTTAAATCCTGAGTTGAGTTTGATTTCTTCAGTTCTACGAAGGATCTGTTATTGCTGATAAAAGATCAGCCGTCCTGACTAGTGGTTTTATGGCCTTTATGGCTACCTAACCATACCTAAAATAAGTATAAGCAAGTGTTAAAACATTTCGAAAATTATTATTTTATGAACAAAAACGTGCAACATGCTTCTTTACTTAACGTAAAGCTTCCCTATAAATAATTATTTATTATCATAATATGTATGTATGTATATAAACTTACTTAATCAAATCATAATGAATGTCGCTGTCTCGTTTTTTTTTAATTTCCTTTTTCCTCAAATCTTTCTGGCGCTTATAATATGCCCTTTGACGTTCACAATTTCTTTTTCTTTTTAGCTCTTTAAGTCTATAAAACGAAAATAGCTAGGTATAAATTAATAATAGGTATAAATAATTAGGTATAAATAGTGTAATTACACACCAAAAATAAAATTTATGCATATAGAGTACCTACTCACCCATTTTCATTCAATATTTTTTCATCACTTTCTTCATTAATAAATCCACTTTGTTTATTCATATTTAAAACAAACACTTTATACACAAATTTAAACTATTTACCACCAATGTATTTTGATTGACAAGATGACAAGCTGTCAATTCATACAAGTACAGATTTAATTTTATTTAATATAGTAGGCAGAATCGTGTTAGGTATTTTGTATCAGGTTTTGTTTCCGGTACGCGGTACATTAGAATGACGTCACGTCCGTTAGAATTACAAAGTTACTCCTAGTGCCGTTAAAGAAGTTTTACTTCAAAAAACAACTTAGAAAGACTTGGAATATCATAAATATTTAACGCTATCCAAGTGTAATTAATGTGCCAGTCTACCTGGAGTTTTGCCTTAAACTGGCCGAAAACACCAACAATATGTGACTCATGATTGTCACAAATTTTTGGAGTGCTCATAACTGTTGTAATGCCGATTCATCAACAACAATAATACCATAAAATTAAATGTTTATAGAAAAAAATGTTTCAATGGCAGTCTTGTTAAATAAAAATGATCGGGCAACACTTACTTGTGTTTTCGGGTTTCCTTAAACTAATATTATTACTATTTTATTAATATTCAAAGATGTTAGATAACTGCAATTTGTAGTTTATTCGTAAGCAAGCTTTAGTTAATGTAAGTTCATGATATATTTTACTGAATTTAATTATACTTAGATGAAAAACTCACGCCTTTGCTCTATTTATTCGGCTTTTTTCAATTCTATGTGTAGAGTTGCATGTTTTAAATTATATTTAGAGACTGATTGTCTTATGAATAATTTTCCTTCCAATACGTGTGATATCACAGAAGCCATAGAAACCTCATCTCTGTAACTTCTCTCTGTTTTGCGTTTCAATGTTCCAAACATTTTTTTATAAACATTTATTTAACAGAATATTGATGGGGCACATTAATACATATTAATGTGCCCTACCTACTACAATAGAAATACTTCAGTATTTAAGCAATAAATAATCAACAGAATTGTAATCTTCATAATGTAACGACAGATATCTTTATGAATCACAGGCAACATTAAATATATTATAAGAAACACATCCTTTAGAAAATTATAAAAAAAAATTCTGAGTGTGTCTGGCAACTAAATCCCGATACTGTTTTTTTTAAAGAAGACTTGTATAGCGAGAAGAATGAAAGCGGCATAGTTTTATTCTAAACATATCACTTACCCTTAACCACGAAGACTAGATACCAGGAGTCTACACGGTATAGGCTTTTCCATAATATTTCTGGTCTCAATAATCAACCCAGATCATAGTTCTATTTTGACCACTGGCGGCGCGAGTAACCATAAGAACTTATAGAGCCTTATAAGAACCCATGTTTATGACATTTAAATTTCGCTAAATTAAATTCAATATATAATATTAATTTATTTATTTAAAATTAGTTGTCATAAAAGCTGTCAATAGTAACAAAACTTCCCGCGTAAGGATTTAAACGAGTATCTTAGGAACACAAGCGCACTCTACCGGCAATAGTTCTGTCCCCTAAATTGAGACCAATTTTTTAACATTACGTTTAAACTCCTGGTATCTATACTTCGTGCCCTTAACCTTGGATAAAAATTCCAGGCAGCTGCAACAGATAGTTTTAATTGGCAATTAAAGAGGGTACAGAAGTAACCCGAACCGAAAGAATAATGGATAAAAAATTGACCTAAGTTTTTGTTAAAACTCGAGTAGTCTTTGTCGGAAAACTATGAAACTTTGAAGAGGGTTTATCGGGGTTATTGCCTATCCCGTATCCGAGTTTTTGAGTACCACAAACCTTTTAAGAAGAGGAGGGAGGATGTTAAAGTTGACAAGCGCATCGAGCGACCTGTGTTTTCAAGAAGCGACTTGAACGTTCATAAAGTGACGGAAATGGTTAGAAAAGATCGTCGATAGAAAGAAACTGTGAGATAAACTTGATTAAAGAACTTAACATGGGGAAAGTGTGTGCTAAGCTTCCTAACAGTGGAACAACAGATGTATCGTAAGATCGTTTGTTCTGACAACCCAGAATGGATCCAAAGGGACTCAAACTTGCTGTAAGGGGTTATAACCTGCGACCAACCTTGGATTTTTTAATATGAACCTAAAACCCAGAGGCGATTAATTCATTGAAAGTCTCTAAACTATCCGAGAGCCAAAAAAAACGAAGATAAGCAAGTCTAAATTCGAGACCATGTTGATTGTTTTCTTTGATATACAAGGAGTGTATTCCTCATGGAATGGGTACCACCAGATCAGACAGTCAATCAATAGTACTATTTAGACGTTTTATGAAGACTCCGAGAAAAAATTTGAAAAAATGTCCCTAAATGTGGAAAGAGAACTGATGGATCCTACATCAAGACAACGCGTGGTCTGTCAAGGACTATTTGGTCAAAAACCAGATCAGCGTCTTGAAGCACGCGACCTATTGCCAGACTTAGCTACCTGCGACTTCTACCTGTTTCCAAAAATCAAATCCTGTTTGAAGGGAACCCGTTTTTCTTATTTATAAACGCAATTTCGGATTTCATCATTATCAGATTAGTTTACAAATTTGTGAGATTCTCATGAGTCCAATTCACCAAACCGCAATAAAATACAAATTCCAGTTAAAAAAAAAATTGATAGTAAGGCCCACTTTTTATTACAAGCTTTTATTTGACTTGCCGTGTTTGTTAGTTTGTACGGGTAAAATTTTGGAAGCAAAATTTGAGCCACTTATCGACTGGGTGACAATGCGATGTTATGATGTCAGAAAGCTGATATGATGATGGAGCCGGAAGGTGTCCATAGCATCCTAGAGATGAAACTACGTACCCCTATCGATTTTGGGCTCGTTGGAATCGTCTTGCCAAGCACTTTATGATAAAATCGACAAAAATAAGAAATAAAAAAATTGAAAAAAAAACGGTGTTAATAAAAGCTTGTTTTAATTTTTTTTGTATTCAAACTTATTGGGCTTTAGTTCCTTGACTATGTTTATTCTTTTAGATTTTAAATGCGATAAAATTTGGTATAACCTGAAATAACAACGAAAATTATACATTCACTACTTTCCAAGATACATCTCATAAAAAATTGCTTATTTTCACTAAATTATTTAACAAATTCCTTGTATTTGTATAATTTCTCAGATAGGTATAGTTTAAAATTCTACAAGAAAAGTAGGTGAACTGTTTAACTAATAAATAATTATACATATTAATACGTTGAATATGTTCAGATTTGTATTATAACCATTACGGTTTTGTATTTTGACCGTTTTATAACTACAGTTGTTTGTAGGTAATTTATTTTTACCGATGGAAAATAAATCTGAATACTTAATTACTGTAAAATTTGTGGTTAAATCATTTATTCAGAAGATAACTGCTGAATAACAATCAAATGTAGTTACTAGAAATTATATAGAATAGAACAGTTTAATAATTATAAACTTTTTTCTAATTTAGAAATATTCATTGATTTATTTAAAATCAGCCCTTCAATAACACTTCTGGCATATCCCACAAATATTTCCTTAGGCTTGGTTTAAATGTTTTGGCACAAAAAGTCAAATATTTTGGTTAAAGATTTTTTGAATTCACCCCTTATCTGCTTACCCTCCTTGATCATTTCCGGAGTGCCAAATGTCGCTTTTTATTACACTGTATTTGATGTATAAATTAAGTGAAGTTATATGATTGAGTAAAGCAAATTTATGCATTATTCAATATTTTGTTGATACTTTTTCTCTGGTAAATTGCCGGAAAGTGATTTTCAGGTTTTAACACTGAAGTTAGCTAAAATCACGTTTAACATTGCACAGTACATGCTCAACGTTAGTATACCTAAATTACTGGTTAGGTGCGTTACAAACTTTTGAGAGTACAAAAAGGTGCATTAGAAGCTTTTGATAGTATTAAAAGGTGCGTTACAAACTTTTCATAGTACAAAAAAGGCGTTTCAACCTTTGAGAGTACAAAAAAATTGTCATACGTATGTTTGGTCGTCTAATCTTTAGTAGCGAGATTCTATGATCACAAGTGATTGCAAGTACCTAATCATAAGTGATTGCATATTAACATACTTCAGAGAAAGATATGCTTCTCTTCCTTGGCCATTTTCGGAGTGATAGATATCGCTATTTTTCATCCAAATCTACAAAACAAGTCTGTATATTAAAAAAATTATACAGTCTACAATAAATATAAAATATTTCTCTTATTTTGTTTTTAATGATTTTTGGATAAAATAAAATAAGAACTATACAACAATTTTTTTTTCATAATAAAACATTGAAGCTATGATATGATGGATGTTTTAGTAGACGTTAATTGAAACAGCGACCCAAAAAAAAGTGTTAATGGAATATTCTTCAATCTAGCTGTGGTAAAAAACCGCGAACGTTTACGATAGTTAATTATATACACAGTTGTGTTTTAATATTTTTTAAATTTATTCTTCTTATGGGATGTTCTAATGATAAACTTGAATAAAAAAAAACAACACAAAAAAACTGTTACACACTTTATTTTAATAGTTACAAACAATCTTAGAACATTGTAAAATAAGCTTGAAAAATTGGAAAATAAATGTAATTAATTAAAATGTAATTATTTATAAGAATGTAAAACACTAAAATATCGTATTTTTAGTAGTAAATTAGAGAATAATAAAAATTTATAGAAATCTAATTTTTTTCAATTGATCAAAGAATACACTTTTTTTGTTAAAAAGCAATATTTTGTTATAAACAAATTATTTTTCTACAACTATTTTTTGCGTTCGAATAAACATCCACCGAAAACAATTACATTCTAGAAATAAAAATATTCTAAAAAAATCTAGGCCCCTAAAGATGGGATGCGATATTTCCGGTCTTAGCAAAATTGAAATTTTAACAAATGTGAGCACAATGCCTGGTTAAAAGCGGAATGGGACGTTTCGACGCGGCCGTTTCGGCGCGGCTGATTCGACGCGGCCGTTTCGACGCAGGGACGTTTCGACGCAAGCCGTTTCGACGCAGCCGTTTCGACGCAAAACATTTTTTTTTATTTTTATTTTTTTATTTTGTAGATAGATAAAAATTATTACAAAAAATATAGTTTTTGACCGTTTATTTAAATAAATTAATTGTAATGCATTCATAACATTATCTTAACCTTTTTCCAGAATAACTATCATTTAAATATCATTATTTGTAGAGATTATTTAATGGAAATTTAATTACTTACTTAAATGAAATACCTATTAAAATCTTATTTTCAGAAATTGATATGGTGAATTCCAATTAAGGATTATCCCTTTTTATATACCTACCTAAGGGGTATAAAACTTATTTGTTTTCTATTCATTTATTCATTTTACAATATTTTCTTGTTGAAAATTATTGAGTTCTTGAATTTTTTCTATTTTATCTGTTTTTGTTTCGATAACATGGAAATTGCAAGCAAAAGAGGAAGATGTAAATTCTCATACGGTGGTTTCATGTACGTTTTTGACAGAACAAGTTCTTGCAATTTAAAAAAGTTTTGGAGATGTGACCATAACATGGAAGGAAATCAACGCTGCAAGGCCAGGATTCATACCCAGAATGACGAGGTTATTAAACAAATTAATGATCATTGTCACGGAAGTTCCACTGCTAATGTAGAGGCTTCAATAGTCAAAACTTTAATAAAGCGGAGGTGTGAAGAAACGATGGAATCCACAGCTGCAATAATAAATCACTGCGTATCAGGGATATCACTGGGCGCAAAGTCTGCATTACCGAACCACTGTGCATTAAAAAAAATGATCAGAAGGGAGAGAAACCAAATCAACCTTGCACCACCTACCCCAGTTAGTACCGAAGACCTGGTTGTTCCCGAAAAATACACAGTTTATGTAGGTCCAAATAATGTTGAGGAACAGTTTCTCTTGAGTGACAGCGGACCGGAACCGAACGGAATTCTAATGATTGGAATGATAAAATCTTTACAGCCAGATGCGAACCCGGAACAAATTTCATGCGATTTTGAACTAGGTGCCATAAATGCATTCAAAGAAGGGTTTCCGAATGTAGAGATGCTAGGTTGTTTTTTTCATTTGGTAAAAAACATGAAAAAACATTTGGGGAACCTACATTTGTTAAATCGGTACAATAGCGATGCAGATTTCAGTCTTCAAGCTGGTATGGTGACATCGTTGGCATTTGTTCCACAAGAGCACTAGGATGAAGCAGTCGACCTCCTCTTTAATGAGTTACCCAACGAATTACAACCTTTGTTAGAATGGTTCGAGGACTCATACTTAGGTCGTCCTCAACGACGCGGTATACGAAGGCGAGATGCACTATTTCCGCCTACACTTTGGTCTGTCTACACTCGCGTTTTGGACGGAACAGACAGAACAAATAATCACGCAGAAGCTGCAGAACGAAAGGTCTATGGACCATCCAACGATCTGCAAGTACATAGATGCTCTTAAAAAAATACAGGCAGGAAGAGATCTGTACTATGAGCAATTACTTTCGGGTCAGCAGCCGCCAACTAAATTAAAAAAATATCGCGATTGTGACGAGAGGATACTATCTATAGTTACTGACTACAGAAACCAAAATATTCTAGATTATTTAAAAGCAATATCTCATAATTATATTATGAGTGCATAATAATAATTTAATTAATAAACAGTCAAAACTCTCTTTTCAGTATTATTAATTAATTACCTAGGTACCTAAAAAATAATTACTGATTATAGAAACAAAAATATTAGCAATTATTCAAATAGGCAGTCAAAAGCTATATTTGTAAGGACTAAATCCGTTTTTCGGACTCAGGGGCCTTCAAAACGTAAAAATCAATCAAAATTTCGAAGTCGAAATTTTACACCATCACAATACTTTCCTTCGATTATACATAATATCCTATAAGGATAGGATATGTATAATTGAAGGAAAGTAAAAACAGCCAAAACATATTTGTTTCAATCATGTATTACTTATGTAATAATAAAGGAAAAAAATGCAATTACGTATTTTCGCGTCGAAACGGCCGCGGCGAAACGACTTGCGTCGAATCGTCCTCGCGTCGAAACGGTCACGTCGAAACGGCCGCGTCGAAACGGCTGCGTCTAAACGTCCTAGACCGGGTTAAAAGGTATACCTATAGCTTGAAAGCGGGGACATTTATTTAAAAATTAGGTACACTACTTTGCAAACCTAAATTTAATATATATTATTTTAGGTTATTTTAATAATAATAATTTTAAGACCCTTTGTACGCGACCAGACTAATCCGAAGAACTAATCATTACCCCAGGTGCCAAGAAACTTTCCCTATGAGTGCGAGCGTGAGGACATTATTCATACGCATGAACGCAAGTGATAACATTCGTTAAAATTGTGTAAACCTTCTACAAAGCGTTATAAATTATCCCCAATTAAAATAAATTGATAGAGGTAGCTGAGATTTCTGGCATATCTAAAGAAAGGGTAGGTAAATCACAAATGAAATCTTGGAGATGGATGAGAAAATTACCAGCGAGATAAATGCTGCGTTTATTAACATCTGAATAAAAACTGGAACATGATAGTTTCGAAACAATTTTTAGTTTTCTACAAATAAAATACAAAATACTTTTTGTTACTGAGGACAATACCTGGATCCACCATTATATGCCCGAGACCAAACATCAATGGAAACAGTGGACAAGTAACAGATAACCAACGCCGAAGCTACTCACCTGCAGGAACGTTAATGGCAACGTCTTTTTTTTGGGATGCGGAACGGATTTTAGTTGATAATCTAGGCAGAACAAGAGCTATAGCTTAGAATGACAGAAAGAGCTACACAGGAGGATAAAGGATAAACGTAACGGATTTAACATACCTGGATCCTATTCTAAGAGGAAGAATTACTATATACACGGTTTAGAAACATTCTTAGAACTATTCGTTGTAGTATAAAAATGTTCTCATAACATTTATACAGAACCAAATTGCTAATTGGGGGGTCGCGTAAGTGAATGGTTATAATAGATGTGGATGCATGCGATCTTTTAGTCGTGTGATATCTTACGATGTCGGACGTAAAACAAAAAACCGCAAGGCGTGAAGAACAAACATGTTGGTTTTTCTCAACTACATCTTACGATAATGATATTACGTTGCTGTTTTATGAACAGGGGTGATTTGATTAAAAATAAATCTAAGTTTAAGGTTTTAAGACCAACTGGAGCCAAACTGAGAGATTCAGATAAACTTCAGCTATCTACAACAAAAGAGGGGTAATTTTTTAATTAACACAAAGATGTTAAATATTAAAGATTCATAATTTAACTGTGAATAAAGACTTTGCGCCCTTTAATTGTTTTGGGAAAGACTCATTCAAAGTAACATCAACTACGACTTTTATGTATGACCTGGTGTAAGATACAGCTTGGGAAATAAACAATCATACGTACATATTGTTAAACAAATATTCGTTTTACTTGTTTTATTCTACTTTGTCTGTATTGCATTGTATGTACGTTTTGAGGGTTCTTCCTTTAGAACACATTATACCAAATGCACATTCAACAATTTATTACGACCAGAACAGGGTCTCATTAAATATATAGACTTTATCGCCCAAGAGCTTGTATGGAATAGTAATACTAATAGTATTTAAAATTGATCGCCTGGTACGCAAAACGATTTTTCTAAACATTCTTTTAAATTGCGAAAATCTCCATCACTTTGTTTTTCATAAGACCAATTATAAATCAATGAATATACAAAAATTTACAATTCCAATCCCCAGCTGCTGATAGGATAGAATAATAAGATTTATAATTCCAATACATGAAACTGGAATTGGGTAGACAACGGCACCTTATATAGACTAGAATAGTAGGATCACTCTCACAAAAACTCGTTCCATGCCGCCAAAGCTCTCGGCCCTACATCGGTTTGCATCGTTGTCATACACCAGCATCGTTGCCAACCTAAAATTTCTAAAAAATATGTAGAAATCAGTGAATATGTATAATGCGTTTTAATAACAAAGTTTGAAGTACTATAACCTATAACCTGATGCAACAGTTAATCAAAATAAAAAAAATCGGTAGATGAGGTATTAAAAACGGTATATTGGTAGATTACTTCCTAAATCGGTAGATATACCAAAACATCGGTAGATTTAATGCACTAAACACGTCGGAGCGAAATGTGGTACAAAGAATTTCAAAGGCGGCGCGCAAAGTGATCCTACTATTCTTGTGTATATACGGTGACAACGGAGTTTTATGTTTTCCATCAATACATCCTATACACTGGGAAAAATTCCATGTGGTAAAAAAGAGTTCAGTTACAGTTTTGTGCATTGCTGAATTTGTTAATGGTATATTGTATGTGAAATTTTTATTGAATTTCTTATTGATAATAAGACATTCTTAATGAGAACTCAAATGCTCTAAAAGACATCTTGGTTGATAAAAACCTAAAAAAAGAAATTTATTCTTATTTTTGCGTAAAAATTAAACAGTCGTTGGTTATTTAGTATTTAATACATTAAACACAACATGATTATTTAATGACAAATTTGCGTTATTTTTTGACATAATTACAGGAAGTTAAAATATAAATTATTTGTTACATTTTTATTTATTGCTCTGTTTTCGAGATAATGCAATGAAGATATAAAGATAAGTATACATATTGGGTCCATACTTATGTACTTTTGTAGATTTTTGGGTTAAGAGGCAAATGGGAAAACATTGCTTATGCAGGCTCGTTCATTTACGGAAAATATGCAAATGGGACAATTTACAACTGTTTCCAAACGATCAGAATACACCTCACAACATTTTTACTCCACTAGCATCTCCTTGGGCAATGTATGCTTTAACATCTACTGCACAATCACGAGTTATAGCACGCCAACTGATTCTATTAGGTACATATAGAGCAGTCGGTATCTGTCGAAATGCACACATCATGATCCACATTTTCCATAGGAAGCTATTTTTTGACTGGAATCCCTGCAAAGGTCGCAGTGATACAGGCTAACAGCCAACCGGGTAAACAACCCAAAAAAAGTTGGCATAGAAGTATAATAATTGCCAATATTTCTTAAATGCTCCTAATTGCTCATCAATTGCTCAAGTATAATCTACAATTGCTCACATTATTAATTAATTAATTAATTAGTTATTAACAAATGAAAATACAAATAATTTTTTCTCAATTACGCGAAGAGCATTCAACTTTTTCAATAAATCTTTTCTTTAATAAATTGCTCACAATTTGCTCAATTATAATCTGCAATTGCTTACAATATTAATTAATTATTTAATGAGTTATTAACAAATGAAAATACAAATAATTTTTTCTTAACTACGCGAAGAGCATTTAACTTTTCTAATAAATTGCTTACAATTTGCTCAATTATAATCTGAAATTGCTCACATTATTAATTAATTATTTAATTAGTTATTAACAAAAAAAAATACAAATAATTTTTTCTCAATTACGCGAGGAGCATTAAACTTTTCTAATAAATCTTTTCTTTAATAAATTGCTCACAATTTGCTCAATTATAATCTGCAATTGCTCACATCATTAATTAATTATTTAATCAGTTATTAACAAATGAAAATACAAATCATTTTTTCTCAATTACGCGAAGAGCATTAAACTTTTCTAATAAATCTTTTCTTTAATAAATTGCTCACAATTTGCTCATCTTATTTTCAACCTAAGTCTCATTAAATTTCTTTTATTTATTTTTAATTAATTAAAAATAATTATTGCTATTTAGAACGGTGATGGGTGATGTGACATTAGCAGAAGATTTCTTGTGCGCATGCACATTCCAACATTTCAATTCAACAATTCAGGGACGTCGAATTAATACCTACCAAATGCTCACTTAAAAGTAATGATAATTTGTATTATTTAATTATCATTTTTACTAATTATGCTGTCCTTGTCCTTGTTTGTTGTATATGGCTCTGCTACTCGGCAATCGCCAGCTCGATTTGATAGTGACTACAATGCTGACTGGCTCTAGTCTAGACCATAGTGCAGCCACTTTTCTTCTTTTGTTTGTGGACTCAGCTACCTAGCCTAATCGGCCCAGCCTAGGTAGCTGAGGCCACAAACAGAAAAAGAAGGGTCTAAAAAGATAAGTTATTAAAATGTAAACAATAAATAAATATTAATAACATACAATATAAATTGTGTATGCCATGCGCAATGATTTTATTCATGCGCATGCGCACAAGAAATCTTCTGCTAGTGTCACGTCACCCATCACCGTTTCAAATAGCAATAATTATTTTTAATTAATTAAAAATAAATAAAAGAAATTTAATGAGACTTATGTTAAAAATAATAAAAATTATGAGCAATTTATTAAAGAAAAGATTTATTAGAAAAGCTGAATGCTCTTAGCGTAATTAAGAAAAAATGATTTGTATTTTCATTTGTTAATAACTAATTAAATAATTAATTAATAATGTAAGCAATTGCAGATTATAATTGAGCAAATTGTGAGCAATTTATTAAAGAAAAGATTTATTAGAAAAGTTGAATGCTCTTCGCGTAATTAAGAAAAAAATATTTATATTTTTATTTGTTAATAACTAATTAAATAATTAATTAATGATGTGAGCAATTGCAGATTATAATTGAGCAAATTGTGAGCAATTTATTAAAGAAAAGATTTATCAGAAAAGTTTAATGCTCTTCGCGTAATTGAGAAAAAATGTTTTGTATTTTCATTTGTTAATAACTAATTAAATAATTAATTAATAATGTGAGCAATTCCAGAATATAATTGAGCAAATTGTGAGCAATTTATTAGAAAATTTGAATAATCTTTGCGTAATTGAGAAAAAATGATGTGTATTTTAATTTATTAATAACTAATTAAATAATTAATAAATAATGTGAGCAATTGCAGATTATAATTAAGCAAATTGTGAGCAATTTATTAAAGAAAAGATTTATTATAAAAGTTGAATGCTCTTCACGTAACTGAGAAAAAATTATTTGTATTTTTAGTTGTTAATAACTAATTAAATAATTGATTAATAATGTGAGCAATTGCAGATTATAATTGAGCAATTGATGAGCAATTAGGAGCATTTAAGAAATATTGGTAATTATTATACTTCTATGCCAACTTTTTTTGGGTCAATAACCATCTATCTATCTATCTAACTGTTTCTAAAAAGAAAGTGGCACCCTTTACCGGTTTCTCTTTATTGTACCGCCTATCTTTAAATATTTTCGTTTTTCAATACTGGCTCATTTTCTCCCCTGACCCACGACTCGCTCTCCTCCTACCCCCCTGACTGCCGTTCGCAATCAGATAACCCCTCATGAGCCTTTAACATCCAGAAAAACGTGGTTATAAGTTATATGTAATCTAAATAATGATTTTATTTTGAAAGAATTAAATTGTTCTTTGACAATTTTTAAATTGATAGAAAAAATACAGATATACAAAATCTTTTTTTTTATTTAAAACAAAAATTAATAAAACTCAACAATGATATGATTTTTCTTTAAATATGCCTTTGTTGAACTTTCCCTTTTTTTCCATTTCCATGCCAATGTAATAATAATACATAAGTGTATTACAGAGGTTTATTGTTCATATATGTGAACAAAAATTTTAGCTATAAATGGTCAAAGTACATTTATAAATATAATTAAACAATTCACGTACTTTTATGTCATGCAGGGAATAATTTCAAAGATATAAATAGAAGTTGTTCTATCTTTCTATATGAATTATTAAACACCATTGTCGACGAGAAATAACAGGTGAGTTTGAAATAAATTATATCGCAATTAGTGCAAAACAGTGCTAAACTAAACTTATCAGTGTTTCATAAAATAATAATTACCAACTCCACTTTCATGATACCTAAGTGATTAAAAAAAATAGTTGTGCATGTTCGATGAACCGCTACTTAAAACATTTTAGAAAGTAAAGTGAGAGTTTCACCACAAAAGAAAAGAAATGCTAGCGTTATTCTTCGGTAAATGTTAAAGTTATTTATTTTCAATAATTTTAGTACCTAATACAGTTTTATTTGAACCTAACTGTAACCGAATATGGATGAAAATGCAGAAAAAGTTCAGATGTTACGGGAATGGATCAGTAAGCAACCTCATCTTCCACAAAAAAATCGTAAGTGTTTTTTTGTATTATAATAGATCTTAGATTATTGTATAATTGTTGATTAAATTTTAGATGTGAATTTATTAAGAAGATTTTTACATTGTAGTAATGATAGTATTGAACTTGCTAAACAATTAGCTGATTTATTTTATACATTACGTTCCGAGACGCCGGAAATTTATTATAATCGAGATCCAACTAATCCGGAGATAAAAGAAGCCATAAACAGTTTGTATGTAGTAACTATATTTTTTTATTATAAAAAGTAATTACAACTGTTTTTTTAAATATCAATTATTCAAAAATTAGACGAACGTTAAAAAAAACGAGTGTGGCACTCAGTGGGATTGCCGAAAGAAGTTATACTTCTATGCACGCGCTTGGATTCATAAATTTGTATGCGAATAATTTAGCAAAATCATTTTATGATATTCGTGGTTAGCGACCCCAAAAACCTCCTAGTACCGAGTGTAGGTACACACTTTTTGTATCGAATTTGAATAAAATTCCGGGAGACGAGGTCCGTCGCTTAAGCACCGCCGAGTACCAAGTGTGCACTGATTTCGTACATAATTTACATAAAACCCTAGAATAAGCACAATTTACAAAAAGAACTTTTTATAATAGAAAGTTTTTTACTGATTTATAGGTCATATTTTGTGTCATCTCAACAATACACAGCATCCCTGATTTTGCAAAAATATTAAGTCATACAACGCTGTGATTGATCATAGAGAAGATTGTTTCCTTGTTAACAAAATCAAGGGTAGTTGTATCTAAAAACTTTCTAAAACAGTTTATTTTATTACCAGTTAAAATAATAATTACTGTTTTCACATGTAAGAACAAAAAAAAAAGAAAAAAAACTTCTCTGTCGCGTAATCGATCCCATTATGATAACATAACAGAACTGTCACAAGTGGACTGATCCGCAGCCTAACCAACTACGCTACGAACGATTTATTTAATAACTTTCAAAATAATATTATCTATACACAACTTAGATCATGTTTAATATCAATTCGGTATAAATTTCGAAATCTATGTATATGCCTAAACACACTTGAAACATGCATTGTCATCCAGTTCTTAGCTATCCTGAAAATTTCAGAGCTATAGGTAGTCGGGAAATAGGTTTAAATTCGTTTACAACTTCCACGGAATGACACAGAGACACAGAACACGGCGAAAATATAAAAAACTTTCTAAAAAGAGGTAAATAGCCTAGGCAACAAGTGCCGCGGAGACTTTCGGCATCATGATATTCGTGTACAACGACCCCAAAAACCCCGAGTATATAAATTGAACCCATTTTCAGCAATACTTACCGAGTTGTATGTTTTCTCTCTATTGTCTGTTCGAAATGCACTTTTCGAATGCAGAAATGTAATTTTCCATTTTTACATTATAAAAAATAGCGACAAATTTCCTGATAGTCTAACGAATCCACTGCAGAAAACGCATTCCGATCCATCTTCCGTTACAAAATTCTGAGGTTTTAGTGCTGTATTTCTTCGACTATTCGTAAAAACTCTGTTTATGTAGCCAACAACTTTAAAAGCATAGAGCAAAATATACTGCAACCATGTGACGGTACTTTAGACTACAATACAATACTCATTACTGAATATTATTATTAATATAAAATGCTAAACTTTATATGTATACTTACGTGACAAAATTATAAAATAATCTGTCAAATAATCATATGTGGTCCGTCACTATGATATTCATACATTAGTTCAGACTGTTTTTTGTATATCTATCCCTTTTCAATGTACTGAATGTTAAAACGGTATTCAAAGGACTTATAGTTATGACTAATAACATGTTGGTAAATATTTCACCTTTGTTTTTACCGACCAATATACCTTATAAGTGTTTCTGTCTCTCTTTTACTCACACCATTACATATGTAATGATTTTTCCCATTTAACTGTACACAAATCTTTTCCACCGAGTGCACGAATAGAAGTATAACTTCAAAAATGCTACAATCTAGAGAAATCAAATCTGAGATATCTATCCTTACACGTCTCCACCTCTCCCAGCGGTTAATGCACTTTCATGAAAGGACTGTAGCATTGCTTGTTTCTATATTTAACTTATTGAAATTTTTATCTAATATCTCAAATTGTAACGATACTTTCTCTGATTTACAAAATTCAAATTACTCAAAATTACTCAGGATCGTGACACGAAACTTGACTAGGTTCACTAAAATTAAGGGATAGGCGCCAAGTACAAACCACATTAATTAAACTCTAAGTTTAGACCAGATCCACCCTATTCCGGAAGTACTTAAGAAACTTTGTAGATCTCAATGGAGGATTTTCAGAAGTATGAGGTGATCCTTGGATTTTTAATTAAAAAGTAAACTTTGAATTTCCAGTTATAAGGGTGATAGATAGATATTCATTGGGTTGGCTGTTAGTCTGTATCACTGGACCTTTACAGATCTGTTGTGAACACCCATGTATGTATGTACGAGCAAATTAGGGGTAACAGATATACCTGCGACCTATAAGATTCGTTGCCCCCCCCCCTTTTCTTGCTATACTTCTGATGATTTCCTCAGACTTATAGCAGCTCCTTTAGTCCTATCTTTCTTAGAAAATTTAGGATGTCGTTGTGTTTCAAGTTAGGTAGATCTTTCTTTTCTATTTCGAATGACTCTAGGTATTTGACCCTACGTAATACAAGAGTATGTGTATTCATTCATTCTCCACCTCACAGAAACTGCAGTTTGCTTCATCTACCAATCCTAGTTTCTTCATGTGTCCTCTTAATGGGCAGTGCCCAGTTGATATTCCTTTTATAATACGGATGTTCTTCTTACTAAGGTTAAGACAACTGACAGATCTCTTTTGGTTGTAGTTTCCCAGGAGCGTTTTCGATTGTGTTAGTCTTTCTAGATCGTTCCAGTACTTGGATTTTTCGCAATCCATTTTTTTCCTTAGTTTTTCTAAAAGTGTACTACTGCTTATTCCACAAGATGGTTCTGGTCCCAGGTATAGGGTGCAAGGTCCTTCTTCTGACAGCTCATCTGCTGTTTCGTTTCCTTCTATTCCTAAGTGTCCTGGAACCCATAGGAGGGTAACAGTGTTATTTTGTCCTAGTTCATTTAATTTGCCTAGGCATTCCAGTCCATCTTTGAACTGATTATGTACGAGTTCAGAGCTTTGATTTCTGCTTGACTATCTGATATGATTACAATCTTTTGTCTACGATAGTTCCTTTCGATATTAAATTATATACATCTTTCGATGGCACGGATTTCCGCTTGAAAGATGCTTTGGTACGCACCCAAGCTTTCTGAGTATTTGGTTCTACATTCAAAGCCTATCATATCTTGAACTGGATTAGAGCACCTTGTCTAGACCTGCCTTCTTAAGGAGACTTAATAGATTTGACAGTGGCCTCTCCAAGTAACTTGGAGCAGGCGGTTTCTCCTCTTCTAGTACTAGATACCGCATACTTACAAGGCCTTTACTTTGGCATAGGACATGAAAAGTGGTTTTCTGCTCCTCTTCGCAGTATGGACAGGTGCTAGGTTCAGCTGACTCATGTGTTTACTGAGCCGATAATGTCTTATCAAGAGACTGACAATCATTCTGACATCGTATCGCCTTTGTGATAGCAGTTCTGCAGTAAACTTCTCTAAGTGTCCTTGTATAAAGATTTGGCTTATCGCTTGTCCGGTGATTTTTCTCACCACTCCGGCCTTATCTTGCCTCCATTTCTTAAAGTTTTTCTCAGCAACCTTGCCGAATGGTGAACTTTGGACCTTCTCGACTGATCTGGACTAGCCCTTTTAGAACGAAACAAATCTATTTTTAAATTTATTAAATCTATTTTTAAATATAATTTTTATGAGAAAACCCGTTGTGTGGTAGCTTTTCTTTAAATATTCAATGAAACTTTATATTTTTTTATCTCTTCTGCTTTTATTTACAAATATTTTTAAATCTTATCTTATTTTTATTTTTTAAAATTATTTTTTAAACAGTTAAATAATACTCATGGCCATCAATAGTTTTCTTTTAATGAATTATTTTGTTTAATATATACAGGGTGTTTAGTAATATATTGCTTTGATACTTAGGTCATTATATTTTTTCCAGTATAATTTAGCGTAAAAATAAATAATAATAATTATACAGGACGAAACGCTTGCTAACTGTTCTCGACCAATTCGTGACTATTTACTAAATTGCTGAATTGGTCGTGATAGTGAAATTGTATAAAACAAGTATAAATATTCATTTTAGGAAAGTCCTTCAGATTCTGAAATTCATTTAACGTTTAAATAAAGAATATAAAATTATGCCTCTATTTTTCAACGTATAAGTGTTTAGAAAGTAACAAATGGTTACATATTTCAGATTATTATTTCTCGTCCAGAAAAACAAGATACTGTTGATTTTTATGTTGATGGCATGACAACTTTTTAACAGTAAAACGTCCTAAAAGACGTTATTTCCCTAGCTAGCTCATGGGTTACCTTTTTTTAACATGTAATTATGGCGTCAAAGTACAAGCTCCACAAATTATACACAAACACCCGTTTTAAATGATTTATTACTAGTTTAATGCTTTCAAAAAAGACAATTAATAAAATAATAAATAAAATAAATTAAAATATTGAAAACTGCAACAGGCTTTAACTCTTAAGGATTTTGATCAAAGGCTTAACTACTGTCACTGGCGTTTGGATATAGTAGCAAGAAGATCGGGAAGTTCTCTCTAATATATTATGGGCAGATGAGGCCTTTTTTATAGCAATGGAGGTGTAAATCTTCATAATTAACATTACTGGTCTGAAACAATTCCCCTCTGGATGCGTGAAGTTCAACACCTAGGTCGATGGACTGTAAATTGTTGGGCAGGAATTTTGGGAGGCCGAATTATTGGCCCATTACTTTTTATTAATAATTCCTTAAATGGTGCTACATATCTTGAGTTTCTAACGGAAAATCTATCGGTTTTATTGGAGGACGTGCTACTTGATGGCTGTCCAGCCCACTTTGCAGCAAATGTCCGCCAATTTTTGGATACCACCTATCCTGCTAGATGGATAGGACGTGGTAGTATTTTTTCATGGCCAGCTAGACCGCCTGATTTAACGTGCTTGGATTTTTATTTTTGGGGTCGGGTAAACTAGACCTACTACGCGAGATGATATGATGGACAGAATAAGACACTGTATGCAAAATGTTTCATTTGCTGAACTTGAAGCTGAAGTTCAATCTACGCGGCAAAGTCTTGTTAAATGCATCGAAAATGATGGACAGCAATCTGAACATATGGGGCGGCATTGATTTAAATATTTATAACATTTACTTTAAATTTGCTGCCAAATAGTGCATATTGTTAGCGATTTAATTATTATTTTGTTAATATCTTCGGTTTGAAAAAAAGTAGGAGGTTGCGATTTGTGGTGAATTTTAGGGAATTTTGTCCTCTATATACCTACCTTAAAAATATAGGGGTGCTATTTAAATTTTTCGTGAAAATGTACAAAAATTATTGCATTGCCAAACAGCGCCTTTTGGCCATCGCAGTAAAATATTTTTTGGTAATGTTTAAAATGTGGATTGTTAAGTTAAAAAAGCTCTATCAAACGACATATAGTTTGTTCAATTCCGTTTGGCCGTTTCAGATTTATGGCTATTTAAATGAAAACATGTTCGACGCTCCCCCACCACTTTATTTTATGAGATAGACTAAAAATTCTTTAACAAAAAAAAAACGAAATTTTCCAAAGTTTAGTATGATCCTACTTAAAATATACCTTTACTTGTCTTTTCTTTGCGAAAAAGTCCATTTTCGTATTGACCCTACCATTTGCTCCCTTTGCGGTCGTTTAAGAAAGTTGAAAATATTTTCCAGCATTTTCTCTTGGCCACTTTAGTAATAAAATTTTTTAGCGCAAGCCTCTGCGATTAATAGTTTCCGAGATACAGCCGACGTCCATTCTCAACGGGCCACCTGTTGGGGTCAATGATCATTATTTAACCCTTAGAATTTCCACTTTTCAGATTTCCCTCTATTTTTGTGATATATGACATTTAAATAGTATTCACAATAATGGGTCATAAGTAGTTTTTCAGATAGACCAATTAATTTTTTTTTACGAATTAACTTTTAAAATATATTTTTATTGTTAAAAAAACAATATTAATTAACAATTTTGTTTTGTGAAAATAAATTCCATTTTATATATTATTTTTAGTGATTTTTTACCTCTACCTAAACGAACGAAAGATAACTATCAGGTTTTTTTATACCGACTAACCAGTAGTGATCCAGAAAAATACGATTTTATAAATGCAAGTAAAGTATTTTCAATGGTGGCTGATGTAAGAATGGTGGAAGATAATGATATAGCCGATGGAGAAATACCGATTTTTGATATAAGTAATTTCACCCCTAAACATGTTACAAGAATTGTACTTTCAGTTATGAAAAAAATCTTGATTTATTCACAAGTAAGTACTTTATTTTTTGCATATTTTATCAATAAAACGTTATTTATAAAACTTGTTTGGAAAATAAAGTAGCCTAAAGACTTTTTGGGTTTTTAAATATTTATTTCAATAAATCATCGTAAAGTTTTATTTTACTCTGTCACAACTGTTCTAATTCTTAAAACTCTTCTACAACTCTCTTCTAACTCTTTCACATCTTCCAATCCGTTCAACGCTTTTCCAAGGAAAACACAAGTTTTCAAGTTTTCCAATTATCTTATAATATTTCCAACTCATTTCCAACTTTTTGAACTCTCTTTTAACTCTTCCAAATTTTCCAAACCTTTCTTCTCTTTCAACTCTGTTACAACTCTTGAAACGCTCTTCTAAACCTCTTTTAACTCTTCTAAATCTCTTTTAACTCTTTCAAATCGTTAAACTCCTTAAAACTATCTTCTAACTCTTTCACATCTTACAACTCTTTTAACGCTTTTCCAAGTTTTCCAACTATCTTACAATATGTCCAAATCTTTTCCAACTTTTCAAACTCTCTTTTAACTCTTCCAAATCTTCTAAACCTTTCAACTCTTTCAACTCAGTTACAATTCTTCACAGTCTTTTCCAACTCTTACAAATCTCTTTCAACTTTTTAATTTTTTTTAACTTTTCCAACTCTTTTAACTCTCCTACAACCCGCTTCTAACTCTTCCACATCTTCCAATTCATTTAACGCTTTTTCAAGTTTTCTTACAAATATTTTTAACTCTTTTTTAACTTTCCGAACTCTTTTCTAACTTTTCCAAATCTTCTAAATCTTTCAATTTTTTTAACTAATTTACACTTTCAACAATTTTTTAACTCTTTAATTTTTTATTCTTTTTTACTTTTTCAAATCACCTACAACTCTCTTCTAACTCTTCCACATCTTCCAACTCTTTCAACCAGTTTTTCCAACTATCTTACAAGTATTTTCAACTCTTTATTTAACTTTTTGAACTGTCTTCTAACTCTTCCAAATGTGCCAAACCTTCCAACTCTTTCAATTCTGTTACCATTCTTTTAATGCTTTTCTAACTCTTTTAAATCTCTTTTAACTTTTTTTTTAATTCTTCCAAATCTGTAACCTCTCCTACAAGTCTTTCACATCTTCCAATTCTTTCAACGTTTTTCCAAGTTTTTATCCTAGCTTACAATATTTCCAACTGTTTTCCAACTTTTTAAACTCTCTTAAAACTCTTAAAACAAAATACTCCAAATCTTCCAACTTTTTTAACTCAGTTACAATTCTTTTAACGCTTTGCTAACTCTTCCTAACCTCTTCCGCATTTTAATTTTTTGTAACTCTTCCAAACCTTTAAACTCTCCTACAACTTTCTCTTTTAACGCTTCCACATTTTCTAATTTTTTCAACGCTTTCCCAAGTTTTTTAACTATCTTACAATATTTCCACGTCTTTTCCAACTTTTAAAACTCAAACATTCCAAGACTTTTAACTCTGTTGCAACTCTTTTAACGCTTTTTTAACTTTTTCAAATCTCTTTCAACTTTTTAAATTTTTTTAACTCTTCCAAATCTTTAAACTCTCCTACAACTCTCTTCTAACTCTTCCAATTTTTCCTAACCTTCCAACTCTTTTAACTCAGTTACAACTTTTTTAACGCTTTTCTAACTCTTTTAACTTTTTTATTTCTTTTTTTTTATTCTTTCACATCTTCTAATTCTTTCAATGCTTCTCCAAGTTTCCAACTTTCTTCCAATATATCCAACTCTTTTTCAACATTTTAAACTCTATTCTAACTCTTTTAAATCTGCCAAATCTTTCAACTTTTTATTTTTTTTTACTCTACAACTCTATTCACATATTCCAATTCTTTCAACGGTTTTCCAAGTTTTTCAAACTATCTTTTAACTATTTCCAACTCGTTTCCTCTCGTCTAACTCTTCCAAATATTTCAAACCTTCCAACACTTTCAACTATGTTGCTTTTATAACTTTTTCAAATGTCTTTTAACTTTTTAATTTTTTAAATCTCCCAAATATTTTAAACTCTCCTTCAACTCTTTCTATTCTTTCAACGCTTTTTCAAGTTTCCCAACTATCTTTCAATATTTTCAACTCGTTTCCAACTTTTGAACTTTATTTAGACTTTTATAACTCTTTTTTATTATTATTTTTTATAGAGGTATTGAAAATTTTTTGCATTTCATGTAGTAAATTAGTCGTTTTTACGAAACAGGACAAATTTATATAAAGTGAATGAATTTGAAAAAATATTAATTGTTTTGGAATTTTTATAGTCGCTAGTTTCTTCATTTAAAAGCACTTTAAAATCGACCTATTGAAACCGCTTAATATTTACGGGAGAGAAAGAGGGTGTATTTTAGAAAGTGCTGATTTTGTGATGTTTCTTAATTATTGTATACATTCTTTAGAAAAATTACATCCATGCTAAGTAAGAAATGAAAGAAATGATTTTTATTATAGCTTCAAATACTTTTGTTAAATTGATAGATAGAAATTCATTGGGTTGGCTTTTAGCCTGTATCAATGCGATTTTTATAGATCAGTTGTGAACACCCATCATCTCCAGAATAAGATTAGAGCACTTCGTATAGCCATGCCGTCTTAATGAGACTTAATAACCTTGATAGTTGCTTCTCCACGTAATTTGGAGCAGGCAGTTTCTCCTCTTCCAATACTAGATACTGCGTCCTTGCAAGGCCTTCACATTGGCATAGGACACGAAATGCGGTTTCTTCCTCTTTTTGGCAGTATCGACTGATGTCTTTATCTGCCAAGTTTAGCTGACTCAGGTGTTTTCTGAGTCGACAATGGACTGTCAAGAGACTGGCGTTTTACTTTTGTGGTAACAGCTCTGCATTGAATGTCACAAAGTATGCTTCTCTGAAGGCTTTGGCTTGTCGCTGGCCGGCTATTTTTCCCACCACTCCTGGTTCTTCCCTAGCTTCCATTTCTTAATGGCTGCCTTTCTGAAAGTATCAGGAATGGTTCAGTGCCAATCTTTGGGATATTAGCTCAGGTACGGCCCAATTCATCAGACTTCTCATTGCCCCGAAACCATGAATGTCCATGAATTCCGACTTGCGGCAGTTTCCAAGGCCTTAACGCAGTCCTAGAGCAACTGTGAGCTTATTTGTACCGAGATTAGTGCCTGGCTGTCCGAGTATATGACTACGCTTTTACCCGTTATACCCTGACTTATGATTTCTGTTGCAGAGTGTTGCATGGCCATTATTTAATTCGGAAACACTGTAGCATACTCACTTAGAATTAATTATAGTTGTATCTTGTGCCTTCTGCTATATATACCTGACCGTGTGTCTTTCTCAGTCTTTAAGCCATCAGACTTCTCTTGAACTGGGGGAAGGGAGAATTGTTCCATGAATCGCTTTCCAGTAATTCTACTCGAAAGCTTCTCGCAAATTTATACCTGGGGACTATCCTGGCTTGAGACGTACTTATTATTTGATCCGCCTTAACCCTATCATATAGCTCTGCATGCTCTTTTCCCTTAATAAGTTTATGGAAGCCTGGTCTTGTAGCAGCCTGTGATCAGTTGCTGTATATAGATATGCAATGGTTATAAGTTGAGCAGAACTTGTAATGCGTCCGTTAGGGCGGTTTCCATGGCTCCTTTGTTTATTAGGGCATGCCAACCTTTGAATGCTTCCCAGTTGCCTGATTGAGGTTTACATTGGCCTAATGACCTGTTTGTACAACCAGAGGTTAATTTTAGGGTTCAGGCCTTAGTTCTTGCCACAGATTTGTCTACACCCATACCAAGGGCGATTGTAGGTTGGCGTATGAATATGAATATATTTTTAGAAGTTTATACAAAAATTGGTTAAAATCGTATTGTGAAAATTAATAGCTCTGTCTATTATATATTTTAACAAATGTGCAAATATTTTTAAAAAAATCATTACTGTATTAGAATATTTATAAGTTCATAACCTCTAGTTAATTTAGGTACTCCGAAATTCGTTGAAATCGTCCTATCTAATCCATTAAAATTTACGAGTAGGACAGAGGGTTTATTTTAGAGAATGTTGAATTTTGTTCTAATTTTTTCAAATTAATGTCCAATAAATGAAAAAGTAATAACTCTGTTAGAATTTATATATGCTCTAGTTAAAAATGTAAGGAAAAGATAGAGAGATTTAGAATAATATTTTTAACCAACTTTTGCACTCATTATACTGTTTTATAATCTGTAAATGTTTAATTTTATACATTTTATTAAATTACAGGAAGCTCATCCAATGAAATTAAGACAAGTACATTACATAAATGCTTCAAGTTTCTTTACTAAATTCATGGCAATATTAAAACCATTTATAAAAAGTGATATTCTAAATACGGTAAGCAATCTATATTCTATAGTTACCACGTTCACAGTTAAAAAAATAAAGCAGGCGATATTTGGGTTATGAATTTGGCCCTCTATGAGTATGAGGTGTAAAACTGATCATTTTTTTAAGCAAATCTAATAAACCATATAATTTCTAACAAACTACAATTCTTAGGAATTGACAGTAAATGAAAAAGTTACAAAATATTTGTTTAAACTTTAAGTAGTTAGTATATTTATTTACAAATCCAGGATTCGGCTGATAATTCAAATGACTAAGTATTTCAACTTAACCAACTTTTTCTAAAATTCTAGAGAGAATAGTGGAAAAATAACTACGCGACATAATTACAAAGTTGCAATCTGGACTTAGACTAGTTTTTAGTTTAGCAAAACCTTATTGAACGTAAGAGAAGATGTATTTTAGATTATAGATTATTAGTGGTAGTGGGTTCGATTGGCTTAGGTGACCTTACTACACTAGGACCTAAAGCTTTTGATTTACATCCAATTATGAGCCCATAAGGTCTAGACTTTTAAAAACAGCAAAGTTATTCCTTTCTGTTTAGCCAGTTGCGCAAGAGACTGTTTGTAGTTTTAGGCTGTTTTGGACTCAAACGTGGTATATTTGATTATCGGGGGCAATAAATATTCTGATAGAATTACAGCGTTTTTTAGCAACAGAGATCTATTGCTAATAACTTCGCTTGGAATATTGTGGGATATTAGGAACAGAGATCTATTGCTAATAACTTCGCTTGGAAGATTGTAGGGATGTTTCCTTTTGTTGTGTTGTTTTTTTTTCACCAAACAAGAGCATCATAGGTGATTAGGGTTCTGACAACCGTTCGAAATAACAAATAGACCCCATGTTTTTTCAAAAAGTCTACAGCAAGTCTACATTATACACATGTCTACATTACCCGTGTAGCTTTAAAGGTTATATTTGGGAGTTGTCAATTCCAGGTGAATTTTCTGTCAAGAATAACTTTGAGGTATTTTACGTCTTCAGAGAATGAAAGTGTCACATCGATATGAATCATTGATTTCCTTTGGTTGGTGAATGAATTAAGCGTCGTTTTGTTAGGATTGGGAAAACATCTTTCCTTCGAATACCGAGTAGAAATGAGTCTTAAGGCTCTTTCCATACGGGCAGCTATAATCTGCGATGTTTACCTCCTACTTAAATAACTAAAAATCATCAGCAGAGCCCAGAACATGAAATGAAACCCAAGCTTTGCTGTCATATCATCAAATACCATTGACCACACATTAAAGGCGATAAAATTCCTTCTTCAGGGAAGTTTTTTATTTAGATTCATTTACATAGAACTAGACTGGTAGGTGTACTATATACAAAGAAGTTTAAAATGTAAAAATTCTTGTACGCCAACTAACTACTGGTAAAATTAGATAATATTTCAAAACTTCCCATTCCGGACATTCCAAATCACCTTTCTATTGTATAGCTAATGACAGAAACAAACATACAATCCTACATGTTTTTCCGGTTTTCATTAAATTTAAATTAATTGAACTAGATGAATAAGTTTGTAAAAGAGTTAGGTACCAGAAATTTAATAATTTTAATTAATTAATTTTAATAATAAGAATAACGAATATAAATAATAAACACAGACTGAGATTCGGTGTTTAAAGAGAAACCCCAAAGGGATTCCTCGTGTCCGACCTCTCCGACGATCTTTTATGGCAAATGTATATTGTACGTGACAATAACAATTGACCTATCCAAGCTACCTTCGAAATCCAACGTACTGACTTTGACCTAGTTAAATGCAATACAAAACAATAGAATAAAATATAAAACTAATAAATTAATATTAGGGCAAAACTCCCTTCCTATCTATATACAGGGTGTTTCTAAATTGATGCGAAATATTTCACAGGGTGATTTTTCAGCAAAAATTAAGGGGGGTCTTTTATATAAATTTTTGTTCCAAATCGCTCTCCCTCCAAGTTATAGCCCCTTAAAGTTGGGAAAAAACAATTGCTTTTATTTAATATCTCCACTATGGAAGAATTTAGAAGAATGATATTTGGTAGATAATTGATGCTAATAAAATGGCATTTTTTGACAATTTTTGTAACCCTGCAATGTTTATACAAGGGGGTGAAAAAAACAACCCTTATGATATTTTGCCTCAGAACTTTTTAATTCGTCTACATTTTCCTACATAAAAAATTGATTTAAGAAGACGGACTTAAACTGCAACTTTTTTATGTCCTGACTATTCCTCGTAAAATTGTTAGTTTGATCTCAAAAAAATAAAATATGTTACAATTCGATATTACTTATTCCTTTTTCACATAAATCCAGAAGCGTTATTGTTTGTTAAAAACATAGTAAGCAGGTGTCAAATAATGTCATAATTGGCAGATAATTATTGTTAATAAAATGACATTTTTTGACGGTTTTTGTAGCCCCGCAATGTTTATACGAGGGGGTGAAAAAATCAACACTTATGATGTTTTGCCTGAGAACTTTTTAATTCATCTACATTTTCCTACTTAAAAAATTGATTAAAGGCGAACTTAAACTGCAACTTTTTTACGTCTTGACTACTTCTTAGTAAGTTGTTTCTTTGACCATAAAAAAAATAAAATATTACTCATGCCTTTTGCACATACATCCAGAGGGGTTATCGTTTGTTAAAAAAAAGTAAAGTATGCCAGAATTGAATGATATCATAATGACAAACAGTTAATGATTATTTAATTGGACAATATTTTCTACCAATAAGATTAAATGGAAACGACTACGGCCATTTCCTCGAAGAAGTGTTGCCCCCTCTTCTTGAAGATGTTCCTATACAAATTAGGCAAGAATTTTGGTAATGAGTAATATTTTTTTTTTTGGTCGAAGAAACAACTTACTGAAAAATAGTCAAGACGTAAAAAAGTTGCAGTTTAAGTCCGCCTTCTTAAATCAATTTTTTAACTAGGAAAATCTGAGGCAAAATATTATAAGTGATGACTTTTTCACCCCCTCGTATAAACATTGCGGGGCTACAAAAACCGTCAAAAAATGTCATTTTATTAGCAATAATTATCTGCCAATCATGACATTATTTGACACCTGCTTACTCTGTTTTTAACAAACAATAACGCTTCTGGATTTATGTGAAAAAGGAATAAGTAATATCGAATTGTAACATATTTTATTTTTTTGTGATCAAACTAACAATTTTACGAGGAATAGTCAGGACATAAAAAAGTTGCAGTTTAAGTCCGTCTTCTTGAATCAATTTTTTAAGTAGGAAAATGTAGAAGAATTAAAAAGTTCTGAGGCAAATTATCATAAGGGTTGATTTTTTCACCCCCTTGTATAAACATTGCAGGGTTACAAAAATTGTCAAAAAACGCCACTTTATTAGCATCAATTATCTGCGACATTTCATTCTTCTAAATTCTTCCATAGTGGAGATATTAAATAAAAACATTTTTTTTCTCCCAACTTTAAGGGGCTGTAACTTGGAGAGAGAGCGATTTTGAACAAAAATTTATATGAAAGACCCCCCTTAATTTTTGCTGAAAAATCACCCTGTGAAATATTTCGCATCAATTTAGAAACACCCTGTATATAAAAGCGAAAGTTCACTCATCACCGTATCTCAGAAACTATAAGACATACAAACTTGAAATTTGGCAGGTAGGTTCCTTATAGGGTCTAGACGTCCGCTAAGAAAGGATTTTACGAAACTCTACCCCTAAGGGGGTAAAACGGGGGTTGGAAGTTTTGTATGAAAGTCCTATGTTTTTGAAATAAGGGACTTGAAAATTAAAATATTTTCTTTAGAGGTTGTGGAGGTGTACAAGGTTCGTTCCAAATTAGTTAGCAATATTTGTTTTTTTCTTCGTTGATTAAAATTATGTTTATTTTAAAGTTTCATGCCAATTAGGTGCTAGCTTAGATTTGTTTTTTTTTTCATTGATTATACTGACGTTTATATCAACGTGTCATATCAATTACTTACTTAAAAAAGTTTGTATTTTTCGTTAAGTAAACTTACGTTTGTTTAAAAAATGGATGGAGAAATTGTAACAGTCACAGTTGAAGGATTACCAATCCGATGTAGAGTGAAAGAGATACCTGGCGATAGAGCGTGTTTATATTATCTTAATATATATAAATTACGTGTCACGTTGTTTGTCCGCGATGGACTCCTAAACTACTGAACCGATTTTAATGAAATTTTGTAGATATGTGTTATTTGTTCTAACTTAAAAGATAGGATCGTTTTTATCTCGATTAATAAGCGTATTTTTTTGTCAGTGCGAATTTAAGGTTTTATACTTATAGGGTTCTACGAGTTTTCAATGGAGGACGGTGACAGTTGTACAATTTACCTTTTTTTTTATGCTCAAATTATGTCCATGTGACACATAAATACAACATAATCAAATTGACTTTTCAGTTTTCTGCGAGAGAATCTTTCCCTTTTCATTGTGCTGTGTACTATTTTGCATGAAAATTGTGAAAAGTTATAAATCTTAAAAAAAAACTGTTGACAATCTTAAAAAATTGAAAATGGTGAAAACATGTCCAAAATCATAAAGAAATCCTTAAAAAATACTTAAAAATTGTAAAAAAATTCTTGACAATCTTAAACAATTCTTGAAAGTGATTAAAAAATGTCGGAAATCATAAAAAAAACGTAAAGATTGTTGAACACTGTATGAAATTCATGACAATCTTAAAAAATTGGTCAAAAACATATTGACTGTAATAAATAAATTTTAAAAACGTGAAAAATTGTAAGAAATTTAGGACAATCTAAAAAAAAATATTGTTGAAAATGCTTATAAAATTGTCTAAAATGATAACAAGTTAAAAAAAAAAGAAAAATAAGAAAATTAAAACAGGGAGACAAAAGTAAAATAACAAATAACCGAAAAAAATAAGAAAAAAATGACAAAACCGGAAAAATTACAAAATACAAAGAAAAGAAAGTAAAAACTTAGATATAGACAACAAAATATGATAAAATTGACAAAAACAAAATAAAGAACAGGGAAATTAATAAAAAAAAACGAGAAAAAATGTAAAAATTGGAAAAAAGGAAATGAGAAAAAAATTATTTATTGTTAGGCGGTACGAAGTTCGCCGGGACAGCTAGTCATGGTATACGACAGTGTTAAAATACTAATTGGGTAAATAAGGTTGGTTTTTAATAATATTTTTTCTGTTTATTTTTAACGGTACTATTTTTAGTGTGGTTTGAATTATCAGATGAGTGATTTACTCGGATTGGATCACTTTTATGAATTTATTAATGAAGCTTATACTTATATATATTCAATTTCTTATCACATTGTCTAAAAATAAATGGTTGTGATGCCGCTCATAATGACCAAGTCCGAATCTGAAGACGAAACAAGTTTAAAACTTTCTTGCATGATAGTTCAACAGTCGAGGTTGCTATAAACCCATCCCAATCATTAACATCTACCGGTTATAAAGGCACTTTCGAATTGCGATGATAGTTCTACATGTCTTTCTTGTCGTTACGCTCTAGGGCTAACTTTTTTTATTTAAGGATGTCTTCGTAGGTATAGACCAAAATATAAATTTATCGAGAACATCTATCGGGGCAGAGAGGCAATTTATTAATTTGGAATTTAAAGGACTGCAAGTTACGTCGAGTTCGTCTGAGCAAAATCCGTTTAAGTATCGGTAAAACAGGAAAAAATCAGACACTGCTCTTCGGTGGGACAATGGGGCTACATTTTTGGTGATACTGGTGTCGTTTATTAGTCGAACTGCTTTTCTCTATATTGTATCAAGAACTCTGAGCGTTGACGTAGCCACCGATCTCCATACATGCGAGCAGTATTTAAGATTAGGTCTTATTTGGGCTTTGTAAAGAGTAGCTAAGTTAAATGGAGAGAAGTATATCCGTGCTCTAAAAACAAAGCCTAACTTCTTTCTTGCAGCAGTTGCTATGGATACAAGACATTCGATCCAGAGTGAGTCTGGGAGATCGTTATACTAACCAAAGTAATTGATTCGCTTGCTACTAGTGTCTGATCGTTTATTGTGATTGATGAGTCATATGTTTGCCTATTGTCGGATAGGCAAGATGTATGTCCTGGAAGCGTTAAAATTAACAAGATTCTTTCTTCTTCACTCGTCTACAATTCTCAAAGCTTGATTGAGAGAAGCCGTTGTGGATCTTCTTTCCACTTCCAGAATAACAAGGAATATGGGACGGTTGTGCGCTTTGCTACAGTGTAGGTTGCCATCATCTGCAAAACCGTGTATCAGGTTAAAAGTGGTTTCTAGTAGATCATTAATGTGTAATAGGAATAGAGTAGGAGCTAGAGCCGATCCTTGGGAAACTCCAGCGTCGATCTTGTTGAGGTTGAAGGAATGTCCATCTACGGCAATTTGGATGTGCCTGTTGGAGAAAAAGTTCGATATCCATCTGCAGATTTTTTGTGACAGTCCGTATGAAGGCAGTTTGTTTAAGAAAGCTGCATGCCACCCTTGATCAAATGCTTTTTATATATCTAGTGATACTATTTTAGTCTCCCCAAGACAGTGTTTGGCATCACTCCAGACATGACTTACATATGCTGGCAGATTGGCTGTTGGTGAAAACCATATTGCCTGTCACTTAAAAAGTTGTGTGTCTCAAGGTAGCTCAGAATCTCGTGATTGACGTATTTCTCCATAGGTTTGCTAATAACAGATAAAAGAGCTATGGGTCTGTAGTTAGAGGGCAGGGTATTGAAGCCTTTCTTGGGGACTGGTTGTTCTCGAGCAGTTTTCTAGGATTCTGGAAAAATAACAGTATTAAATGATAGTTGAAATAGCTTAGTGAAAACTGGCGTTAGTTCAGGAGCAGAAGCCTTAAAGCGTAAAGCAGGTATTTCATCAAGACCACTTGCTTTGTTGGTATTTAGAGTAGCAATGATTTTCTGCACACACTTAACTCTAAATCTGATATTTTTCATTCATTGAGGAGCCCGTGGAATAGAAGGTAGAATATATAGTTGTTATTTTTTGTCCAATTTGATGTTATTGCTAATCAATCTATCCTGTAAAATTTGGTTTTTGGTTAAAATGAGGGTAGTCTCTTCAGCTCAACTAAAATATAAGGAGCATTATCCATTATTACATCACATTTTCCTAATGGCTCCGATAAAAATGTTTGTGGTTTTGTTTGCTGTATAGAATTTGGTTCAAAAGGATATAATGAAATAGTACTTAGTACTGCTGATATATTTACTTCTTTTATTGGGGAACTTTTGCTACTAAAATCAAAATGATAAATAATAAATTAATATGTGGAAAATGACCCTTGCTTATTTATCTTGATGGATATGTCAAATTTCCTTAATACTAACTATATAAGTTTCTTTGTCAACCAAAGGTGTAAAAAATGACTTGTCTGCAATATTGAAATCTAGAACAGTTTATAAGTTTTGTTTATTGGTATTCATTTATTTAAATATTGTAGAATGTTACATATCAATTTCATAATTAAATAGTTTACATTATAATCAAATATTTCAAATAATCTGTTTTACTAAATAACCTAATTTGCATTATCACAGCAGACAAATGTGAAATTAAAAACCCTACTTTTCTTAGTTAACTCTTAATAAATCTGAATTCCCTGAATTCACGATAATATTTAATGAAAATTACAACATATCTTAATGTCGGAAGTTAGATGAAAAGTTGGACGAAAATACAAAATTGCAAGTGAAGTAGTGACATGGAATAAATTCTTCATGATAAAATAATATGTCTAGGCTAGGTAATACCACTAATATAGTTTTAATTAGGTAATCTGCGAACTTGACAAAAACCAGTACCAACGTAAAAATAAAAAAATCACAGCCTGCAAATTTTTTTTAACAGTAAACTGTGCACCAGGGTTTTATGTTTAGTTTTGCATATAGCCGCTTAGAAGGCGCCACCATTAGTACCTTTAGACACAAATCTAACCTCAAGCTTTTGTTAGCATAAATCCAGAGTTTCATTGTGATACAACAAGTCGTGTAGGTACCTACCTACAGTGAGTTTTTGAAATTAGCAAGTCAGTCGAAAAATGGATCTTAGCAATAATTTTTTACAATTTTCGGAGAGTGTTATCCAACAGCAATCCCGCTGATATGATTTTTGTGTTTGGGGATGAAGCATCACAAAGCATCCACCCACAACAGCAGTCACACAGAAAAACATTGTCACAAAGTTGGTTTGCCGTTGGATCACTGATTTAATCACAGAAGACCAAAGAAAGGTTCGCGTCAATTGGTGTCGAAAATTAAAAGATGCTCAACAAACGTTGATAGTATTGTTAGTGGCGATGAATCTTGGAGTTACTCCTACGAATCGAAAAATAAATGCCAATTCGCTGTTTGGGTGTTTCACGATGAGGAAAAACCAACAAATGTGATCGCCGTTCTCGAAGTGTGTCTAAGAAAATGGTTGCAACTTTTGTGTCAAAATCTGGTCTTGGCAACAATTGCTTTAGAAGATCGAATAATGGTTACTTACGATTGGTATATAAACGTTTGTTTACCAGCAGTTATCGTGAAACTCCGACAAAGCAACACATAACAGCGAACCATCTTAAATCAGGACAATGCAAGTGCTCACACTGTCCAAAAGACAATCGAGTTTTTAGAAGCCTCAAAACATCAAAATGTTAGACCATCCACCGTATCCACTTCTTTACGTTTCCAAGGATAAAGAATTCAATGTGTGGGCAGCAACGTCAGTCGTCGGAAGAAGCCATAATAATATGCATTTAAAACAGCGATTTTGAAGGTGTCAACTGAAGACTGGAATAACTGTTTTACCAATTTGTTTGATCGTATGCAACACGAAGTATAGATACCAGGAGTCTACACGGTATAGGCTTTTCCATAATATTTCTGGTACACAACAATCAACCCAGATCATAGTTCTAATTTTTACCACTAGCTGCGCAAGAATTCAGGATGTACCGATGTTATTATTATTATGACATTTGTATGTCGCGAATGTTAAATTAAATTAAATATATAATATCAATTTATTTATTTAAAATTAGTTGTAATAAAAGATTCTTTCCAAAGCTGTCAATAGCAACAAAACTTCCCGCGTAAGGATTTAAACGAGTACTTCTTGAACAATGGCGCTTCTGTCCACTAAATTGAGACCATTCCTTCAACATTACGGTATCTATATTCTGTGGTATGCAAAAATGTACCGATCTTGGTAGGACAAATATATTTTTGTCTTTATGGCTATATACACAAGTAAAAAGACAACTCTCGTATAAGTATAAAAAGCTAATAAAAAAATCGGTTGTCTGTAAAGTTGGTTTACTGACGATAGTTGAACGTGACAACGTCATAAGAAAATACTGATGGAATGGTTGCATTTTTCAAACGAAAATTTTAATTTTATTTGTTTGATAGATATTGTGTACCTATGGATACCATTTTTCATTCGGGACGCCTCAGAGCGAGGTAACGCCTCATTTTTTGGTGCGTGCAGCCGGCTCCATCGAATTATAAGACGTTGTCACGTCAAAAGGTTTCTCTTTATTTTAATGTTTGATTTTAGTTACATTTTCATCCACCAAACTCTGAGACTCTCTTTGACTATGTTCCTAAAGAATTGCTTCCAGATGAATATGGAGGTCTAGCAGGAAAATGTGAAGATATAAAAAAATTATGGTTATATAATTTAATCAAATGGAAAGATTATTTAACTGATGACGAATATTGGAACGTTGATGAAAGTAAAAGACCTGCTGGTAATAGAAATAAACCTTCAGAACAATTTGGATTGCAGGGTTCTTTTAAATCACTCAGTATAGATTAATATTGAGTGTATTTGCTTGATTGTGAAATTATATAATTTGTAATCTATGTTTTAATGATAAATACCTAATAGGTACTTTGCAACTTTATCTTATATTTATATTTTAAATAGATATATTAATTATATATATATGGGGAACCAAATAAATGAAACTCGAGTTAAGTGTTTTGTATACTACATTTTAAAATTTATAATTTTACGTTTAATGCTAAATATTTGGAAAATTAAAGCTTTTATTGTAAAATATATTTTTATATAAATTTTAGTTTTCTTTTTAATGACACTTAAAAAGTTTTTAAAATAATTGGGTAAAAATACTGAAAAATAACAGAAAAATTTGAAAAAGTGGTAAAATAATATTCGTAAAAAATTGCTGAAGGTTATGTTGATAATTTTTTACTGAATATAGTAACCAATCAAAATATTCAATTTTGAGTCATATGTCAAATTCCATCCAATCACCTCTGGATTACAGCGACAACACTCTACATGTGGTGTTTTCAGTTTGGTGTTTTCATCAAAGATCATCGAGTATTTGATTAAAAATTAATTAAACGACAAACTGACAGCTGGCTTGAAAATGTCGCAACTCTTCCTCCAACTTAACATTTACCAATTGTACTTTTCACAACTGTAAATTTGTTTAAAAATGAATAATAGTTGATAGATTAAAAATAATAAATTTTGTTGAAAATTATTAAACGTCAGATTGACAATTTTTTGAAATCTACAAAGTAAAAAATTATCTTATCGAATACCCCTCAGGCCTTGATAAATACTCAAAATTTTGTCGTAGAGGATCCTTCAAGCGTGTTGCTCCAAGATAATAGCCCTCGGCCTGCGGCCTCGGGCTATTATCAAGCAACACGCTTTCAGCATCCTCTATGACAAAATTATCTCGGTATTATCAAGGCCCTAGGGGTATTACTACTGAAAATTCACTAGGCAGCCAAAAAAATTGGGGGCATAGCATGTTTACCCATGATTAAAAAGAACCAACCTATTGCTGGTCCATTAACATCCAGCACACAAAAATATTTTTTCTTTAATGAAAATCTTAAAGAGGTAATAACAATTAATAATCAAAGCCACGACAATTCTACGATAAATTTTTACTTATATACTAATTCTAACGCTTCAAGTAGTGTTTAATTTTATGTTAACTATTATATATTTACCTACCTACCTACCTACCTATTGTTCGCTCTGTTGTTGTTGTTATTGTTACGTTTTTTTAATAATAAATTTCACTAGAATTAATAAAAGTGTAAAATGTCTACACAATCGTTTAATCTACAATACAATTGGTTGTTATTATTCTGGAATCTGTAATCGTTACAAAACGTTGTTTGTTTATATTTGAGGTTCTTTTTTGTCCTTTCTTTCTGATGTGTGTTCGGCTAGTCCTTCATCCTTATAGTTTACTTTATTCTTTCTTCGGGTGCCGGATGTTGGTTTTACTTAATATACATTTATCTCAATCTTTTTTTACCAGGTTTTTTCAGTACATACATATGTTTTTACAGAAATTGTATTCTACTGATGTTTCGTTTTGAATGTTGTCGTTATACTGGTTGCCTATATACCGTTATAAAACGTTTGTCATATATGTCAATTTTAATGATCTCTATCTATGGAGGCGCGAAACCAAAAGTAACGGAAGGAAAGTGACCACCATGGTTAACAATTATTGTCTACTTTTCAATTGTTTTGTAGGGTGGAAAACCATCTATTTTTAAACAATTGTGAATTAAAATATGAAATACCAGCGTACTTCATACAGCGTAGTACCTAGTCGACGGTTGTATTTTCTCATTTTCGTTTTTTTTTTGTTTAACTTTTTTTGCATTTTTTTAAATTGTTTTTATGTTTTTCTTCTGGTTTATTATATTCTCTCGTTTGTTTCCAAGTTTTAGTTGTTTTTTCAATGTTTCTTCCATATTTTTTTATTAATAATTATTGTGATATTTTTTCTGTTTTTTTCCTATTTTCCGACCTTTTTTCTGTATGTATTATTATTTTTCAGTGTTTTTATATTTTTTGTTTGTTGCCAGTTTTTCCATATTGTTAAACATTTTTTCCTTGTTTTCCATTTTTTTTTTAGATTCCATCTTTATTTAACTGTCCACATTTTTCGTTTTTCTCTCCTAAATTTTTTTTCTTTTTTTCCTATTTTTTCGTATATTCCATTTTTGTCATTTTGTTGCGTTTTTTCATTCCATTTTCCAATTCAATCGTTTTTTCTCAATTTTTGCCAGTTGTTAATTTTTTCTGTTTTTTTTTATTTTTTTCCCTTTTTCTGACGATTTTTAGTAGATTTATATCTACTATTCAGCTGGTTCGCATGTCACGACTTCGGGAAAATTTCACTACAGTTTTTCGTTTTGGGCCCCCCTGACCTCAAAAACACCTTCCGTTCAAAAGTTTATATATATATATATATATATATATATATATATATATATATATATAAAGTAAAGCTGAAAGTAGTCACGGCTGACTAGTTAAAGAAGAATTTCAACAAAATTGAAACAATCACAGGGAGTTCAGCCTATGGGGGGTTGTTTAAAGTAAACTCTGTTTTTACAAACCAAGCTTTCGAATTTTAATTAATTCTTTTTCAAGGCTACAAAATAAAAAAGTGAGGTTAACATGTTTACATTGTATAAAATATTACTTACAGTAAAGTTGAGTGTTGTTAAAATAATGAAAATCAAAGAACATGACTTTAAATATACACTAAATTATTGTGTATAAACAGTAGTTGTTAAATATTATTAATTAGACCAAAAAGACATTTGACATTGTCACTATTTACAATTGTTGACTACATAGGTGTGTTGTTACTAATCCAAATACTAATATAAATTCAAATTTCTCAGATGGATTTAAAAACTTTTAAATTTGGTAGTATTAAATTAACAATTTAATTTAATTTAATTTAATTTAATTATGTATTGTTGTTTGAAAATTTAAGATCTTTATTTTTCAGATATTGAGGATGTCAGTACATTACAAGACAAACGGAGATGGAAAGGCTATGAGTAGTTGCCAGTTACTCATTTGTATTGCAATAGTCAATTACAAAAACAAGTATCTAACCTCTGCAGGTATCAACCTATCACATTAACTCCGCAGGGGATAGTTACTTGCTGCCTATTAGACAGGTGTAATTAAGACTTGTAATGTAATTGCAAGTTTCATTGTGTGTTTCTAATGAAATTCAAGATCTTACTTTTTGGGTATTAAAGATGTCAATGAATATTACAAGAAAAGGCGATATGAGGAAGGCTGTGGGTAGTTGCCAATTACCCACTTGTATACTCTAGTGAAATACAAAAACAAATATCTACACTCTGCAAATATTGACCTATCACATCGACTTTGCAGGGTATAACTACTTGCTGCCTACTAGACAGTTGTATTAGCCCTTGTAATGTAATTACTTAATTAAATTGTTAATTTATAATGAATTCATAGTAGTGTTTAGGTTATCGGTGTCATTGAAAGTGAGAAGATAACAATAAATGATATTTAGATCCTGGGTTTCACTTCTTTTATTGATAGTGTTTTCTGTCTGGTTAATATGAACCATCTCTAAAAACTTCCTCTTAGCTGTATTGCTTTCGATATGTAAAATTTTTGTTAAGTTGTAATTAAAATGGTGAAATTCGTCAATAACGTGTTCTGCTAGTGCACATTTTCTTTTTTTCAACCTAGCATCACTGCGATGTTGAGTTATCCGTTGTTTTAAATTTTGCATGGTTTGACCAATATATATCTTGTTGCAATTGTGACAGGGAATACTGTAAACGACGTTATTTAAATTCATTAACTCTTCCTTTTGTTTTAGTTTTGAGAAAAGGGAAAACATGGGTTTAGCTGTTTTTTGTGCAATCTTGATGTTGGGATGATTTTTGAAGGTTTTTATTATTTTAGTAGTAAGATTTCCTAGAAAAGGTACTGATCCATACGTGATTCTGTTCTCGTTATTTGGAAGTATATTATTAATTTGCGTTGTTGGTTGTCTGGACGGTGTGTTGAAAAGCAGTTTTTTTAGTAAGTATGATGGATAACTGTTATCAAGTAAGATGTGATATAATTTTTTTATGTTTTTCTGTATTAGAGACGAATGGCAGATGTTTTGGATGCGGGATTTCAACCCAAGGACAAGGTTTGTTTTCATTTTAAAGGGGTGGTAGGAGTTGAAATTCATATAACGCCCAGAATAGGTAGGTTTCACATACCAATCTAAGATGATGGTGTTGTCAACGCCTCTGATGACTTTGGAATCAAGAAAAGGCACTGATCGTCCTACCTCTTTTTCAACTGTGAAACTCAGATGCTGGTTGTAGTTGTTAAACACATCCAGGATTGTATCTATACCTTGTTCTGGGACCGCACAGATAATATCGTCTACATACTTTTTTAGAAATGGAAGTGAAAAGGGTAAAGTGGGAATACAGAAATCTAACAGATCATCCATTATATACTGCGCGAAAATAGGCGACACTGTACTGCCCATAGGTGATCCAAAAATTTGTTGATAAATTTGATCATTAAATGCAAAGAAGCAAGAATCGTTGATGAACTGCACCATTTCTAGGAATGCAGATAATGGGGTTTGACATTCAAGTTGTAAGCTATCCCAGTGTTTTGTTATGCTGTCTTTAACAAGTTGGATGGGAATATTACTAAACAAAGATACAACATCAAGACTAATGAGTACATAACCCGGAGGAAGTTGGAAATTTTGTATGAAATTAGCAAAATGAAAGGAATCTTTTAAGAAGTATTCATTATTAGAATTGTATGCTCGGGTCATGACATTAGTAACCCATTGCGCAACTTTTCCATTAGGTGAGTTAATTGAAGATATTATTGGTCTTAGAGATAAAGTGCTTTTGTGTATTTTAGGTAAACCGTAAAATTTCGGAGTTATTGACGACATTCCTTTGAGAACTATTTTATCCTGTTGATTAAAGTATGGATTGAATTTTTTAATTAGAGCTTGTGATTTTTGTTGTAGGGTAGACAATGGATTTCTGTCAAGCTTTTTATAATAGACTTGGTCATCAAGTAGAGTATTAGAAAGCTCAATGTATTGGTTTTTATTCATTATGACAGTAGTATTATAGTTCCGATATAACGAAATCTGTGGACACGATAGCGGCCGCATTTCTTAACGGATCGAAATGAAATTTGGTACAAAAATCAATCGTCCAAAAATCTCGGTCGAGTTCGTTAATGGGCCAAATCGGTAAGGCCGTTTGGGCGTGACATTAAATCAAAATGGAAAAAAATTCTTAACTTTTTTACTTCACCCTGTACAAAAAAATGTTAGAGGACTTTTTTGTTTGTCTTAAAGAGACCTACAACTTTTATCTAAAACATTTTTTTCTAAAACGTATACTTTTAATATATTCATTTAATATAAATCTACTGATGCGCCTGGCTTACCAAGGGCCATTTTTATTATTTATTTGATTTTTATAATTTTTTTCACTGCTCTTAATTTTTTATTTATCTTTCTAACTGTATTATTTAGAAATAGAAATACAGCGTCATCTAACGGGTGTCTACGCATCCTTAATTTCAAACAATGATAATAAGTTGTATCGATAAATTAACACTGCCATCTATTAGGAATTCATGAACTTAATTAATAAACACACACACTTTGTATTGGAAAATTAAATTATCGGTTTTCATATTTTCAGTTGCTTATTATATATTTTTCTTACCGTTTATTAAACTTTCCCTCAACTGTCACAAATAGTTTAAATTAACCAATTTGGTTCAACCTTCTCGAATTATATATGTATTTTTCTTCGAAGACACGTTCTCTCAGTAGATTTCTAGTTTTCTGGGAATATAGTCCGGTCTTTAGATATTGTTTTTTTTTTGTTATATATTGATTGAAATTGTTAGAGAGTATCTAAGAGTCATTAAAAACATTAAGAAAATAAATATAAAGTTTAAGTAACAAAAAGAATGAGCCAACAGGTATAGGAAGGAGCAGAATGAAAACAAGAGGAAAAGAAAACCAGAAAAGTTTTTTTGTAATAGCAGTCAATTTCAAAAAAACCAGAATCTACAACCCAAAATTGTATTGATTGGAAGGTGTTCTTGCACAGGGTGGTTCCCTGTCAATAAGTCTGTTCTAACAGACCATAAAACCGTTCTAGAACCGTTACTAAACAACTCAGTACTTCAAAGATAACGAGAATTCGTCCACTGCGCAGTTCCCGGACGGTTCTAGAATGGTTCTTTGGTCTATTGGAACAAACCTAATATATATTGATATGGATATTTCTTCGGGTACACATTTCATTCAATGGATTTCTGGCAATGTGATTCTCCCTAAAGAAATTCGGTGGCCAGTTTTTAGTTTTAAATTAGAAGAAGATAGGATTTTGTTAAATTTTCGGTTTGTATTGTTTTTGTTGTTATAGAATTAAAAAAACTGATTAGATTATCACTAATTAAATTTAAAACAAAGATTATAAAGTAAAATGAATTATAATGCAAATATAAAATATATTGAAATGTTAATAAAATAAAAGGTATTAAAAAAGGAAAAAAATAGCAGTAATATAATAAATTAAATAATTATAGAAAAGAAAAAACACAGAAAACAGTAATTACGTTGGAAAAATATGAAATAATAATTACTGAAAAAAAAAACTTAAAAGAATCGTTAAACATTTAAAATATGAGAGGGTTTGGATAAAAAAAAAAGTTAAAAGGAATTAAAAACGAAGTAAAAATCCTAAAAGTGGCCAAAATTGAATATCAAAAGAAATTACAAAAATAGAAAAAAATCATGAAAAATCAGTAAAAGTATTCCAAAGTTTTGTAAAAGTTTATTAAAAAAAGTAAAAAATTATGATAAATTGTAAAACTATATGAAAAAACCGTAAGAAATTTGGAATATCAAAAAAAATCGAAAAAAAGATTAAAAATAATTATTAAAAAAAGGTGAAAAAGTAAAAGAAAATTAGTAGAAAATTAGTGATAGTGACGATAGTGATGATGAATACAATATGATAGAAGATAGTGATAATAAAATGGAATGAGAATATTGTGTACATATTTAAATTTATTTTATAAAAAGAATGCTTATAAAGGCTTAAACATTTCGTTGAACAGGTTATACCAGCTTTTACGAACAAAGAATTTAAATCTCGCCATTTTTAATATTAACAATTTGTTTTTTGATTACAAAGTTTGGTTAGCTTATGCTCATGCATCATTCGTTTAGGAAAACAGTACCATTAAGCGCTCACGCTTTTGCTGCCCTACCTCTGTGGATTTAGCGTCTGTGAGCACAAGATTAATCTCACGAAGTTAGCCGCGAGCGTGACTTTTTGTTACTCACAGCGCCAAGTCGAACGCGGAAAAAGACGATTGAGTGCGCTGAAAGCGTGTGAGCGTCCAAGACGAATGCACCCTATATGATATTCGTGGTAAGCGACTCCAAAAACACTCTTTTTGTATCGAATTTGCATAAAATTCCTGGAGACGAGGTCCGTCTTAAGCACCAGGTGTTTCGAACACCATCGCTATTATTATAATCGTATTTAGCGACTCAAAAAAACCACCGAGTACCAAGTGTGCACTGATTTCGTACAGAATTTACATAAAAGCCCAGGAGAAGAGGTAAATACCCTAGACACCAAGTGCCGCGGAGACTTTTGGAATCGTGATATTAGTGTTCAGCGACTCCAAAAACCCCGAATATATAAATTGAACCCATTTTCAGCAATACTTACAGAGTTGTAAGTTTTCTCTCTAATGTCTGAATGTACTTTTCGAATGCAGAAATGCAATTTCCATTTTTACATTATAAAATATAGCGACAAATGTCCTGATACTTTAACGAATCCAATGCAAAAAAAGGGTGTGGCAGTCAGTGGGACTGCCGGCAGAAGTTATACTTCTATGCACGCGCCCGGATTCATAAATTTTTATGCGAATGATTTAGCAAAATCATTATATGATATTCGTGTTCAGCGACCTCAAAAACCTCCTAGTACCGAGTACACATTCATTTTGTATCAAATTTGCATAACATTTCCTGGAGACGAGGTCCGTCTTAAGTACCAGGTGTTTCGGACACCATCGCCATTATCATATTCGAATTTAGCGACCCAACAAACAGCCGAGTTCCAAGTGTAATTTTGTACAAAATTGACATAAAACACCAGGAGAAGAGGTAAATACTCTAGGCACCAAGTGCCGCGAAGACTTTCGACATCATGATATTCGTGTTCAGCGACCCCAAAAACCCCGAGTACATAAATTGAACCCATTTGCAATACTTACCGAGTTGTAATTTTTCTATCTATTGTCTGTTCGGAATGCACTTTTCGACTATTCTTAAAAACTCTGTTTATGTAGCCAACAACCTCAAAAGCATAGAGCAGAATATACTGCATCCATGTGACGGTATTTTAGACTACAATACAATAGTCATTACTGAATATTATTATTAATATAAAATACTAAACTTTATATGTTTACTTACGTGACAGAATTATAAAATAATCTGTCAAACACAATGTAATACGTCAATTTGATATTCCAAAACATTAGCTCAGACTGTTTTTTGTATATCTATCTCTTTTCAATGTACTGAATGTTTAAACGGTATTTAAAGGACTTATAGTTATGACTAAACATGTGGTAAATATTTCATCTTTGTTTTTACCGACCAATATACCTTATATGTGTTTCTGTCTCTCTCTTACTCACACCATTACATATGTAATGATTTTTTCCATTTAACCCTACACAAATCGAGTGCATGAATAGAAGTATAACTTCAAAAAACGCATTCCGATCCATCTTAGGTTACAAAATTCGGAGGTTTTGGTGCTTTATTTCCTCCACCATTGGTACAAACTCTGTTTATGTATCCAACAACCTTAAAAGCATGGAGCAAAATATACTGTAACCATGTGACGGTATTTTAGACTACAATACAATACTCATTACAGAATATTATTATTAATATAAAATACTTAACTTAGTAAACTTTATATGTATACTTACGTGACAGAATTATAAAATAATCTGTCAAATAATCATGTGGTCCGTCACTATGATATTCATACATTAGTTCAGACAGTTTTTTGTATATCTATCCCTTTCCAATGTACTGAATGTTTAAACGGTATTTAAAGGACTTATAGTTATGACTAATAACATGTGGTATATATTTTATCTTTGTTTTTACCGACCAATATACCTTATAAGTGTTTCTGTCTCTCTCTTACTCACACCATTACATAAGTAATGATTTTTCCCATTTAACTCTACACAATCTTTTTCTACATGGTGTACAAATAGAAGTATAACTTCAAAAACATAATAAAATGTGAAAATTTGAAATTAAAAATATATCAAAAGATCGAGAAACTGAATTCTAAAAAAATATGAATAATTTGTAAAGATCAGCATATATCGTAGAAAAAAATGAAAAAAAAAGTGAAAAGGGGGAAAACTGCAACACACCCTTCAATATCGTAAAAATATTAAAAAATCCGGAAAATCGAAATAAAAACTTGAAAAATTGGAAGAAACGTAAAAAATTATCAAATAAAGAAAACTATAAAAACCTTGACATATTTTAATGATAAAATAGAACGTTGTACAAATGTGAAACTGCACTACCTACATAATAATTCTTATGATGTGATGGAACATACCAGTTTTAATAATAAATATAATTTTTTTATACACTTTGTATTTGTTGTAACTGAAAGATAAGACGTATAAATTACAAAAATTATTATAAATCTATTTATTTAAAATAATGGATTCATCCACACAAGTTTGTGTCAAGATTTTAAAAGATTGGTTGCTGCAACAGCCTCATTTACCTCATGATGTTCGTACGTATAAAAATTTTAATATTAAATATTTTTCTAGTAATTTATATTATTTAGATATCAAATTAATTTTCTATTGTTATGTTTTTATCCATATAAACATGTTGGATCTTTATTGCTTAATTTTTTTATATAAAACATTTTAAGAATGTACATACATTATTTGTTAATCCGTGTTGTTATTACCTAAATTTGTGTCTTTTTACATGAAATTCATATTGCAATTTTTTAAACAATTTTTTTTACAGATTCTTGATAATATAAATTTTTATCATGTTTTTTAATTTGTTAGACCGTAATCTTGAATGTAAAGTTCAAGTTATTAAATTATTTGGATATCTTTTTTAATAATTTTTATCTATATTTGGTTCCTAACAGGAAATTTGTGTATATAATTTAAAAGAGTTTTATATTTATTTATTTATTTTATTTGATGCATTAAGATAAACTTAGCAAATCGTAATGATATTTTAATGAGTCTTTTACGTTTTGTGCAATTTTATATAAATCATGTAATTAAATCGTTAGACGGATCTTGGTAGGTGATTAAATAGTAGGTGTCATACAGGTTGGTTGAGAAGGTTTTAAAGCAAAATTGAAAAAAATGTTTATTTTTTAAAGAAATTGTTTTTTTATTTAAAATAATCTCCCTCTGCTTGAACACACTTATTCCAATGATCCTCCATTTTATGCAATCTTTGTAATGATTCTCCAGAAGCTCTGCAAAATATTGTTTCACGGCTGCAATAGCTTCTTCATTCGACGAAAAACGCTTTCCACGTTTCAACTTTCTGAAGAGGTAGTAGTCAAAGAGAGCCAAATCTGGTGCATACAGTGGGTGTTGAAGCAATTTGCATTTTAATTCGTTCTATTTAGTCATCATTAACAAACGTGCATTGTCTTGATAAAAATGATTGTTTTCTTCTGTAAACCGGGATATTTTTCACGATTTTTTTTATCCAACTGGTCCAAAAGGTTGCAGTAATATTGAAAACCCCTTTTGCATCGCAAAAAAAAACTAATGCCATAAACCTTGTTGCCGATCGTTCTGACTTCATCTGTTTTGAAGCTGAAGAACCAGCTTCAGTTCGCTATAAACGTTCTTGTTTCAGTTTAGGATCATGATGGTAGATCCAAATCTCATCCATAGTTACAAAACGAAGCACAAAATCGGTTTTATTCTGCTTAAAACTCTCCAAATTACGTTGAGAAATTTGTTTTCGATTCAATTTTTGTTGAATTGTTAACGAATGCGGCACTAACTATCCGAACAGCTTTTTCATATGTAATTCTGCGTGTAAAATGTGGAGTACTCTTTCATCTGAGATGCCTATGGTATCAGCTATTTCACGTTTAATCAAACTTGGATGATTACGTACAAACAATATTATAGACTTGCTGAATTATTTCTGATGTTGTTGCACTTTTTAGACGTCAACTACGTGGTTCATCTTCGACGCTTTTACGACCATGTTTAAACTCTAAAACCCATCGATGCACAGTTCGAAATAAAGAGCAGATTCCTTTAACACTTTCACCATTTTTGTATGAATATGTGTTGCTGATAAAATATCAAAAAAAAAAGAATTTTATCACTACACGATATTCGTTTTTTTTTTCATTGTAACAAAATACACTGACACGTTAACTTCAAATTGCTTGTAAACAAAGAATGAATTGACAAATCAAAATAGATTTTTTGTGTTTTCATATTAAAATAGCGTTAATTTGTATAGTCTAGTTTGATTCGGTAATCGGAGTTAAACAAATTCAGAGTTATTTAAATATATTTATTATGAGTTGGAATAGGTGCAAAGACTCGTTTGTATAAAGATCTCTGGTGCAATGAGATCGTGTCCTAATGTGGCCTTGGTGGAAATTCTATATCTTGCATTTACAGAGGGAGGATTGCTCTGGAATGTGTCTTTAGGTAAACATCCGTCAATTTTACAGGACACCTAGGGATTCAAAAAGTCGGAGTACTCTTTTAATCGGAACTGAACCTTTTTGTGGAAACTCGACATTTCACATTATGGATAAAGTTCGTAATTAGGAATAGGAACTCAATGCAGCCAACTAGAACATCACGCCAGGCAAAAGAAAAGCAAAAAAAAAGGTTAATAAAGCCTCTATTGGGCTACTGTAAATTACTCTTAGAGCTTTAGAATGGACGAAGTGGATAGTGAAACATGCAGATTCTGTGAGTATGTAAATGAAACGGCTGAACACATTGTCTGTAACAGAGTAATTTTTCGCCAATGCCATAAATATCCAGAACAGGTTTTCTTAAAACCTGATCAGCTTAAAAACGTAGATCCTAAGCGGATAATATACTTTTTTAAAAATCTAGACCTGATGAACTAATAAATATATGTAGACTATCCTCGGAAGTAGGCCGAGGTTTTCTGTGGGTTCTCACGACCTGCACATATGCGAAAAAGTAGCACTTTTTATGAGAGTGGAGAATGTGATAAATGTTACTTTCTAATGTAGTCGTAGGAAAAATCATTAATGAGTGCATATCAAAATGCGGCAACACTGGAGTCAGTTGAGAGCTATATCTCTATATATATAAAACTCAAAGGTGACTGACTGACTGACTGATATAGTGATCTATCAACGCAGAGCCCAAACCGCTGGAGGGATGGTGCTGAAATTTGGCATGCAGATAGATGTTATAACGTAGGCATCCGCTAAAAAAGGATTTTGAATAATTCCACCCCCAACGGGATAAAATAGGAGATGAAAGTTTGTATGATCTATCAACGCACAGCTCAAACCGCTGGATGGATGGGGCTGAAATTTGGCATGCAGGTAGATGTTATGACGTAGGCATCTGCTAAGAAATGATTTTGATTAATTCCACCCCAAGGGCATAAAATACGGGATGAAAGTTTGTATGAAACTTTGTCAATATTAAACCGTTCGGGCTAAAACGGGCATCGGGCATCCCCTAAGAAAGGATTTTGATTAATTCCACCCCTAGGGCTTTGTCAATTTTAAACCGATCGGGCTGAGATTTTGCATGCATATAGCTACTATGACGTAGGCATCCCTTAAGAAAGAATTTTAATAATTTCCACCCCTAAGTGGATAAAAAAGGGAATGAAAGTTTGTATGAAACTTTGTCAATTTTAAACCGATCGGGCTGAGATTTTGCATGAATGTAGCTACTATGACGCAGGCATCCTTTAAGAAAGGATTTTGATAAATTCCAACCATTAGGGGATAAAATAGGGGATGAAAGTTGGTATAAAACTCTGTCAGTTTTAAACCGATCGGGATGAGATTTTGCATGCATATAGCTACTATGACTTAGGCATCCCCTAAAGAAGGATTTTGATAAACTCCACCCCTAAGGGATAAAATAGGTATGAAAGTTTGTATGAAACTTTGTCAATTTCAAACCGATCGGGCTAAGATTTTGCATGCATATAGCATGCAAGTTTTTAAAGTTTTCAAATAATAATAGTCTAATACCACTCGCGCTTTACTGAGCGGGGTGTGTGGAGCGGTGAGACGGTAGCACGCTGCTGCTGGCCGACATGAAACTGTCGATAGACGCGTAGAGTCTTGAAAATTCAAGAATAAATTTGTTTTATTACGTAGGGGTGTACTAAGAAATTACTTTTTTAAATTCCATCCCTAAGGATTTAAAATAGGAGTTGCAAATTTGTATGAAACTCGGTGGCAAAAAACTAAAATCCACGCGGATGAAGTCGCGGGCGGCCTCTAGTTCGATAATATAATGCAAGTAGAGTACCGCGGTTTAGATAAAATATGATAATTATTAAAAATTAAAATCATTTTAGGCAGTGTAACATTGAGTTTAAAAAAATGAACTTATGTTGTATGGAAAAATTTGAAACAATTATTTTGTTTTTTGTAGCATATGCTATATTTGCAAACTGTTGGTAGACCAGAACTGATCTTTTTTAAGGTGAATGTGAGAGGTGGCATTCAGAATTTTGCAGACAAAAAAGGAAGATAGCCTCAATAATATTTCCTTCCTTTTAAACAGGTCGGGTACATTGTTTATAACTTTAAACAATATCATTTTGAAGTAAACTCGTAATAAAGTAAAAGATGCGTAATTTAATTTTATAACAAAAAAGATAAGAGAACAATCCTTTTTCTTGATCAACATTCATAATTCGCCTAAAAGATTTTTATGTTATTTCATGTTTTTGAAATCGGTACGGATTAATTAATCTTTCAGTTTAGACAGCTTCAGGTAGGGTGCCTATTATTATTTACAGGGTACATAAAATGGGCATTTTAATAGTTATTTATGATATGAGTGTTAAAAGTGAGGTTTTATTTTGTGAGTGAAAACGTTTGTGAAATGAGCGGAGCGAATTGAACAATTTCACGAACAAAATAAAATCACTTTTAACACAAATACCATACAATGTTTTTTGTACAACTTCCCTATTTTGATAATGAAACGAGCGAATTTGCAATGACAATAAACCAAACCGTGTTAAAAGTAAACTAAACCGTGTTAAAAGTAAACTTGTTTACATGCCAACGTGTTAATAGTTATTTATGTATCAAGGGCGTAAAACAGGCGTTTATGGACCGCAACGTGTAAATAAGAGCCCGAGCCGCAGGCGAGGGCTATTAGCACGTAAGGTCCATAAACGCTGTTTACGCCCGAAATACATACAAACTTTTATGCACGACCGATTAAATAATCATTTATAAAAAAATTGCACTGTCAATTAAAAAAATCAACTGTCAAATGGCAACTGTCAATTGACAAAAGTCTACTGTCAAATGTCAAATATCAACTGTCAAATGCCAACTCTCAAATGTCAACTGTGACATGTCAACTGTCAAATGCCAACTGTCAACTGCCAACTGTCAAATGTCAACTGTCAAATGTCAACTATCAAATGTCAACTATCAAATGTCAACTGCCAACTGTCAAATATCAAACGTCAACTGTCAAGTTCCAACTGTCAAATGCCAAATTTGAAATGTCATATCTCTACTGTCACATGTAAAATATTATCTGTCAGCTGTCAAATGTCAAGTGTCAATGTCAACGATTGTTTTAATAATTAAACTTATAAAGGATATTTTTTATTTTTATTTTTTGTGAACAATTTAATATAAATGCCATTTCAACTTGCATGAATTTTATACCTCGAACCTCGATATTATTAACAACTTACCCTGTATAACCATTCACCTAATAATTTGTATTCATTCGTTATTTAAAATAAATAATTTGATTAAAAGTAGTATGCACAGAGGCTAGAGATAATATTTTAAAACAATAATCTATATACCTATGTTGTCGTTACCCGAACAACAAAGTCAAAATAGGTAGTGGCCATTTTTATTTAGACTCATTGTCAGTTTAGATGATTGCAAGTATTTCAATATTTAAGATAAAAAATTACTTTACCGCCCACCATTTACACGCCAGGCGGGCGGTAAAGTAGTCCGCGGGCGCTAAAGTGGCACTTTACGCCCGCTAAATGTATGTAATAATCTGTACTTTACCGCCCGGTCGTGCATAAAAGTATTTTTCTACAACCGTGCGTAAAGTATTATCTTTACGCACGGTTTAAGGTTCGTAAAGTTTAACTTTTTTTCACTAGTGAAAAAAAAAGTTTTTTTTTAACTAGTAAAAAAAAGTAAAATAAGCACCGTCTTTTATAAGATTATGCAAAGATTTTTAAGTGTGTTATTGGCCGAGAACGTAAGGTGTCTGGCTTCTACCCAGCTGACTCGGGTTCAATTCCGGGTAAGGAAACTTTTTTTTTATTATTTAATTGTGTAAATTTGTGTAAATATATTTAATTGTTAAATTATTGCAGTTTAATACATACAAAACTAGATATTATATTCAGTAATTTTTAATTTGATTTTTAATATGACAGAAATATCAGTTCATGAATAAGGGTACCTAAGTATTTTTATTTAAATATACGTAGGGTCTGACTGATTGACATTTCAAATAATTTATAATTCAAGCATTTCGCGTTTCTATGTACCGGTATTATAGGTAAGATTAATTTAGAAAATAAATATTTTGTTATCTAAAATATGTTTTAAATATAATATTTTTTTTGCAGTAGTGCGTAAAAAAAAATCAGTCCTATACTTGTATTTCTTGTAAAGAAATTCGGTTGTAGAAAAAATATTGTATGCAACTCGTGCGTAAATGTTCCTTTTTTGACTCATGTGATTGTCGCATTCGCCTGCGGCTCATGCGACAACATTCACATTCGTCAAAAAAGGTCACTTTACGCACTAGTTGCATAAATAACTATTTTAACACGCTGCTATGTAAACAATCGTTTTTAACATTGTTTGCTATCATTAAAAGTGTCACTTTTAATGACAGTTGTACAAAAAAGTATTTGTTTGGAATAAATAGGTAATGGTATTATTTCTGTATGTAGGTACTTTACATGTTTTTCAGTTATTGTATATCAATAGAAGTGGCTATTATACTTGTGCATTAAAATTAAACTTAAATTAGGTAAATCTTTAGATTTTAGAAATCTATAATCAAAGGGTAAATAATTATCATTAACTTCTTTGAAATTACTAATGCGTTTATTGTGTTTATTTAGGTACAGGGATTATTTTTCCCCATTGTTATTTCTACAGATTGTAGGATTTTTGCATACATAATTAGGGTTTATTACTCTCTGTCTCATACGAGGTCTGTCGCAAAGTAAACAGGACAAAGAAAAACAATTAACAAAAGGAATTTGTATTATTCAAAATAGTCCTCTTCAGAGTTAATATAGCGATTTGCACGGTCTACATGTTTTTCGAGTGAGGATTTCAGCTCATTGACCGGGATGTTCTTCAAAATGGTCGTTGATGATATTCTGACCGAACACGACGAATAAGCAAACATATTTGTCGTCTTCCAAAGACTGATCACACTCTTTGAACCGTGAAAACCACTCGTGGACTCGGCTACGAGTCAATCTTTTTTTACTAAGTTTAAAACAGATCTTGTTCGGTGCTAATTTTTCGACCGACTGACACTGACACTTTGAGCAGTTTGAGCGCGATTACTCAGCGTGAAGTACTTCGATGGTCATGAAATTTTGACAGAACATAAATTAAAGATGTACAAACCTATCGAACGCTTGCCTCAATAGACCAGGATGGATCTGTAAAAAAAAACGACTAGATTTGGCTAGCCATTGCTGAACTTGATGGTTAACTCTGAAACAATGTGGGGGCAGCTACAGATTCTGTCGATGGTAAAATGGTCAAAGAATAATCTGAGCATTTTAAAAGTGTTGGTTTCAAAATTAAACAAAACTTGACTTGACCGGTATTTGGGACAATAGGATGGTAATCGAGCTCTGAAATTTTCTGTATAGCTAAGAACTGGATGACAATGCATGTTTCAAATGTGTTTAGGCATACACATAGAGATTTTGACACAATTTCGGGTTGATATGAGTTTTAAATCGATTACAAAATTCCCACATACTAAATTCAAGTAACAAAATAATTTATACATATAATAGTAATGTGGCCTATAAATCAGTAAAAAAAACTTTCTATTATAAAAAAAGTTCTTTTAATAAATTGTGATTATTTTCGCTCTTATTACTTTTTTACGCCCGTAATTTAACTTTATTTTTCAGTTTATCATTTTTATATTTTTTTATTTTATACAACTTTTCAACGATTATCCATATTTATTTCCAATTTTGTTAAAATATCGAGCTTCCTATATCTACTGAATATTTATTTGTACCTACGTTTTTTATTGATTTTATTCAATTTTTGCAAATGAAACAATGTTTTAATTTGTTACCGTTGATTAACACCAAAAATCCATTTGACTATTTATTCCCCGTTTTCGCGATTTAACATATTTTTTATTTTACTTGATTTTCAAAAGTTGTTTTTCTATTTTTTTTTTTCAATCGTACCTGTGGTAAATATATCTAAACATACCAAATTCTTCGTTATGTCCTAAAAATATAAACAAATATATTAAATTTCTAGAAAGATTGGAATCTTTTACCAGTAAAAATGGTATTTTTTTATTATTATTTAAGTATGTCCTCGTAGGTATAAACCTAAATACAAATGTTCCGAGAACATCTATTAGGACAAAAGAGACAATTTATTAATTTCGGATGTAAAGGACTGCAAGTTAGGGCGAGTGGGGAAAATGTGGGAAGGTAAGGAGTTCCACAATCTGGAGACCCTGGGGATGAAGGAACGAACGAATCGATCCATTCTCGATGTCCAGCATTAAACAGTATAAGGGTGCATGCAGTTAGCAAGTCGCATTGCTCTGGCTGGTCTGGCAAGTGGAGGCACTATAGAGCGCAGTTCTTCTGAACAAAATTCGTTTAAGTATCGGTAAAACAGGGAAAGATCAGACACTGCTCTTTGGTGGGAAAATAGGGCTAGGTTTATGGTGATACTGGTGTCATTTATTAGTCGAACTACTTTTCTCTGTATTGCATCAAGAACTTGATCAAGAGCCTTGATGGCGCCGCAGATCTCCATAAATGCGAGCAGTATTCGAGATTTGGTCTTATTTGAGCTTTGTGAAGAGTAGCTAAGTTGGATGGAGAGAAATATTTCCGTGCTCTAAAAAGAAAGCCTATTTTCTTTTCTGCTGCATTTGCTATGGATTTAATATATTCGTTCCAGTGTAAGTCCTGATAGATCGTTATACCAACCAGAGTAGTGAACTCGCTTGCTACTACTGTCTGATCGTTCATTATGATGGATGAGTCGTATGTTTGCCTCTTGTTGGGTATGCAACATGTCTTTGTCTTGGAAGCGTTGAAATTAACAAGATTCTTTTTTCCCCACTTGTCTACAATTCTCAAATTTTGATTGAGAGAAGCCGTTGTGGATTTTCTGTCCTCTTCCAGAATATCTAGGGATATGGGACGGTTGTGTGCTTTACTGTCATCTGCAACTTCGTGTATCGGGTTATTAGTGGCTTCTAGTAGATTATTAATGTGTAAAAGGAATAGTGTAGGAGCTAGAGCCGATCCTTGGGGAACTCCAGCGTTGATTAATATTAACTTTATATTTTAACCTTATCCCAGACCATGTGAAATTTGTATTATTTTTTAGTGAATTTAACTTTAGCGTCTGGTCTATTTCTGATGTGGGTCAATTGCACTAAATTTGCATTTTCAATAGTTTTTGTTGATTTTTATAAAATTTATAGTTTTGATTTAGATTTAATGTAAAATGTTTTAAGAAAAATATTAACAACTTATGCGACACAAAATTTTCATAATAATAGTAGTAACAATTTTTTTTTTATTTTTAGCGGACAATTTCTTGATGAAATGTTACATTGCAAGCAACAATAGTGTAGAATTATCGAAAAATCTTCTAGATTTATTTTTCACAACACGATCCAGAGCTTCAGAAATTTTTAAGAATAGAAATTTGGACGATCCTGATATAAAAGCAACTATTAATGACACAATGTAAGTATTTAAATATAATTATTAAACAAATTATTAAAATATTAAAAAATATAAAGTTCCTAAAAGCAATCGTAAAATGCCGACAGAAGTTAAAACTTGCACTTACGTATTTTTTTGTATTAAAAAAGTTTTCGATTTAGTTTCCATCCATTTTTGACGATTTAACACAATAACTACAAACTCCATAATCACTTCAATATTTTAATGATTTTCTGTACACAACTAAATTTTCGTTTTTTATCGAAAGGTCACCAACTGACGCATCCAAGTTCCAACTATGAGCGTAAGGTCTTTTACTATATAGCACATAAGATACTTAGTTCGCATTTAAGGCGAAAACATACTTTCAAAACGTGACACGACGCCACGCCACCCGACGCATGTCAGTACCTATCAATTCCATATATTTATGTCGCGGCGTGTGGTCACATAGCGTGTTATCTATGTGCTTCTGACTATATTAAATATATGGAATTAATAAGTACTGACATGCGTCGGGTGGCGTGGCGTCGTGTCACGTTTTGAAAGTATGTTTTCGCCTTTATTGTCGTATAAAATAAAAATATGTATAGTATTAGAGTGAAGTATAAAAAAGTATACTTACATATATCTTCATCGTTACTAATAACCTAGTTATATAAACTAATTAAAATAAAACCTGCTTTGGCATGTGTTAAAATTATTTCTCACTTCTTCTTTAAAACGACGTTTTCTCCTGTATGTGAAAAGCAAATGAAAGAGACAAGAGGCGTTGACTTACTCGAAGTGTGAGCAACAAGATAGGCCAAGCGACATTTCGTTACTTACTTTTGTGACAATTTCTCTGTCGCCTCAACTCTTTCAAACGTCTTTAATGTCGTTAAACTTCTTTTCACTTCTTCTTTCATACGACGATTTCCCCTGTATGTGGAAACCCAACTAACAATTTGGTTTTATAACCTTTAGTCAATAGAGCGATTCTGTTTTATTATAGTTTTTTAGCTGCTGTAGAAATTCAAAATTGTTTTTTAAATGCCGTCTTAACAACTATTTGGTCGTCGGGACTATTTAGTTTTATAATTTAACAGTAAGAACGTTCTTAAAACAAAATTATAAAATATCTTACAACATCGCAATAAAATTGTTTTATAAACGTTTATAAAACAATCCTTCAAAGCATTATATCCTATACAACTAAATTGATTTATAGCGGTTGTATGTGTTGACCTTTTGAAACATATTTATTTCCTTAGGGACAATTATAAAGCAGCTTTATAGAAGTTTTTAAAAATATTAATAGAACAGTTTTATTACAGTTTTATAGAAAATACATCTTTAATAAAATCAAATTGTTTTTACAAAAACTTTAAAAAAACTATTTTATAAGAGCTTTAAACATATCGTGTATGAATCTTTTATAAAGTCGCTGTGGGATAAGATAGTTTTAATAAAAGTAAATAGATTTCATAATGTACATTTATAAAAGCATAATAAAATAACTGTAACACTCAGAACGCGATATTTTATTTGTCAGTTTTCTATGTTTATTTCTATTTGTACGTTCGTCTTTGTACCTATACAAAAAAAGTCTGCTTCAAAAATTAGTGCCTGGAAGAAAGTAAAACGAAGTGGTTATTTTCGCTGAAAAGTAAAAACCAACTTTCAAAACATTTTAAGTTCTAATTTTCTGAATAGTGTTAGAACTACTGTTGATTCCAATGAATGTGTAGATGAAAATGTTAATTATAATGATTTAACAAATTTTAAAGACTTGGGATAAGGTACCTAAAAGTTGTGCGAATTATTAACATATACGATTGAGAAAATAAAAAAAGAATTATTTCGCTCTCTGAGTACCTAATAATTATAATTAATTGTATAAATAAACTAGAAAGAAAAAAATTAAATGATAACCCGATTTTATTTAGATGCGCCTCTGTAAATGAGGATTACTTTATCTATTTAAATACAGTCCTTGCTGGTAGCTTTATTATTTTATTAATGTTGCTTCTGCAACAAAATTATTTTATAGGTAAGGGACCGAGCATCTAGACCGTCACGCCCCTCTGGTGAGAGAAATTGTAAACTTATGGGCAAAAATATTAACCAATAGTAGGTGATAAATTATTTATTTACCTTTTATTAAAATAAATTTTGAAATTATTCACGATGTCTTTATCAATAAAATCATGTTGTATAAAAGGCTGTACAGAATAGTCTCGCAGAGAGCGGTATATAAATTTACCTGTGAAATTTGATCCTTTTCTGTTAACTACCATTGGTGTCTCGTGGAAAGACATTTTGACCACGAATATTATCATTAATTATCGGTTGAAAACCGTATTAAGTTGTTTTTTCCATTATTTATTAATTATGACGTTTGTTATTAATAAATTTTTGCCCATTTAATTCCTAATTTCCGCAATAGGGCGCGCGGCCTTCAGTCAAAGTGCTGCCTCTACAGTTGGAGCTCGGTCCCTATAGGTACGCAGCCATTTAATTGAGATTTCAAAGTCGTCCATTTTGGATTTAGTTAGATAAAACCTAGACATACTCACTTTTTGTTTTCTAATCACTTATAATAAAGGAAAATTGGATTTAAAAGAATGTTGATTATCATTCTTAATAAAATTTCACCAATATATTACGAAAATAAGAAAAAAATAAAAAAATATATTTTTTTGTGTTTGCAATCATTTAACGAAATAATGCAAAATATAGCGTCGCGTGTAAATTTCAATGTAAATGTACTATATATTTTACAGTAAAGTTCTCTGCGTATCAAAAATTGGTACCAAGTGTCCACTAAATAATACTTCAAAGTTTAAACTGTTTATTGTTTTGAAATGTAGGTGAATAAAATTAGTTATGGCCTTGTCCAAGTTTTCTCTGTTAACAAAATAAAATAGTTCTTTTCGAAACAGTTAAAAAATATTTTGGTTCGTATGGACATTTCTGTATCACTAAACTTGTTTTATAAAATAAAAGCATGAAAGCATTATGAAGCATATATGAAACGGTTTTATAGTGATTTTATAGTATTTTTTTAAAAGCTGTATAAACGTTTATATAACTATTGTATTGCAGCTACCGCAAACATTATAAAACTTGTTAAGCAGCAGAAATATTTTATAAACCTGCGCCTTTTTGGGCTTTATAAGGGCTGTATAAACGTTTTTACAATGTTCTTACAATAAAAGATGTTTTATAAAACATGTTTTGTAAACGTTCTTACAGTTTTTATAAAATATAAAATTGTTAGTTGGGAAGCACATGAAAGAGAAAGAAAGCGTTGGCTTACTCGAAATTGGGAGCAACGAAAGAGGCCAAGAGATATTCCGTTACTTATTTTTGTGACGTTTTCTCTGTCGCATCAACTCTTTTAAATTATTATTATTTTACTTATTGTTACATTATTTTCATAAGCGAAGACCATGCAAATGTCTTTATACTATTTTTCACTTCTTCTTTCATGCGACGTTTTCCCCTGTATGTGGAAAGCGAATAAAAGAGACAGGAGGCTTACTCAAATGTGGGAGCAACGAGAGATGCCGAACGATATTCCGTTACTTAATTTAGTGACAATTTTTCTGTCGCATCAACTATTTCAAGATTAAAAGTGTTTCTGCTTTAAAATATTATTATTTTACTTATTGTTACATTATTTTCGAAAGCGAAAAGCATATTTATTTTATATGTAAAAGCATTTTTTATAATTCTTAGAATTTTCGAAGATTTCTGTTGCTTTTGGATCTATCGGATAATTCGAGAGAGTTCGATTCTAAAAAGGTTGTCGCTGTAACGTTGGAGACGCTTCTAGAAGGATTTAATTTTATATATAAGGGACAGCTTCGGACGGGGAGAAAGAAATTTACTTATAATAGCTGGCGATAAAGTGTAGATTGTTGTACGAGATATTTCAAAGACGTTATTCAGTAATTGTGACTGTATCAAAGTTGTGTAAATTAGTTTAAGAAATTGTTATCTATTTGTGTTTACCAATAAATTGTTAGGTTTGTCTGCTGTTTATCACTTATTCCCGAATCCACGAACGCAAAAATATTACAATACCGATTAAAAACGTCGACTTTTTGATAATTAAACTTAATATTTGTACTTATTATCGAATCATATTATTCGTATTTAAAATATTCATATAAATGTTTTTTTTTAGTTATTCCTTTAGATTACCACACAAAAAAGGAAATAATCAGATTTTTGTATTCGGGTTAACATCAGATGATGCAGATAAATTTAATTGTGCCGCAACTTTAAAAGTATTTACGATTTATGATGATGTGAATTTTTTTATTGAAGAAATTCCATATGATGGAGAATATGTGATAATTGATATGGAAAAAACTACCCTTAAAATGGTAACTAAGTTATCGTTGTTATTAGTGAAGAAAATGATTGATTATTTTCAAGTAAGTAATTGTAGTAACGACTTTTTACGATTTTTTACCCTTCGCTTGATTCAACTTTTTTGTAAAGTCTACATTAGTAACAAATGACGCCACACTAAACTTGCTTATTCTCGTGGTTCTTTCTTTTTTTGTTTTATTTAAATTTCATTGGTTTATGTTTTGGTTTTGTATTTTTTTTTTATAAATTATTTACAAAGTTTTTATATGCTTTTCTTCTGCTATTTTGTTCTAATGTCTTTTCAATTCTATTCAGCAACACATGTATTCATTTCAAAGCGTTCGAACAAATACGTCATACCTACTGGTGATACTCGCACCTTATCTATGGGGATAAATAGTTACACCAAAACTAACAGACTCAAACAACAGAAGTTTCACTTCTGTTGACACTACCCAATTGCTACAAAACTTTTTTTATTGCCCTGGTTTGGTCAATCCGCTATAGACAGAAATCGCCGATTCCATTCCTACCGTATGTGACAATTATTTCCATTTCCCTTTAATGTCACTTTTTTGTTTGTGTAATTTCAAAATTTTAACAATCCCATATCTCAAAATAATAAGTTTACTTAAAATCCATGGTTCCGATTTCCTAACCGAATAAAGATATAAGACAGGGCAAAAAAGTGACTTACTTTGATGTTTCAATTTTGTCGATTTGATAAATAATCTCTCTCTCATTAACATCATACATACATGTGGTTAAAGAGGAATTGAGTGAGTGCCAGATGTGACATGAGTTAAATCAAAACCATTACTAAGCCGACTAATTACTAATGCATCTGTGGCTAAATTGATTAGTGACGTTACCAGCTATTATAGGTGACGGTTGCAGATTCAAGTCCTGCAGTATGGAATACTTTGTTTGTGTAATGTCTAAACTTTAAAGATCTCATGTTAAAAATAAATAAAAATACCTTTGGTTTTTAGGATTCTAGACCAAGTAAATTAAAGGGAATTCATTTTATCCACACTCCACCATTCATAGAAAAAATTATGATAATAATTAAAAACTTTGCTAAAGCTGAATTAATCAACTTGGTAAGTAATTCAACCCAGTCATTATAAATAATGTCCAGCAAGTGTGGGACGTGCGAAAACCAATTCTAAATGGATTTTACCAAATTTTAAACAATTTTTTTATAATTTTGACAAGTAAAGTGACATTTTTCAAAACTGCTGTCAGTTTTGAAAGTCATTACTTTTCATAACTAGTTTTGAAAAGTAAAACTTTACGTAACTAGTTTTGAAAAGTTCATTTCAAAACAAGTTACGAAAAATATAAAGCAAATATAAACAACTAAGAACTATTTTATACTAACTTTATTAAAGAAATATTTAAAAGCAGACATTTTTAAACAAAAAATTAAATAATAATACTTAATATTTAAGTCAGAAACTTACCTTTTAATTATATCTGTATTAAATAGAATTGTCATTAGAAAGGTGTCAATGCAAAATAAACACGAGAACTAGATGTATTGTTTTTACTTATTATTAGATAATTATGATTTTTATTAGTTATGGAATTTCGTCAAAATTATAAAAAATCTTGTACGGAACTCGTTATAAAACGCCATTTTGTTTAACTCGTGTTCATCTGCAGCACTCGCTACGCTCTTGCTGCAACATCACACTCGTTAAACAAAATTGGACTTTTCATAACTCGTTACGTAAATAACTATTACCAATTATTTTTCCGATTTTAGTTTTGTTATATATTTTGCTACCTTACATTCATTTAGTCTTACTTATTATAACTTATAGATACATGTTGTTTTGTTTATCAGTCACTTTGACTTTAGTTTATTTATATTGTCATTGTACCATGTTAAAGTTTTGCTTATTAAAGCCTATAAACGTAATGGTATATTCATTACAATTTAATCAGCAAATAAAGCAAAAGTAGCTAAAGAACTATGGACAAGTTTTTAAGACCTGAACGTTTTGAAATCGATCCGGGTTCACCATCGGCAGAAAAAGAATGGAAACACTGGCTTCAAACATTTAACAATTTTTTAGAAGAAACCGCCAATTCCAGAAGAAAAGAACTTACTGATGGTGAAAAACTTAGACTTTTAATTAACTTTATATCACACAATGTCTTTGAACATATAAGCGATTGCGATAAATTTGATGATTCAATAAAAATTCTTGAAGGAATTTATGTTAAACAAGTGAATGAAGTATTCGCTAGATATTTATTAAACACTAGAAAACAACAACCAAATGAAAGTATCGATAAGTACATTCAATCATTAAAATTACTTGCTAAAAATTGTAATTTTAAATCTGTAGATGCTGTTCGAAAAATACACTAGCCTGGATCGGTAACAAGCTCTTCCTATCTCACGCAAGCCAAGCCAAGCGGCCCATTTACAGGCTTGTGTTTGTGGAAGCTTGCCGTGACTTGCCAAGCATGTAAACGCACCATTTCCATTAGATTCTCTCTGATTATCAGTCAACAATAAGACATAATCAAGTTACTATTTCGAATCACAGTGTGTCTGAGAAGTCATTGAATCAGTACTTCATTTCATTCTGATTTTTGAAGATGGATATCTCTCCAAAAATATGTACCTACTAAAATTGTTACTTTGGGTGAAAATACATCTATGACTTAAAGAGATGTTGCAAAGGAATGTAATGTGATTTTAAAGCACAAAAGAAAATCTGGGACGATTGTGGTGAACAGAAAAGGGAAGAAAAAAGGAAGACAACAGAAGGAGTAAATTAAACCCTAGAAACATAATTCAAGATCTTAAGAAAGATTTAGCACGCGCTGGAGTTATTATTCAAGACTCCAAGCTGCAAAGACGACTTTTGGAAGGTGGAAAAAAAGCAGTAATATCTTAGAAGAAACAGCTATTGACTGCTAGAATAATGAAAAAAAAACGGTATGATTGGGCGAAAAATTATAAGAGCTGGACGGCTAAAGATTGAAGAAAAGTCTTGTTCTCAGATGAGAGACACTTTTTGGTACAAGAAGAACGGTCTCGTTTCGTCAGAAAAAAAAAGCCAAAGAAAAACTTACGCCAGCTCATATTGATCAAAAAGTTAATCATACTCTGAAAATGTTTGGAGCTGCTTTTCTGATACAGGTTCTGGATCCTTCGTGCCAATCGAAAGCATGATGAATTCTCTAAAATACAAAGACTTGTTGGAAAGGAGATTAGGGGAGCTGTGAAAAATTTTCAACAAGATTCGACAAAATATTTCAAGGGCAAGAGTATACCATGCCTTGAATGGTCAGGAAACTCACCGGATTTCAATCCAATTGAAAATATGTGGGTGTGAAAGCTAGACTGCGCAAAATGGATTGCAAAACAAAAAACATGATAAGAGGCTGTAATCCAGATATGGTTTTAGGATTCGGTAAAACTGTAAAAAAAAAGTGTGAGGTGTCAAGGGACACCCGGATGGAACGAAGTTCCTTTCGATTAATTAGTGAAGGAATTAGTAATTTGTAAACACAACAGAGTGTTTATACATACATAAGCATTTGTCTGTATAAAATCTCTACTTACCTAACAGTTCGTTTCTTTTAACAAAAGTGTCCATTTATACAATACCAGAGCTTTAGATAACACATCTTTTTACAATTACTTTTTATAATTTAAAACAGGAATTAACAATTCAATACAAAATTTTAAAATTAAAATATTTGACAGTAACTGACAGTTAAGGTAATTTGACGTAGGTACCTAAATAGTCAAGTTACGAACTATTTTTAAAATGTTTATGAATTTATTAATTTATAAAAACAGGATGAAATAAAATGTAATACTATTATAGTTAATTATTATTTTTTCTACAGTATTATCTTTTATTTTAAAATAGTGTCTTTTTAATTGTAATATATCTACCTATGAGAGAGAGGGAGAGAGAGTTATTTATTTTTTGGTCTGTGAGAGAGAGAAACATGCGTGTGTTGTGTCAAAGTGTCGTGACAACTTTTGGTATGAATTTTTTTTGGCTAGCTCCTAGCGTCAGTCGTAACTGTTCGTAAGGCGCGAAAGGGAACTTCGTTCCAATACCTCGATGCAAAACGTTTTCAAGTAGTTATTAAAGCGAAGGAAGGCCGTCGTATTTAATATTAAAACAATGTTTATTGTATTGGTTATTCTATTTTGTTCGTCTATGAGAAATAAATGTTAATTTTCTGAATTTTACACCTGTGTTAACATTAATTCACAGTACTGCACCAACTTTTTTTATCTATTTTATGTACTAAAAATAAATTAGACCCAATTTTGATTTAGTAAACTATTTTGAGCTTTTAAGGAATAAAGTAGAGTAGAGAACGGTTTTTCTATATAAAAAATAAATTTCAGATTATTAAATTAGTGATGTTTTACCTTTAGATCGTTCCACATCAAAATGTTGATACTTTGTATGACTATATACCAAAAGAAGACCTTCCAAAAGAATATGGTGGTACTCAAGGAACAATTGAAGAACATAAAAAGGAATGGTTGTCATTAATTCGTAAATATAGAGATTTATTTGAAAACGATGATCGATGGAAAGTTGACGAAAGTAAAAGACCTAAAGGAAATCCTTTTGGGGAACAATATGGTGTTCAAGGATCTTTTAGAACATTAGATATTGATTAATTAGTACAATATTGTGCCTTAACTAATAAAAATACTAAATACGTATACTTTTTGGTTTCTATTAAAACAAAACAAGAATGAAGAGTTATTGGAACAAAGATTTTAGTACTAGGTTCGGAAGAGATGTTGCAAAAAAATCGTCACAAAAGTAAGTAACGGAACTTCACCTAGTCTCTCTACCTATTGTTTCCAAAGCCCTTCTCACTTTCGAGGACACAGAGCATAGGTCGACTCTGATAACTTGTAATACTATCTATTTGAAAAATGCGTGCTTATTTTTACCTGTAAGTTTCTTATATTATAATATGGTGTAGATATCTTCATATGGCAAATGTTTTTAAATAAAATTATTCAAACAGTATTTTGTTAATAATGTCACATACGATGATAGGGCAGTTTAGCCCTACATATTAATTTATTAGTTTTATATTTTACAGCATTATTTTGTATTATATTTGACCAGGTCAAAGTCATTACGTTAGATCTCGACGCGTGCTTAAATAGTTTAATTTTTTAGTAAACGATTATTTGAGATATCTCATGGGATTTTTGAAAGTATACAAACAAGAATATATTAAATGACATTTTTTCAATTTCTCCTTAATGTCATTTAATATATTCTTGTTTGTATACTTTCTAAGAACTTTCAAAAATTTCAAAAGTTTAATTTTTATCTCACATAGAATATGAATGCCTATAAAAGCCGGTCGTTGAGGTCGGACACGAGGAGTCCGGAGTCTGAAGTTGTCTGTAAGAGTCTAGAACAGACCCTTGGGTGTGGTCGTTGTGACATATTTGTCGTGAGTAAGTGTAAGATGCCACCATATAGTGTAATTGGTAAGATTAGTTTATGTTTTTAATCGGTATTTTCTCTTATTGTTATTACTCGTTATTTTTTAATATATTTGTTGTTTGTGTCCTATTGTTTACTTCATCTTCTGCCCTTAGCATGTGGTTAGATAACCACGATCTGGGTGGGAAATACCTCTAGTAAAGCTACCACTTATCCCAAACGACTGGGGCACATCCTCCAGCTTTTAAACATCCAAAGTATGGCAAAGACGACTTTCTCTGATTGAGGGCAGAGGCGGTAAAAGTTTAAAGTTCTAGAGGGGTAGAGTGGTTTGCTCGGAATCTATATTGGAAGGGTGGGATTAATGAGTTGGTGACTAGAACGTACCTGACTCTATCTAAGAGCAGGAGTTCAAAGAGTTTGCCAATGACGTTTAGCAAAGAGATGGTTCTGTAGTTGTGAGATTTTTTCCGGGTTTGGGGATTAGGATGGTGTTTGATTTTTTCATGATGGTGGGAAAGTAAGCTTTGCTGAGACAAGAGTTAAATAGAATTGTAAGAGAAGGGGTAATTGAAGAGTTGAATAGAATTGTAAGAGAAGAGGTAATTGAAGGGGGGAGTTCTTAAAGTTCTAAGGAAATAGATTTGGGACCAAGGGCTGAATTTTTCCCTTTTTGGAATGCTATGAGGATGTCTTCTTCAGAAAACGGGGTTAGAAATGGGATATTTTTCGGGGTGGGTATTTGTTTCCAGGTGGAATTGGTGGTCGAAATTTGGGTTTGGGGGGGGGGAATCTCAACTTTACGTTCAGTCGTTTCATCTGCATACTCACATAAGCTGCAAGTTTCACTGTCCATTTTGATCGTTTTACAGAACAATGGACAATATCCTGTGAGAATACCTGTAATAAACCTGATTTTAGGTTTCTGAAACTCTAAGAGATAGAGTAGTGATGAAAGTCGTATTAATCTTATTGCTTGACTTTTGCCTGCTGTGTTTCTTCAGTGGGTTGCACTAAGTTAATTTTTCCAATTACAAACTTTAGCCATAATCCGGCTTTTTTAAATACCACAGAAAGGTGCAGGTCCGATAAAAGGATTAGGATTTGCCTCCTTCTTTTGTAAGACTATCATCAATACCGTTACCAACAATCTTTTTCTGCCCTGGTACCCACAGCAAAGTTACTTTGATAGGACCTGTAACCCCTATAATTAGTCCTGTGGTGTTTTAAATCCATCAGTATAAAAAGTGGGGGCTCCTTTTATAAGTTGAACGATATCGTTTTGTGTTAAACCATAAGCATTAATACTAACAGATATTGTGAGTTCGAAATCTCGTTTTGATGACATGTCTGACATCCTCATCGAACGGCTGCCCCGACCGTTAGAATCACAAGATGTCCCATAAGATTGCTTGGTTTCAGAAACTTAGTCCTTGTTAACCTGAATGACGGTTACTCCGGAGGACGTTTGCCACTCTTAGAAACAGAGCAGACCTTAACCTTTCTCCATTCTTTTGGAATATATCCTATAATGAAACACCTTGAATATCCTTTTAGGTGAGAGGTTAGGATATCAATACCCTGCTGTAAACGGGCTCGAAATATGGCAACTTCTTCAGGAGATTTTTAGGGCTTAAAGTTGTTAATAGCCCATTTAATTTCGTTGTCGGTGAACATTTTCTCTGCTGTGCTTTAAGATGATTTTGATGGTATGTGCATAGATTCAGCAATAGTAACTGCTTCAGGAAAGTGAGCATCTAACAAGCATCTCAGTCTCCTCTTTTGTTATAGTGAATTCGCTGTTTGGCTTTTTCATCAATCCAATACCATTGGAATTGTCTTATGACATAACTTTTTGGAGGCCTACTGTTGTGTCTAGGTTTACAAACCTCACAGTATTACCTCTTTGATTTTTTTAGACACTCTAAATTTACTGTTATTTATTCTTATTGTCAGATTTGGCATAAAAGACATTCTTTTACACACCGGACAGATTTCGGTAAAAATTGACGGACACATTTTTAATTTGGCTGAAATTTTTTTTGATTTTATACTGTGATGTAATAAAGTATTTCTCGAGCTCGTTTGAGTTTTACTTCCCGGATTTCTTAAAAAAACAATTTTCACAAAATGATATTCTTATGCATGCAGTTTTCCACCTTATAGATTTTTCTCAACTTGTTGAAAAGCTGATATACCTTCTCCTACCGAGCAAAAAAAATGATGACGTAAAGTTTCTAACACTTGCTGTTGCCAGGAACAGAGTGCAGCTGCGTACATTTTTTGTGTATCATCAATGGCGCAAAACATTCACTGTAATGGCAACGTGAGGAAATAAATATAGGTTGATCAGATGATAAAAATTTTGAGAAGTATAGAGGCATTAAGTAAGTTGTATTATCAGTCCTGTATACAAAGTTTAAATGAGTATACGGGAAAAAAATTACTACTAATTATTTTAAGAGTTCCTTATATTTTTCTTCTATATAAAATTGAAAAATAATACACACCAATAAGTAATATAACAATAAACAAAATCATTTCCTTGACACAAATACAAGTACAATAAAAAAAATATATATCAATAATTTAACTTATGAATAATTATTAATATAATAATTACAAAGTCTTGTGTAAACTTAAAGTATCTTTCAACAATTGATTGCGAAGAGTCCATAAAGCTGCGACAACTTGATCATGTTGATCAGCTTTACGACCGAGCCAAGCAGCCACTTGTTTCAATTTTTCGACATCCGGTTCAGGAGTGTTTTCTTGAGTGGCTTGAAGAGTACGTTCCCATGGAGTAATATGCTTGTTCTCTGCCTGAAGACCCTCAATATACCTAAAAACAAAATCTGTTAGTAATGAATTTAAGATTTCATATTAGCAATTCAAAATTAATAAATCCTTTTACTATTGAAACTATGCTTCTTATCTTATAAATTGCCGTGCGGGATTGGCGCTAGTGAATAGATGCAACATTTATATTGTAAGGAGTTAAACTTAAATACACCGGTACGCCAATGGAGGCTCTGGAAATCATATAATTCGAGTGGAGGCTGATGCATATCTATATCAAATATGGACGAACTTGAGCTGACGTTGACCAATTTAAAATCCACTGGAACCATCCAACCAAGATCAGACCATAATGATCATATTTTGTAAAGAAGGACATGAATTAAATCGAGCCAGGTGGACTAAAAGTTGCTGCTGATTATATAGTTTATAACGTCAAAAAGATTCAACAAGTGTCTGTATTCCGCGGGTTCGAAAATATCTAGACCCGCATATATTGGGATTGAGAATTTACTTAGGGATCGCTTTCTATATTGTTAACTGACAGAGTGAATGAAGAAGCATATACTAGTCTGTATATATCGACCTCTCATTCTTTTACCAAATGAAATAATCTATTTTATTTATAAAATTAATAAATAATCACAAATCCGGTCAGTTGCCATATCATATCCTGGCAAGGCTATTTTTAATTAAATAATTTGTAATTAAAAATAGCCTTGCCAGGATATGAAGACTTGGTATCACTACAGACCGTCGCGTTACTGACCGCGAGGGGCAACAGTTGCAGTACTGACCGCGTCCCTTTTTGACCCTTGTTTATTGTACTTATGAGTTGCATTACTGACCGTCGTTTTTTGTATTGTTAAGAAATTTATTTTGATAACACTGTTTCTAAGTATTTGATTTAAAAATTTAATTGGTAGGAATGAAAAGGTTTTATTGTTATGTATTTTTTAGTTTATTTGAAATGAATTGGAATTTTAATAAAAATGTATAAAAAAGTAATTGATAATAATTTATTAAAAAAATAAAATTTTAATAAGATGAATTCAGACCCAGAGCCGGAGTAAAAATAAAATTAGTTAAAATGTGAATTGCAATAATGTAAGATGGGATTTTATAAATAACTAGCTGTACCCAACAACTAAAATAAATTTAAGTAAAATAAAAGAGAAGAGATAGAAAAGGAAAGAAAGTGAATGGTTTTAATTTACTTATCGCACCAAAAATATATTTTTCGAACTTATATTTATACGAATTCGTATAGAAATCTATTAATCAGTATTGAACTTGATACATGGAAGCGCCATCTGGTGGTGCGAATACCATATTCATCTTACCCGTTTAAAATACATCATCATACTGATTTTCATGACAATCGGTTGAACAGGGCAGAAGTTGCTACTTTGCAGCTTCACCTGGAGGCGAGTGGCATCAATAAGCAATCATACAAACCTTCTCCGTGAAAAATATATATACATATCCATCACTCAAAATGGTTTTGTTTGTTTGAAGGCTTTCTATTGCCATTTTGCTAGCGAATCCAAGAATTCTATCTTTTTGACCGTCATGAAATAAAAGAAAACGCCTTCCATTTTGAAGAATAATATCTGGAACCGTAAATTCTTCGCGCGTAGTTGAACAGATAGAAACTCCCATTGCGCTGTTCCTTTGTCTGTATAAAGAAGATTTGATGCTTTCAAAGTCAGGAATCTTTGTTACAAAGTCTTATCCCACATCTTTAATTTGGTGAAATTCCTGTTAAAAAATTTTTCAACTGATGTCAATTCTTCTCTGGCTCTTTGTTTGCTTATGTGGATTCGTTCCCTTACATCATTACGGGTTTCGTCTGGTAGTTCCAAACAGTTATGTTTCCCACTATAAATTATCGCATTGTCTTCGTTAGTGGTAATGCTTCCACTACATTCTCCACCACAGGAACTTTTTTAACACACCTCCAGTTCTTCGTATTGTTTTTGTTGGATCTCTTCAAGCAGTAGGTATTTGTGACCACCATGTAATAGTTATTTGTGACACAAGGACGGAAAATGACATTTTGCAAGAGCGAGTAAAGTTGTGTAGCCGAGGTGCGTAGCACCGAGGCGAAACAGTACGAGCACTTGCAAAATATTTTCCGGACGTGTAACACACACTATTTTTTGGTTCGACTAATTTTTAATATTTTCAAAAGTTCTGTTATGTTCAAGACTTGACTGCTTGTGCTAACTGAACTAAGACCACTGACTAGAAGATAGCCGACAAAATGTCAGCTGGTAATTAATTTTTATACATACAAATACTGTGCTAATAACATAGACAAATTAATTAATTAATTCTATTATCTCTGGCTAATAAGCAGCACAGAGAAAATTGTTATATTGAAAATATTAAAATCAATATCTAATAATTTTATATAAAAATAGCAGAGACAATGAACTATATCCATAATCGAATGATAAGTAGTTGTAAATTGACATAAATGTCAAATTTTATAATACAAGTTGTGAGAGAAATGAAATGTAAATTAGAATCCTGCTTACATTTAGAAAAAGTTATAGGTAAGTTTAGTATATTGTACGTTGTTTTTAATTAAATTTAATTAAAAGTTATATTTATTATGTATTTTTGGTGACTTAAAATTTAAACTCATAGCGCCATCTCTTTAGATAATCTAAAAGCTACTTTGCCGGCCTAGGCCGGAAAATGCCATTTTCCGGACGATTTTGAAGTAATTAATAGTATTGTTTCTGGACGGAGGACCAAAAAATTTGTTGTTTAAGCTTTCCGCTTTCAATTATCTTAACGATCTCCATTTTCAGAACTTATACCACAACAAACACTGTTTCTGTTTAAAATAACACTTAGTTTTCAGAAGATGAAATAGAAATGGTTGAAGCATTATTATACATTTCTATTTATACACTCTAGTGATAATGCTCTATTTCCAAAATAAGATTTCTATGTATTGTTCAGTTGAGTATATTTGGACATGGTTTCTTCAGTTGCTAATGGTTATTACTTCGATAATCCTCACAAACAACAAGTACTTACTAGTTCTTGTTTGTGAGGATTATCGGAATAATAAATAATAAATGAGATTTAAAAGAGTTTATATTTGAAAAAATCACAATATAAATCATTTTATATTTTGACTGAACCGCGTACTTCTGAAAAACAAAATTTACTTAATTACATATTTTATTACAGTTTGAGCGCAATTTAACTTTTGTTTTTGAAACCCTGTAGTGGATTAGCGCAATTCCTATACCCGTTTAATTTTATGTCCTTAATCCTTAATTCAAAGCATCATTGGAAGCTATTCGGCGGTCAGTAATGCAACTCATTTTTACCTGTCTACCTGAAATTATAAGTCGCGGTCAGTGGTGCAACTGTTGAGCGGAGGAAATTTCGACACTAAGCAGGTAATGGCAATTTTCGACACCAAATAAATATAGCTGCGAAATAAATAAAATATCATAATTTGTTTATTTATTTTAATAAAAATAATGTACATTTTATATTTTTAAAATTAATAATATCTGAATATAATTTTGTACATTTTATCGTTAATATACTTGTTATATAATTTATTTGCTATTATAAGAATGGTAAGATATAGCTTTTATAAAATCTAACCTACATATTTGTTGGGATCGTATTTTATCCACCATTTTCTCCATAAATACCAATTTAGCCTTAACGGTATTATCTTTGACTTTTGCTGGTATTTTTAAACTATTTATTTTGACATAAGTCTCGACTTGAAATTCTTTTAACTTTTCAATAAAAATAAAAATAGAAAGATGCGTTGAATAAAAAGAAGAATTAAATCTTGAATGAAAGGATTCACAGGCATTCGTGGTCCTCGCAATAGACGGATTCTGATTAGACCATATGTGTGGTGGAAATAGAGCGCTATCGATTACGTAATTTTCCAGTAAATAGTCTGCATATAAATCAAGTGTTGCGTTTTTAGGTTTATATGACATAAGATCATAAACAAAGCAATCTTCAACATCTACTGGATTTAAATAAGTTAAACCAAACGTATGTCTTAACCATTTTCCAATTTCTGAATTTGTATCCTTATATTCTTGTACCAAACCCAAAGATTGAATTTTTTTAAACCAGTTCTGATGTAAGTGAAAACGGCATCCACTAATTTTTACATTGGGCCACATATACAATAAAGCACAGTGAATTGCTTTTTCAAAGTCCACAAATATTTCAGTTGGCTCTAATGATAATTGAAATGTTTCAAAAATCTTTTGACTTTAATAAAGAAAATAAATGTTTGTATGTTATTGACAATTTGTCCTTTAACAAACAGTATGCTAAAGGTACATAATGTCCATTTTCCAAGCCATGTATTGTAAATAATTGGAGAAAAAATTTGGTACTGTATGAAAATGTACCATCCATATACAAAGTTTGTAATTTACACAACAAACGAATATTTGTCTCGCATGAAAATACAATTACATTAAATTCAGGATGATTTAAAAACAAAAAAACTTTCATTGCGACAGGTTTTAGGAGAATAATTACTATAACCGCGTTATGAACTTCTGATATGCTTCTTGGTAACGGACCTGGTAACAGTTTACGACGACAGTTGTAAATGTTTTTTCTTATGCTAGCTATGTCAGGAACCGTCAGCAAATTGGCATCACACTCAGTAACAGCAGTTCTTGTAATTTTGGCAGGCTTTTCTGATATATCCTCTTCGGCTTTTCTTTTACATGCATTGGTAACCATCTTTACTTCAAGCTTTTTCGGATCGGCTTCATGATTATGTACCAAATCACGTCTTGTGATGGTGAGGTCATCACAGCCTATTGTAAACACTTTTGCGGAACACTTAGTGTTTCTTTGAATGCAGCGCCAAAATATCTCGCCGCTTTTTAACACTTTCTGTTTTGAGAACGAATGATGCTCCACCACTAATAAATCTCGACCACGGCAACTTTTTATCAAACTCATGTTTAAAATATGTATACGTGCACTAGTCAACGTCAAACAATAAATAAATTGCAACTGAATAATTTTCGTGTAATTTAGTCACAAGAACAGAAGTGGCAATAAATATTGGGAAAACCCAATTAATTACCTACCTACCTACCTGCTTTAGGGCGCGGTGTCGAAATTTCCTATAATAAAATTTGACCCTTCGATTACCCCAGGTACAAACACAATTTGGTGTCGAAAGTTCGCCCGCCGCAACTGTTTCAGGTAAAATTTTAAGGCGGTCAGTAATGCGACGGTCTGTAATGGAACTACACCGGATATGATAGGGCAACTGACCGGATTTGTGATTATTTATTAATTTTATAAATAAAATAAATTATTTCATTCGGTAAAAGAATGAGAGGTCCATATACAGGGTGTCCCAGGTTTTTTGATCAGGACTTTAACAGTGATTAGAAAACGTTATTTTAAAGTAAGTTACTCGTATGAACATTGGTCGTGAAACTTTTTGTTTCTGAGATACCGGGCGTCAAAGTTTTCCACAAAACAAAAGTTTTTATTTTTTAATATCCGAACTATTAAAGATTTTTAAATAAAAATTGGTACAAACAATATTGGGATAAAGAGTCATAAGCCTAGATACAAAAAAACTAAATAGACATAACGTCAAACCTTAAACAAACACATCTATCGCAACTACGATGTCTGGCAATATCAAACTGGGGTCTAATCTACATCCTTATGAATTACTAATTACAAAAACCTAATTTGAGGACAAACGACGCTACTTACGAACAAATCTCAAGAATACACTTTTGTTAAGAATGGAATGTTCTATTTGAATATGACCGTATAAAACTTAATCCAGTGCCGTGCTACTTTTTTAGCCGAATTAATATTATTAATTAGTCATATCTCCACCACTGCTCAATGTAAAAGTTTGATATTCTTTACGTTTGTGGCTCTTCATGCTAGTATTGTTTGTACCAATTTTAATTTAAATATTTTAAATAGTTCGGATATTAAAAAATAAAAACTTTTTTTTTGTGGAAAACTTTGACGCCTTGTATCTCAGAAACAAAAAGTTTCACGACCAATGTTCATAAGGGTAACTTACTTTAAAATAACTTTTTCTAATCACTGTTAAAGTCTTGATCAAAAAACCTGGGACACCCTGTATACAGCGGGATCCTGTACTATATGACAGTTGACTTCATAGACGGTTTATTACATACAAACATGTACGTACCTATACAGAGTGTGATTCATTAAAAAAGTTCAACCTCTTAATTGTAGATTCTATAATCGATTTTTTATTAAGCTGGTATAATAAAACCGTCACGGAATCCTTTACTAATGAAGGTTCATAGACACACGAATAAAATATATATATTCGAATATAAAAATAATTTCTGGGATTTTAAAGTTTGTAAATATTTAAAATGTAGTTCTTAACCGACACCTACGTATTAGATATTCAATTACAAATTTATTTAATATTAAATAAATAAATTTAGTCGGATGTATAAGAGTAGATGTTTACCTGACTGTAGTAAATAGATAAGCTCTAACCTAATGCTAATTACATGAAATTCCCAGTATTGATATTAAATGATTATTCAACAGGAATTAAACCCACTCCAGGAACAGGAAAAAGACACATTGGAAGCGTTGATGGTTTTTTGGAGGGTGGATTTCTTCCACCTTTTGTATCCAACCGTACTGGCGATTACCATGAGGATATTAGGATATAAATGCCAATGTATTCGAAGAATATTTCAACCAAATGACAGAACTTATTCCAGAGAGATTAGTTATATTTATGGTAAACGCAAGTTATCACTCCCGAAAACTGGAAAAAACTCCGGCCGGATCTTGGCGAAAGGAAGACATAAAAAACTGGATGAGGTAAAATAATATACCTTTTCAGGAAAGCATGGTAAAAAAGAACTTCAAGCTACCACAAAGCCTTATAGACGGCAATATTTCGAATATGTCGTTGACAGCAGGGCAAAAAAGCGAGGTATAACTGTTCTCTGATTACCACCTTATCACTGCGGAATTATTCTGGACAGAAGTAAGCACTATGTTGCTATGGAAAAATATGACATTTAAAATAAAAGATGTAGAAAAACTATTTTATGAGGCACTAAGTACAGTAACTGCTGACAAATGAAAATATTTTGAGCATATTATTATTAATAAACAATTTTATTGAATAAACAAATATTTTAAAAATATGTCAATTTCTCCATATTCTTGTTACGTCAATGACCACAATTTTATTTCGAAAATTTCTTTTAAGGAGGTCCTTTCGCCGCCAATGTTAAATAAAAAATATTAGATTATGAATAAATTTAATTTTTTTCTAATAGTTAAAGACCTTATTTATCGAATAGTGAAGTTTTAATCATACCTTACCGTGTAAATTTTTGAAAAAAAAAAGTTTTAAAATGTTAGTATTTGTTCAGAGTCTTATGAGAAAGTAAGTCCTTAACGATATTTTTCGAATTATACTATCAGTCACCGATTAGATGGAATAAAGAAAAACTGAAAATTAGATTTTTTTGCAATAAAATATATCAGTCACCGGGCAATTTACTGAGAAATTAATAATTAAAAATCACAAAAGAATCTCAAGTAACTTACATTAAAATGGAGTCAAAACATTTGGCAACGTTGCGTAGCGCGCGAACTAATTCCTTCAATGTAAACTTTTCTTTTTTTGCACTTAGAACATTATCACACCATTGTTTACGTTTAAGACTCACAAATTTACAAGCATCCTTGCCACGAGACATTAGAATATTATGATTAAGCATTTTTATTCAATTTACTCATTCACCACATTGATAGCTAAAGCTTAAACGTGGTTAAGGTTAGGATTGTGTGGATACAAATATGAACAACCGTGAGACAGCGTTGTCAAATCACAGACAGGCTATTAACAGCTGATTTAAAAGAGTCAAATTAACTTCTGTAGTTAACTATTTTTTTTTTAATTTTCAAAATTTTAATTATCAATGCCTCATATACTATTTATTTTTTAATTTAAGGAATTTTTATGGGTTTTTTATTTTAATTTATCGAGTATTGACTACAACAGTTGTTTTGACTAATTTGCAGCGAAAGGACCTCCTTAAGACCCTAAATATCCATTATTCTCGAGCGGTCATAACGTATTTAGCGGGTGAGTGCGTTTAAGACCATTTCAGTGGGTATATTTTGCATGGCAAAAGGCTTAAGCAACCAATCGACATGGAAGTAGAAATATTTGTTCACTCTGTAAAGCATTTAAGGGATTAAAATTCGACGCTAATGATTTATTATACCAGCTTAATAAAAAATAGACTATAGTCCTAAAATTATAATTGTGTCCAACAAACATTGTTAAGTTTCCGAAATAACGGGTAATATGGATTTGTATTTTCGCAATAATTTATAGTTTTCACAATTTATATTTGGAAATTTGCAATTTTAAGTTTGCTGACATGAGGATTGCCTAGTTGGAATCTAACTTAGTATTTTTAATAGATGCACATAGTTTTACTTAGTTGTGCTTAGGAAATAAACGCTTTTTTCGGCTAAAGCATGAGTAAAATAACAAATATACGAAAAAGCGATAAATTCTACAAAAAACTGCCACTCTTGTTTGTTTCACCTAATTCGATCGGTTATCGAGTTATTTGCCTCCATTAATTTTAATTTCACAAAAAAATTAAAATTATTACAAGGAAACAGCTACAAAATATAGTAGAAAAATGATGTGCTTTGTAAAAAAAAAAATCGAAAAGAGGTTGACCTTAAAGGCCATCCTTGCAACTTCCCGCTAGTTTTAATGGCAAAGCTATTGTATCGTGACGTATTTTGACGTTTTTGACTTTTTTGAAATGTTTAAAAAGCCATAACTTTTTAACGCGTTATTTGATTTTGATGTTCAAGATGGCATTCGATGCAGTTTTTTGAGACCTAAAAACGTTACCGGGAGTGAAAAATCGGTTAGTCAAAAAATCTCAAAGTTATTGAAAAAAAAAAACACTTTTTTGAAATTTTTCGACAACGATATCTCACGAACGAATCAACCAATTTTAATTTGCAAGACGGCATTCGACGTGGCTTTTTAAGCTTGAGAGCTGATTAGGTTATGAAATTGATCGATGCAATAGCCAAAAAGATATGCCCAAAAAACATCATTTTTAACAATTGTTTTTTTCGGTTATTTTGCAATTTCTCAAAATCTACCAGCTCGAATCGGTTCAAACTTACAGGGAATCTAAGTTAGATGGAACTCTTTGGAGTGCTTTTTATTTCATTCCGATTGGTCAAGCCGTTCAAAAGTTATAAGAGGTTTACATACATCCACACACACACATCCACACGTACATACAGACACCCTCGTAAAAATAGTCAGGGGAGGTTCCTAAGACCTCAAAACGTTGAGATCCGATGAAAACTCGATTTTCGAAAAACGGGGTGAAACCAATAACTTCCCGATTTAAAAAAAAATTTAATTTTTTTTAGCGGGAAGTTAAAAATACGGTAGAGATATAGCTGAGCTTTGAAAAGTGCTAATTTGTACAGTCGCTAGTTTTTTTCTGTATAAAGAAAAGGAAAAAATATATAAAATCTATAGAATTAAAAAAAAGGTAATGTTAAAAAAATAAAGAAATTGAAAATCTAATAATTCTAAAGAGAGATTTAAAAAATGTATATGAAAAATCAAAAAATTATGATAAAAATTATTAAGAAAATCAAACCTCTTAACTGTAACTCTAAATATTTTAAATTGCATCAATACATATATTGAAAAATCTTCGGCCAGCCGTCACACTCACGAGACGCTAAGAAATGTTCGGAGAGCAGTCACGCTCAGTAGACAAACACATCGATATGCGCGTGTGGTGCACTGTCAACATTATATGCATTATATTATAAGGTTGTAATGTCGCAGAGAGAGAAAATGTGGAACGATGAAAGAGAAGGATACATAATATATATGGTGTAAGAAATACTTTTTTTTAATTCTTACATATTTTATAAATTTTCAAATATTTTTGGGAAAAGTTGAAATCATTGTAAAGTAATGGATGTTGAAGAATAAATTTTAGTTGCTAATAGTTGCTATTTTTGTATATTGTTTTATTGGTTGTTATGTATTATGTAATTGAATAAAAAAGTCATAAAATTTGTACATTTGTCATTATATAAAAAGAATAGAAAATAATTATTAATTGACGAACTACGAACTATTTTCACTGTTACGAGAAAAGCTATCAGATGTTTTGTAATTTTTTGAGTCTTCCAGATCGTTTTTAACAAAATTAAGTAAATTTTCACACGGAAAACATTTAATAAATAAGTTTGGTTTTACTAAGATGTGTCATAATCGTCCAATGAGAAATGTTAAAAATTTAGAAGAAGAGATGGTAATGTATTAGAAAAAATTATTCACTTTTAAAATTTTTATAACGTACCTAATACACGTTTTGTAATTTAATCTCTGTTGTTTTTACCAAAATTTCTTAAAACTATCCAAACTATGTGGAGACGTGAGTGAAAGTTAGTTTATAGTAATAATTTGCAAAAAATGGTTAATTAATAAATGGTATAAAATCTTAAGTAAAAGATCAGAGTATTATAGTACTGATCAATACCGGGTATTTAAAAAAATATGCGATTCTAAAACTCTTGGAAAATATGCACTTAAAAAAATAATAAAAATGGTGGTGAATATTTTGGAACCTTTAACTCATTTAAGCGAATCAGGTATTTTAAATTTCTTATTTTTCGAATTTTATGTAAGGGAAATACAGAAATATATTTATACTTACTTAATGTACGCTTCGGAATGTAGTACACGTTGAGGACGAGGAGGAACAGAAATAAACATTGGTTCCTGTGGTTTCTGGGCATTTGGAGACAACACATTGGAGGATGAAGATACTGAAGCAGTTAAATAAATAAATAAATAAAAAATTTAAACATATGTTTAAAAAAGCACATAAATTTTTTAGTTACTATAGAATATTTTTGTTTCGACTGCATATGTAAAAAACGAGTTTTCTTCCTACCATTATTAGCCATAAATACTAGGATTAGCTGTTTGCGAGCATACGCTTCAAATTACGACCAGATAGAAAGAAAAACAATTTACATTACTGCGTATAAAAGTCGATCATCCCTTGTAATGTTATATATTAATAAATTACTTGGAACGAAAGTTTGTTATCCTTCAATTCAGAGACGGTGCCTCCACTAAGGGCGTTCATAAAATACGTCACACTTAAATTTTCTGGCCCATGCTGTGTTGCATTTCCTACAACCTCCTCAAAAATATTTCGTCAAAAAAATTAAGAACCACCCCCTGAACATGATAAATTTCAATCTATATCTATGCATATAATAAAACTGTAGAAATGTATATGTTTGTGCGCGCATCACATGAAAACTACTGATCCTATTCGAATGCAGTTTTCAAAGACGTATTTGTCTTCTTTCAACTTCTGGTGTATAAAACTTTCTCCCCCCCCCCCACCCCTTTAACGGGGTGAGGAAAGAAATTTTTATACAAAAATCAACACGCCACGCGAACGACGTCGCGTGTACATCGAAATATAACCCAAAAATGTGGTTAGATTTTTTTGTCTGTCTGTCTGTATGTTTGTGCGCGCATCTTTCAACTTAACATCTAGTGTATAAAAATTTCTCTCGCATTCCTTAAATGGGGTGGGGTAAGAAATTTTTATACAACAATCACACACCACGCGAACGACGTTGCGAGTACAACTAGTTTATAATACTTTTTTTTCTAATATATGTCTTGGCTATTAAATCAAAGAGTTTTAATTTTCGGTTAAATAGTTCACTTAATGAAGAGTATTAAATTAAGGAACCTGTTAAAAGCGTCTGTATTAGTTCACTGCTAAATGACGAATAAATATACAATATAATATACGACAAATTGTATTTTTATTTGGAGACTTTAGTCTCTCAAGTATTGTAAAATAAAAAAAAAACTGTTAGAGCCAAGTCAAAACGCTAGAGTCACACCACAGAACTAGCGCTCATTTTGTCTGTATATTTACTAATATGAAATGAATTACTTCTATCATGGTAAAAATAAAATAATAAGCGAGAGAAATATTCCAATTAAAATTTTTAATGAACGGTGAACGTTACGTTGCCAAAAATCCCCCTTTCATCTCGCCACACAGCAAGATCCCTCCATCAACGTATTCTATGAACCGCTGCCTAGAATTAATGATGTACCTTCGTCCCTAGTAATTAGTTTAATAATTGTTTTGCAATAATTGAAATTTGAAATATTAGTATATTAGTCACTATTTTTTGTGGCTAGAACGAATATTTTTAGAGAACTAAAAAATTTTGTTACCTGTGATAGATGAAGGTATAATCCCAGAACTTGTGTTGAAAGTATTACTAGCCGCTGTTTGCACAAAGAAATAATTTTATATTAATAAATGTATAGATTAAAAAAACAATCTACTTTATTCCTACTGCAAATTCGATACAGGTATTAGACCGTCAGCCCATGGTATACAAAATTGAACGATCCTTGACCGTATGCCCTTTGAAGATTCGACTAGAATATATGTGCCAATTATGTTAAATTTGAAATGGAACTTGCATCCTGGTTCTATAGTTGCAAAATTTCGGAAAATGTTGAAACAAAATTATGATAAATTTTAACAAAAGTTGACCGTATGCAGAGGTAATGAGAAGAAAGTTAACGAAAAAATAATCCAGCGGAAAAAGGTCGGCATACGTGTAGGGTGGTCCAAAAGGGATGTAATAAACCCTTGAAATTGCAGACAATTGTTATACCTTCTTTATGATAGCTGACCGTATGCCTCTAAGAGATTTTTATTATTTATGACGTACCATATACTTATGCCTAACGGCATACCGATCGGCTGGTTCCAACCTCTAAAACATGTGTCGAAAATTTTTTATTCTATTTTATGACTCTTAACCGTAAAAAATCTACTTAAAATTGAAGTTTACATTATAAAATGACCACTTGCAAAAAGGCATACGGTTATCGTAGTTCCTCACCTCAGAAATGTATATGAAAGTTGTAAAAATTTGAAATAATTTTTCTAAGATCACTGACCGTATGCCATTAAGTTTATCATTAGACAATACTAAAATCTAATGTGTAATGAAAGGGCATACGATTACCGTGGTTCCTAACCTCAAAAATTAAAATTGAAGTTGAATATTAATTTTCGACGATCGCTGACCGTATGCCATTATGTATATCATTAAATAATTGAAAAATTAAATACCCTGTCAAAGGGCATACGGTTTTAGTGGTTCGTTACCTCAAAAATTCAAATATTATTTGTCGATGATTATTGATTTCATATCCCTACATGTACCTACTGCGCAGAATCGATGATCACCTGGTCAAAGCTTGGTTGCGTCTAATACATATACACAATCACTTCACATACACACTAGAGATGCTCGTTCGGAGTAATAGATATTTCAGCTGATAATTTTGGTATGGAACCACTAAAACCGTATGCCCTTTTGCAGGGTATTTAATTTTTCAATTATTTAATAATATACATAATGGCATTCGGTCAGCGATTGTCAAAAATTAATATTTAACTTCAATTTTAATTTTTGATGTTAGGGACCGCGATGAGCGTATGCCCTTTCATTATGCATTACATTTTAGTATTGTCTAATGATAAACTTATTGGCATACGGTCAGTGATCATCGAAAAGTCATTTAAATTTTTTACATCTTTCGATACGTAGGTATGCCACTACTTTAGGACCACTCGATCTGTATGCCAAAGCTACATATGATAGCATTGATTACAATTTATCATATTTGCTAATGGCATATAGTTAACGGTCATAAAAAAGAACAGCCGATCGGTTAGGCATAAGTATATGGTACGTCAAAAATAATAAAAATCTCTTAGAGGCATACGGTCAGTTATCATAAAGAAGGTATAACAATTGTCTGCAATTTCCAGGGTTTATTACATCCCTTAGGGACTACCCTACACGTATGCCGACCCTTTTCCGCTGGATTATTTTTTCGTTAACTTTCTTCTCATTACCTCGGCATACGGCCAACTTTTGTTAAAATTTATCATAATTTTGTTTCAACATTTTCCGGAATTTTGCAACTATAGAACCAGGATGCAAGTTTCATTTCAAATTTAAAATAATTGGCACATATATTCTAGTCGAATCTTCAAAGGGTATACGGTCAAGGATCGTTCAATTTTTTATACCATGGGCTGACGGTCTATATACTGATTACTGATAATCTACAGTAAATTAAAAACAAAGATAATATTGCTACAAAAATCCATTCTAGCCATATACAATACTAATTATAAAAACTAAAAAATAACAGTTTCAAACTGTAAAATAAAATAAAATCTATTCATAGCCAAAAATATTGCATATTAAAAGAGTATTTTTCTAATGCTAGACTTTACTTTTCAAGAAATCTCCAGGTAGGTTAAATGATCCCTAGAAATTTCTACCTGGTTTGGGATCGATTAGTCAAAAAATAAATAATTCTGAGAAAATCACAGAAGGTAAAAATTCACAAAAGGAAATATTGACAGTTATATAATTTGAGATTTTTTTTTTATATATAAATATATTAATTTTTTGATCTTTGAAAACAACAGTTGTCGGTTGTTGAAAGCTTAGTACAAAATAAAAATATTTTTTATGTTTATTCAATGTTGTTAGGCATTTTTAGATTTAAAATACGGTACTTGACAAATGTGACATATCCATCAAGATTGATAAAATAAACAAGAGCCATGTTCAAACATATGAAATTATTTATTTTAGTGGCAAATAATAAAAGATAATATCGACTACCACCATAACCATTCGGTAGAATTGGCATGTAATTAATAGACATTGTAACAAAAATATAAACAAAGATGAAATTTTTAAAAACTTGAACATAAGTAATAACTAAATATACACTAGCCATGTGAAAAATTTTCTATAAGCATTCAGAGGTAGGGGAGAGTGTCCAACAGTGAGACAGGTCCTACAGTGAGACATTTAACTTCCCTCTCCTATCACATGACTTATTGACATCGTCACTGTCCAGTAAACTTACGTTTGATAAGCAAAACTTATAAGCTAGTACCCGCAAAGCTGTGACAAGAGGTAGACGTGAGTCCGAATAGTATGTGTTTTTCCACCTTAAAAGTAAATTTTTGCCGCTCTTTTAGTTTTTTATTTAAAGACAATTGTGAAGGTGTTTTCAAAATTGGATTGCATCAGAGGTACACATATTTACTTAGTTTTTATTTAAGTGTATATTTGTTTAATTATGTTTTTATTTAAAAGAGCTATTCTACAAAAATAGCGGTCTGCGTCAGTGTCCAACAGTGAGACAAAATATGTTGCCCAACAGTGAGACATGTCTCACTGTTGGACATATACTTTTATTATGTATTGTATAGGGTTGTGTTTTAATATTTCAGATTGCAATGAATTCAAGCAAACGAAAAATTGGTAATTGCTCAGACCAGACTATGAAAGAAGCAGTATATCTGGTTATGGATGGAGGAAGTCTAAGGAAAGTAGCTGCTTCAAAAAACATTGCACATCAAACTTTAGCTAGGTATGTTAAAAGAGCTAAACTGGCTAAAGAGGGAGCGAAATTATAATGGCACCAAAATATCAGGTGAACAAAATATTTACAGATGAAGAAGAAGAATCTCTGGTAGAATATATAATACACTGCTCAAGAATGTTTTATGGTCTCACAATTATTGATTGTAGAAAACTTGGCTATGAAATGGCTATTGAAGACAAAAAGACAATTCCTGACAATTAGCATAACAATCAAATGGCAGGGCTAAAATGGTTTCGCAATTTTCGTAAAAGGCATCCAAGACTGTCGCTGAGGACACCAGAAGGTTGCAGCTTGTCTCGTGCAACGTCTTTCAATCGGCACAATGTATCAGTATTTTATAAAAATTTACAAGATATTTACTCCAGAACTTCTAGTTTTGCTGACGGAAGAAGAGTTTTTAACTTAGATGAGACGGGAACCGTGACAGTTCAAAAATTTCAGAAAGTGTTAGCTGTTAAAGGTGTTAAGCAAGTGAACAAAGTAACAAGTGGAGAGAGAGGCACTCTTGTTACCACTTGTTGCATAATCAATGCCACAGGCCAATATTTACCTCCTGCAATGGTGTTCCCAAGAACTCACTTTAAAGACCACATGATTCGAGGGCCGTCTAGTACACTAGGGCTTGCTACTCCTAGTGGATGGATGAATGCTGATTTATTCGTGCAGGTTATAAATCATTTCATTAAATACTCTAACAGCTCAAAAGAAAATCCATCCCTTCTTATTTATGATAATCATGAAAGCCACCTAAGTATTGCTGCACTCAACTTAGCCAAAGCTAATGGAGTAACAATTTTGACAATTCCACCACATTCCTCAAATAAAATTCAACCATTGTATGTTGGTGTTTTTAAAGCCTTTTCAACAGCTTATAATGCAGCGGTTGATAGCTGGATGATGCAGCATCCAGGCAAACCATTTTCTATATATAAAGTAGCTGCGTGCGTTGGTTTTGCTCATGAAAAAGGACTTACTCCCAGCAATATTATAAATTCTTTTAAGAAATGTGGTATATATCCCTTTAATGCAGAGGTATTTAGTGATATCGATTTTATGCCAAGTTCAGTTACGGATCGGCCACTTTCGAAACAAGTGGAAAATGTGGATACTGAAATCAATATTCCCAATACCTCTGTATCAGACGATGTTGATGCTCAGTGGAAGAAACCGGAAAGTAATGAAACTGAAAATAATTTCAGTAAACTCATTCACAGTACAGAGTTGTCAGAAGATGTCGACACAACGAAAAGTATAGTAATTATAGAAAAGGGGGTGAAAAAAACTTTTAAAAGTCCTGAGCAGTTTAGAGGTTACCCCAAAGCAGAAGCTCATAAGGCTAGGAATACACGAAAAAAGGGGAGAAGCCTCATAGCTACAGATACACCTGAAAAGGATGCAATCGAAGAAAAGAGCTTAGCAAAAATAAATACAAACAGTAAGAAAGATAAAGTAAAGGAAATAAATATTAAAAAAGTAAAAAAAAAGTGTTTAGCGATAAATCTAAAAAGTTGGAAGATAAGGTGAAGTCAATAATGACTAAAAAAGTGAAGAAATATGTGTCTTCTGATGAATCTGAAAATTCGGAAGAAGAACCAATATTTGATTCATCATCAGGAGATGAGCTTTTTGAAGAAATTAACCCCGATGATTTTCAAGATCTACACAGAATTCCGAAAGAAAATGATTTTGTACTAGTCGAATTTGGCGTAAAACCGGAGACAAGAAAAATATATTTCATTGGAAAGGTTCTTAAAACAATTAAGTCCGACCAAGAATATGAAGTCTCATTTTTAAGAAACCAACAGAAGGGAACCAATAAGTTCGTGTTTCCTGATGTTGCTGATGAGTCTGTGGTTCCTATAACAGATATTAAATTTATTATGCCATCACCAATTTCCTGTGGACATACCAGTCGTCAAAATGCTTCTTTTACTTTTGAAATAGATTTTAGATTAGTGAATATTAGATAGTTTTTCTGTTCTTTTTGTTAATGGCAAAAATAATATGCCTTAAAAACTTAAATAAATGTTTGTTTATAGCATTAAAAAAATTTATTTTATGAAGAATTTTTATTCTTATTTATTATTATTATTATTATTACCTATTTCTTACAATGTTTCCTTTGAGTTTAGTGTAAACTACCTACCGTCTCACTGTTGGACAACAGCTGTCTCACTGATGGGCATTGTGGACCAACAGTGAGACAAATACATCTCTCAATATTTATGAAATAAAAAATTAGCCTGCTTTATATATTTGAAAATTCAGTCAAACACATGTAAATAAAGGATACAGCTATGTATTCGTTTCAAAAAGAATATTTTTTTTCGCAATAATAAGGATGGTACATGAACTATAAAAAAAGATGTCCCACTGTTGGGCACTCTCCCCTACATATTGTGACCGACTGGAAAGCTTACTTCTCTCATGACAACTTTTAATCGTTATTTATTTCACTTTTTGTAGTTTATTTATTTCAAGGGTAAAGTATCAAATTAAATTTAAAATATAATTTACTAAATATTATTATTATTATTATTATCTTTTAATATCAATAAAAAGAAATTTCTAAGAATCATTTGGATAAAAACCAAATTATCAGTACTTTAAGACCTCTCTAAATACTCTTGGCAATAGATTAAAACACCATTTGCCTGAAGAAGAAGCTATGCAATAGTAAATTAAATTAAGTGCATATTTAAAGTGATAGTTCCTTCATTTTTATCAATATTACATAGTTATTATAGTTTAACAAAAACCAAGTATGGAATTTAATAGCAAATTAAAAGGTCACATAATTAACAGCCAATCTTGCGAAATAATAACTAACGTTATAAAATTTATGAGAAAAGAAGGACACTTTAATTCACCTTCAATAACATCAAAAAATGTAACTGAGCGTGTTGCAAATTAAAATTTTAGCTTCATTTGTATTGATGGACAAGGCTAACTTTCTTAAAGTTTAAGGAAGAAATATATCAGTTTCTTATAAATTTTACACTTGATTACGTTCAGATTTGTTTGAATTATGCAATATTTTTGTACTACAGAATATTTATTCATTATTAGATTGTGATTTAAGTATATTAAGCATGCAAATTAGTAACATTGATTTATTATATAGTGAGTACTAAGAGGTTAGAAGTAAAAGCTAAAAAAATAAAATTAAAATAATAACTCACGAGCATTAGGAGTGGCAGAGGAAGTCGGACGAGTAACAGCTGGAGGCTTACTGGAAGGCTTGAAGTTCCTACCACAACATCAATATAATACTCATTTGCAATACAAACTACATTTGCAAAAATTACAAAATGTGTAATTCATTTATTAATGTTTTTATAAATAACTAAAATGTTTAGTAAAAAAAATATATAAACAATAAATGAATTACAATAAATATAAACAAGCGCATGCCACTCCAATTATAACAACTTTTTTTGACTAACCAGCCAAAATTTCGGCAGTTGAAATGGCAGGTTGTAAAACTGGCATCACTCGATTTCCGACAAAATTCCTAAATTATATCAAATAATTATAATTTTGTTGGTGTTAAAAAAAAACAACAAAATACACTAAATGTTCATTTGTCTTCAACTCTATTTTGTCGATAAAACACAACAGCTTGTATAAATATATATACATAATAGAAAATATTGAAAAAAAGCTTAATGAAATTGTTCTATCCTTTCCACTAGTTAACTCAATGAGTTTCATCAATTTGTTTTTCGTATTTGCATTTAAAAAAAAAAATGTGCAAACTTCAACTGAAGCGCATCTTTTAAATATATATATGATGTACTCGTAAATGGGAGATGTTTACTCAAAACTGGGAGCAACGAGAGATCGACAGGCCAGTGGTAGTTCCATTAGTTACCTTTGTAGCGATTTTGCTGTCGCAACAACTCTTACAAACCTAGCATTAAAAGCATCGTGTTAATAAACTAGTTACAGATCGGAAAGTTTAAAAAATCCATCTTCATGACTAACAAACATATTGTTTTTTCATGTTTTTTTTTTAGTAGTAAAAGTACAAAAACAGATATAACACCACTTTCCGTCGCCCGAGGAGGTACCACCCTGCAACTCTTTAAGATGGGGTGAAATGTTCTAAACATGTTTCCCCATTTGAGTTGTAAGTCGGTTCTTTCCCTTTCCTTCTCCCTTTTCCGTTTAACTCCAAATCCCTTCTTTCTTTTAACTCTTTTTTAGAAAATACCATGATGAGTTCTCCAGAGGTTAAATGTTCCGGAAGTAAAATAGTTCCCCATTCGGATTTCCGGGGGGGGGACAATCTCGGGGAAGTCATAATGGAAATAACATAGCCATCGATCAGTCTACTAGTAGACCAACTACTAGTTCGGCCAAATTTACCCAGAAGCCAAAACACAAAACAGACTGCATATTAACATTCACGAACATCTGCGGGTTGAATGCCAACATTAACGCAACCCACCACTATTTGCAGTCTGTGAAACCTCATGTTCTTGTTCTTACGGAAACACAGGTTTCTCTACTCTAAATACCAACAAAGCTAGCGGCCTTGACTAAATACCTGCTTTATTCTTTAAGGCTTGTGCTCCTGAACTAGCGCCAGTTTTCACTAAGCTATTTCAACTATCATATGATACTGGTATTTCTCCAGAATCGTGTAAAACTGCTCGAGTACATACAGTCCCCAAGAAAGACTTTAATACCCTGCCTTCTAACTACACACCCTTAGCTCTTTTATCTGTTATTAGCAAAACTATGGAGAAATACGCCAATTACGAGATCCTGAGCTACCTTGAGACACACAATCTTTTAAGTGACAGGCAATATGGTTTTCGCCAACAAAGTTCAACAGCCGATCTGCTGGCAAACTCATGTCTGGAGTATCACTAGACATCTCAAAAGTTTTTGATCAAGTTTGGCATGTAGCTCTTTTGGATAAACTGCCTTCATACGGACTCTCGCCAAACCTTTGCAGATGGATATCTCTCCAGGCACATCTGAGTTGCCGTATATAAACATTCCTCCAACCTCTACAAGATCAATGCTGGAGTTCCCCAAGGATCGACTCTAGCTCCTACTCTATTCCGACTAGAATCCACTAATAACCCAATACATGGTTTTGCAGATGATATCAATCTACATTGTAGCAAAGGACACAACCGTCCCATATCCCTAGATATTCTGGAAGAAGACAAAAGGTCCACAACGGCGTCACTGAATCAAGATCTGAGAATTGTAGATGAGTGGGGAAAAAGAATCTTGTTAATTTCCACACTCCCAAGACAAAGACATGTTGCCTATCGAACAAGAGGCAAACATAAGACTCATCCATTACAATGAACGATCAGACACTAGTAGCAAGCGACTCCATTACGCTGGTTAGTATAACGATCTCCCAGGACTTACTCTGGAACGAACATATTGCATCCATAGTAACTGCAGCAGGCAAGAAGTTAGGCTTTCTTTTTAGAGCATGGAAATATTTCTCTTCACCCTACTCTTTACAAAGCCCAAATAAGACCTAACCTTGAATACTGCTCACATGTATGGGGATCGGCGTTAAGGCTCAAAATTCTTGATGCAATACAGAGAAGAGAAGTTCGACTAATAAACGACACCAGTATCACCAAAAACCCCATTGTCTCACCGAAGAGTAGTGTCTGATCTTTCCCTGTTTTACCGATACTTAAACGGATTTTGCAGTCCTTTAAATCCAAAAATTCTCGGTACATTTGTATTTAGGGCTATACCTACGAGGACATCTTTAAATAAAAAAACTGGTATTTGCTCTTCAAAAACGAAAATAAAAACTGTAATATAGGTATATTTTGTAAAACGGCACTGTTTCATATAGATGTTCTGTCCTTTTCGGTACGTGGTGAGATTAGTTTTAATCATTTTTTTAAATAACTGCTATTACATTATTTTTTTAATAAACGTTAAATTGATCAGGTTTGTGGTTCGATATCACAAATTAACAATAAGTTCGTAAGTGAAAATTTAGTTCCAGCTTTAAACTATATGTATTAATAACCGCGTTAACTGATGAAGCTTTATGAATATTTGACTTCTTTCACATTTGTTAATAGATTTGTTTGTGTTTAAATCTTGAATGTAAGAGTTGTACATTTTTTCAATTATGTTTAACTAACTAATATTTGTTGTTTGTATAAAATTTTAAAATTCTTATATTATTTTTTTTTCAAAGCAGATATTTAAATTTTAGATTTGGAGGTGTATCGACAGAAAAATCGTCACAAAAATGAGTAACGAAACTTCTCCTGTCCTTTATTTTTTGTTGCTCCCAGTTTCGTGTCAACCAATGACTTTCTTTCCTTTCCTCTATTATTCGCTGCTCCCATTTTAGAGTAAGAAAAGAATGTTACTACTCTGACAACTTGTAATACCTCGTATATCTTATAGATTGCATATTTTGGAACTTTAAGAATGTCAAGATTACAAATTTTCATAATTATTGACGTAGTTATGTTTGAGAAGTCCGAAATTTGTTTAAAATCGAGAGTTTTCAATACATTGACAACTTTCCAAAAATTAGAAAATTTGAGAATATTAATATTAAAGTTATTAATCACTTTTTCAGAAAAAAATATTTAAAAAATCAAAAAGTAAATAAAAATTATATGCAGACTTAGGCAATTGAACTGTTACTACCAACTTCACTCCGATATATCTGACAAACCGATAATGTCAGATACGGTAAGCTTGTTCTGATGACATTGTTATTATACAAACCACTAAAAGCATTATTCGAAATGAAATTATAATTACATATTTTACTGGAAAATCACATTCGCAAGCTGAAACATCTCAAAGTGAAGAAATTGTGTATGATACCATAACTCGTAACAATGGTACTAGTAGCATTACCAATGGTGGACAAAAAAAGAAATGGTATCGAAAGTGAAGAAAGCGACATGAGCGAAAATGATCAAAGATCTGAAAATATGGCAGTAAATCATACGATGAGTACTGCAAAATAAGCTAATAATGTCAAGTTTGAAATAGCGCACGATCTTACAGCACAGCAAAAAAAGTTCGACTCAACAGAACAAAAGAGTTGTTGAGCAGTTCATTAACTGTCATAATGATTAAATTAACCGAATGCATCTAAAAAATTTGAGCCAAGGAACGGCCACCCGAAGTAAGGTCCGATCGAAATTGATGGTATGGAAAAACGCAACTGAAGATGGGCGCTCTCAAATCGTTTTCATTGAGTCTAGTGGCCAAAGTAAATACGACTTATTGTTCACGTTATGGGAGAAGCTTTAGAGCAAAACTCCGATGGTGGATCATGGGCGTTTAACAAGACTCGATACATAAAGCGAAAATGAACCAAGAATGGTTAAAATCATGTTCTAAGTTTCATTTCGCTGACACAATAACTTACGAATGCCCCAGACAGCAAGGTGCAGACTAAACAATATGTCAATGTAGATGCGCTGAAGAAAACGATTTTAGGTGAATGGGCGAAAATCAAATTCGATCAGTATACAATTTGATTATTGGCCGTTTGAATGCCATAGCTAAAGCAAAAGGTGGCCGTATCGAGCTAAACTGAATGGAGTGTGAAATTTTGATTATTTTTCATGGTCGTTTGAATAGGTAACAGTTTAATCGCCTAACCCTGTAAAATCAAATATCTCAAAAGTATGGTAAAATATTAAATATTTTGGAAAATCTAATAATTAAAAGAATCCCAGAAATTTTCAATAATCAAAATAAATTGAAAGAACCCAAAAATTACAAAGAAAACCAAAGTAAAGTAAACAATGAAAAATTATGGTTAAAAATTAAGTAAAATTAACAAAAAAATTAAAAATCCAAAGAATATGAAAATTAAACTAAAAAATTTTATATAAATAAAACGCGTTGAAAATCTTAATAAATTCAAAAATTACGTAAATTATATCCATTAATTAAAAAACAAATGTGATCGCCAACAGTATATAAAAAGCTACACTAAAATAATAACCAAAACTTACTTGCTGCGATTTTCTGGAGGAACACTTCTACCATTTCCCTTGTTAATGTGCAAATCACGCACATGTCGAATTAAACGAGTAATGTTAGGAAAAGGCTGCAAATTTTTCTTGGCTCTGGAACAATTACGCCAATAGCAATTAAAGTCCATTCCAGCATTCTCCTGGTAGAAAGCCTGTACGTGACCCTGTGATTCCTTATCTTTAATGCAGTGTTCGATTAGATCAGAAACCTCCTCGAATTGATAATCGCAGTTGTCCCATAGGCATTCGAATATCTTGAAAAATAGTTTTTTTTTGTTAGCCAGAACAATTAGTTTTACTTTACAGATTTATATAAATAAAGAACATGTATGAAAACGATTTTCGATGCAATAGAATTTCCTAAGAACTTTGAAAAATGAAAATGGAGTAGTAATAGAAAAAGTCTTTGACTGGTATGGAATAGCAATTCTACGCTTGTTTAACCGCCATACTCGCTTTCGCTCGTATGACAAACGTTTCACTCGCTTGGAATATAGAGAATTACATAATCGTTATAGAATATAGAAATTACCATCAAAAAGTTTAAATTAAGTCACAAATTAAAAAGTATTGAAAACAAATTTAAAATATTAACAAAAAGCAAAAATATTCAAAAATAAAATATCTTATTAAAAAAATATATCTAATATCACAATTTTCATACTAAAAAAATATAAAGGACTTTGAAGAAACTCAAAAATTAAAAAAAAAAAATTAATAGATTTAAAAAAAATGCGCAATATAATATAAAAATTTAAAAATATTAAGAAAAAAATTGTGTAATTCTTATTGTTGTTTGCATGTATTTTTCATCATAAAATATTTTTCCTTAAACTAAATTTTAAAAACTTATTACTTAAATTTACTCACTTGATCGACCGGTGGAGGTGGTGGTGGAGCAGGTGGTGCAGGACTACCACACTGTTCTTGTTCCAATACCAACAAAGCTTTCGTTTCTTCATTTAATTTCGAAGCTTTCTCTTCCCACTGCTGTTTTTCATTCTGAGGTAACGATTTCCATTCGCTACCCACAATGCGACTTATATCTCCAAAAGTCGACTCTGGATTATTCTGTACGACTTGTTTACGTACTTCACGCGAGTATAAAATGTATCCTGTCACCACTTTGTTCTTATTCGATTTCTATCAGAAAAAAAAATTAATTTTAGTCAAGACTGTAAAATATAGCAGTGATTTAATTAAAAATTTACATTCATGGAATTGTGATAAAATTATAATAAAAATACAAACTTTCGATAATTTGCAGCATGCTTATGGTGTTTTCAACACTATAACTTGACAAATATTACCAGATAGTGATTATTGGCATAGAAATGCGATCTAAAACTGTGACTAACAACATAAAATTATTCGTATGTAATGTTTTGTGTGTATTCACATCAGAAAAAGGAATGTACAATGTAATGAAGCAAAAATGTATTTTGAAGTGAAGCTTTTAATGTAAAGTTCAGAAGGTGTCGCGATGGGAAAAATCGTCACAAAAATGAGTAACAGAATTTCTCCTGGCCTGTATTATCTGTCATTGCTTTGATTTTCTTTGCCTCTGTCAATTGCTTCTATATAGTCCATTTCACCGATTTTGGCCGATGACAGATATCATACTCGAAGTAAATTTAGAGTTACATCTCTCTCAGATACAGGCAAGTTAGAAATTTAAATGAGGACGTTTGTTTTTTAATACAACACTTACGTAACTGCATCTTGTTTCACCGGTAGATAAAAAGTATTCAATACGGAAGTCTTGGCTTAATTCACATTCCTAGTAACCGTCATGTACGGCTCGTTGTTGAAGGGTTAAATTTAATAATTATTAATATCATATTTTTATAGATGTCAAACCACACTGATAGTTTCAGAAACTTACGACCTAATTTAGAAAAAAAAAAAAACTCTCCGCCATTGGTAACTTGGATGACAGTTTAATCTTATTTCAGTGGTTTCTAATATCAAATCGGCCAAAAACGATGAAATGGACTATAGCATCGTTTTTTTTTATTTTTTATCGTTTTCTATAGCGTTATGTTCGTGTTATTGGTTTTTCAGTCTTTGTTTTTTGTATTTTATTTGTTTCTTTGATCATTTATGATTTTTCATAATTCTTGTCATTTTTTATTGTTTTTTTTTTTCTGATTTTCGTCCATTTTGAATATTTTTGTGGGTTATTTGACGGATTTTTCGTTTAATTTTTTTTAGTTATTGGTATTTTTGTTTTTTTTTTAGTTTTACGTCGTTTTTTGATTTTATAGAATTATTCCAGCTTAGATTAGAAATCACGATATTCTAAAAGTTAAAATGCGTTGCCATTAGTATGGTAGTGTGTACATTAATGAATTTTTTTTAAACCGGCCAGAAATTAGTACTTTCCGGTTTATTTTTAGGTCAGAAAGTCTCATTTTGTCGGATAAGGCCAGAAAGTCTCATTTTCTGGCCCGGTCCGACAAAATGAGATTTTTTTACCCAAAAATAAACTGGAAATTACTAAATTCTGACCGGTGTAAAAAAAATGTACGTAATACGTCCCAAAAGTGCTTTTACTGTAAACTACTATTAAATGTATGTAACATAGTTTTTTTGTGTTTTTACGAATCTATTAACAAAACGCGTTTTAAAATGCAGTCTATTTCACTGAAATAGTATTTACATATCCACAAACTGAAAAACAGTCATTTCTATGGTTTTCATCCTTAAAGATTCACTAAACAGACTAAAAATAATTCATAAAATACGATAACCTTTACTGTATGGATACTTTCATGTTGGGAACATATCCATATAAAAAGATATTTTAAGACCTGCTTATGAAATCTTTGAACTTTCTTGTGAAATGCTGGAAAAGTAATGAAGCAACAAAGATTTTAATAAAAAGGAGAAAAAAATATAATAAGATTATTATTAGATTACAAGCCATTAAAAAAAATAAGAAGATATTTGAGATTATATTACAACGCAATGAAAAATACAACGACGCCACATTTACATTGTGCAATACGTTTTTCTGTGACAAAATATTGGAGAAATGAGTTTAGAAAGACACCCCTTTAAAATAAACCATTCAATTTTTAAACCATGTTGTCTTTCACAGTTTTTGATGGGTCTGTCTCTTGTATTATTTGGCAGAGTTTACCTACCTTTTTTGATGAGGGTACAGGGGTAGATACAGGTGTGGTTACAGGTGTATTTGTAACGACAACAGGTATTTCCCCTGAACCAACCGAAGGTGGACCACCGTCTAGCGAATCTTCCATTATTACATCCATATCGTTCATTTTTGTTAATTGTGGTGACGATTCCTGAAAATTTTTAATATACTACTCTGCCTGCAAATTATACCGTAACTCAATGGGCTCCTAAGGAACTCTCTAAATTTTGTATAAATAGCACGAACGGATTTGTAAAATTTATGATTTTTACAGATCCAGATCCAAATTTTTTACCTATACTAGATTTGGATCTGAAAATGAGCAAATACTAAATGACAGAAACCCGTTTGTAAGTGTTTCGGCTCTTATTGTTTATATTTCAAGTAAAACGAATGTCAATGTGCATTTTCTAATTTACTTTAATTTCTCTTTGAAATAAATCAATGCAATTAGGATCAAATTTTAAAGTATAATTTTCTCAAAAATATAGTGTGCGCATGATTTTTTATTATGTATAAAAACTAAGTTGTATGCGGTGCGATAAAATTCGTATTTTTAATATTTTGGACTAAAAGTTTTCAAAAAAATTATAATAAATAAATAACTTCTTTGTGGATCGATTTAAAACTTTCATAAAATATTAGAAGTATTAAAATTTTTAATGCACAAATCTAACAATTTATATAATAATTAAAAGATAATAAATGATCTAAAAATGCAATGTTGCCAGGAATTTTTAAGATGTTTTTCTAAAAACATTAAGAGAAACTATATATGATGTTTTAATAAAATTGGAATAGAAAGTCGGATATCCCAAAAGCTATGTGGGGACAGTATTTGAGTACATGAAATGTGACATATTAAAATAGTCTAGCTAGTCATGAAAATGAATAAATTTACAACAGGATATGATAAGTTTAAGTGCAATCCTGCTAGGTTCCTCCAAGTAAATATAATGATATCTTAAGTAAATAACAAACTGTATTTTTGAGAGAACTAAACAAAAATGTAGTAAATCGCTTTCCAAACACTTTTTAAATGATCCAGAAATTAATGCAATGTGATTGAAAGAGCAGTTTTACCATTTATTGTATTTAAATTATGCTACGTGTATTAAAAAAATCTTAGGACCCTATTGAGAAAAGAATATTTATTTCCAATAAGCAGACAAAATATTCTAACGAATAAACGTTAATATTTGGCTATGATTGTTGTTGTTGAAATCTTAAACTACACGTATCTTAGGAAAATAGGACCATTACAATTGTTAAAATCCGACAAAAAAGTTGTATTTCCAGACAAAAATCAAACGAAATACATTGTTTAAAACCAGTTTGGTTTTTCTGTGCAAAAATCTTGTTGTTAATATGTACCAATAATGTTGAGAATAAAAATACTTATTAATAAACGGAAAAATAAGACTTAAGCCCAAGAAATTGAAGATAACATATTGTTACCAAAATGTTAAATTTTTTATCTATAAAAATGGAAAATTTTATAAATTAATTAAATTTCCTTAATAATATCCAATAGCAATGAAGTTTTGATAACCATTGTTAAAATATCCATATAACCTTGTTAATCTTTTAGAGAAACTGATAACTATCATATACAAATATTTAACCATTACGATGCAGACCTTAATGAAAAAACACTTAAAATATAATATAAACTATCAAGTAAAAACATGCTTAATTGGAAGGATATATTAAGTAATAAATTTAGAAAAACCCAATATTTATTTTGTTTGGAAATAGCTTTTATATTTAGAACAAAAATTGTGAGTCACAATTATACGAAATGAATGACTGATAAATTTTGCTTGCTCTAGTGGAATACAAATTTTATAGTAAAACTGTATTTTTGATAAATAGCTTCTACAAGTTTATTGAACTAGATTTACAGTTATATTTAGCTAATTTAGCAAATATAACAGCAATAAATTAACGCGGAGCCAACAAAATTTCCACCAGACAACGCCTTGTTGTACCCTCAAGTTGAATTTATTATTAATTTTTTAAACTTACAACAACCACAGCCAAATTTCACATTTAACACAAACTTATTCCCGAAAAAACACTCAAACGCCTAGAATTACACCACAAACTCAGTAAAATCCACTAATTTTAATAATAGAAAGTTATTTTTACATTTTATAATAATTATAGTCTGCTTATAGGTCATTAAAAAAAGACTGGATACGAAATTTACATTTGAGGGAAAAGGAGCACTATCCATTGCAGTTTCCATGATTATATGTTTTACAAGCGTTTTAAATCATTCACATTATACAATTAAAACAATTAATAGTAATATAATCAACAAATTTGTATAGAAAACGATTAAAAAGCTCGTTTTGTCACCATTTCACCATTACTGTCAGCTTGTGCTTGTGTTTTCGACTGGCACTGTTTGACAGAATGTGAGGTTAGTATGAAACGTACGCGCGAAATTTGAATTTTATCGACACCGACACGTATACAATAAATATACAGGGTGTCCCAGAATTAACTACGGAAACTTCGTATACGTATTCCTTGATGACAAATAAGTAGGGTCTTTCCTATAAAAAAAATTTTTTTAGAGACTCCTGTCAGAGTTATACGGTTTTAATTTAATATCTTCTGATTGGTCCAAGATAAAAAATTAAAAATTTGGGTGAAAAATCATTTTTATAAAGACGCATTTCTCCTGCCACTTTTAACCTGCCCTACCCCATTCTAAGAGTGCAAATCAAGGAACTCCTCTCAATATTTTTTTTGTAACTTTCTTAGCAATTAATATTTTTATTTTTTTACTCCAAACCGAAACGATTTCGCAAAAAACGACAAGGAACAAAAAAGTTTCTAAATAATCAAAACTTCCTAAAATAATTTTTTGTTATTGCAAATATTAATTGCTAAGAAAGTTACAAAAAAAAACATTAAGAGGGGTTCCTTGATTTGCACCCTTAGAATGGGGTAGGGCAGGTGAAAAGTGGCAGGAGAAATGCGTCTTTATAAAAATGATGTTCACCCAAATTTTTAATTTTTTATTTTGGACCAATCAGAAGATATTAAATTAAAACCGTATTTTACCACCCCTCTTTAAAGGGTTATAACTCTGACAGGAGTCTCTAAAAAATTTTTTTTTATAGGAAAGACCCTACTTATTTGTCATCAAGGAATACGTATACGAAGTTTCCGTAGTTAATTCTGGGACACCCTGTATACACGAAAACAACTTATAGTATTTAAAATAAAACCGTATTATTCGACGAAAAATATTTATGATACATTAAAAATTCTCTGAATAAGCTTTTTATAAGTTGTAAATAAAAATTGTATATTACAGAGAAAATTATAGGAGAGAGTGGGGCAATTTATAATTTAGTGGTAATAGAGAGAATTTTTGGATAGTTTACTTTAAAAATTTTACTCACAATTTTATGTTTAATAGCATTTCTAAACACCTTTAGTTCATCTGCAGTCATCTGTAAAACACAGAAGTACTGACGAAATAAAAAAAAAAAAAAAACTAAATAAAAATATACAGTAGATAACATGCACATGAATTTAAGAACTGAAGCTTTCCTACTTTCAATTATGAAATCTCTTCCATGCAATTTGAAATCATGCGTTAAATGAAACATAAAAGTATTTTTAATAACCTAAGAACCTTTTAATAACCTAAGAACCTTTTAATAACCTAAGAACCTTTTAATAACCTAAGAATAGTTTCTAGGACTACACAAATAGTAAAAAAAGTAAGTTCTAAAAAACATCTACAGAGCTAGCTTTCCAAATAAAAAATCAAACGAATATTTTTAATAGAATTAAAATAGAATAATAACTTGGTTTCCCACTGTTCGACGAACTGTAGACGAAAGGATAATAAAAAAATAAGTTTTAATTATACAGGGTATGGCAGTCAAACGGGAAGATTTACGGTAAGGCCTTGCAGAGTGGTGGAATTGAAAGTAGTTACCAGCGAGTCAGAACCTGAATCACGTACCAATTGGTTATAATGAATCGTTGGACAGGTGCACAACGCGGCTTCGCCGTTAAAGCGTACTATCAAAATGGCGAGAGTTTAGTGTGAATACATAATGATTTTCGAACGTATTTCAATATATCACGCAATCAGGCAGTTGCGTCTAATAACGCCATTAACTTGGGTAAACAATCTTGAGCAAACTGGATCGACATCTAAAAAAAAAAAAGAGGTGGCAGTTCGAACCCCTGAAAATATTGAACGTGTCCTTCAAGCAGTGTCAAGAAGAACATGGTAACGGCTGTTTGTCCCCCTATAAGTGTTGGAATAAGTAAGGTGCAACGGAGTTTTCATCCCCCTTACAAAATACAGGTGGTGCAGTCTCTTAAACCCGGTGATTATCGACAGCGTATCCGATTTTGTGAAACTATACGCACCAGAAACCAAATTAACAACTTGTGGATGAGTTATGAAACGCACTTCCACCTCTCTGGGTTTGCCAACACAAAACTTTAGAAACCGGGGCTATGCAAACCCTCGTTAGCTGCATGAAACACCAATTCGTGCTCAAAAAGTTACAGTATGGTGTGCGATTTCGGCAAATGGAATCATAGGTCCATATTTTATTTGAGGATGAGGGTAAAAATACCGTTACTTCTAAGCGATACGTTGCAATGATTCAGAGCAGAACGTAACCACTTTTCAGTGAATAAAAAACCAGCTTTTTCAACAGGACTGGGCAACAAGCTACACTGAAGGAATTTCAATGATTGCCTTCATCCCAGGACGTTTCTCGAAACGGATATATCGGTTGGCCCCCTCGATCCCCCGACTTAACTGCGTGCGACTTCTTTTAATAGGAATACTTGATTTGCAACTGATCCACCCAGAACAATTTCAGATCCCTTAAAAAACGAATTCGTGACGTGATTGCAGCAATACCTCCCGTTATGCTACGAAGAGTTATGCAAAACTTTCAGGATCGACCCCAAGAATGCATAAACAACAACGGAGGACATTTGGAAGATGTAGCTTTTAAAAAGTATTTTTTTTTTATAAATGTAAATCAATTAGCTACTCTATGTACTATGTAAAAAAATATTTGAGAAATCTTCCCGTTTGACTGCCGTACCATGTACAATTAAAAAGTTAAATAGAACAACCAAATATATGTAAATAATTAATTTTGAAAGCAATGTTATACAAGAAGAAAATTCATTTTTTCCGAGATTTATACAAAATGTCATACAAAAATTCATTAAAACATATTTGCAACATATAATTTAAAAATATGTAAAAAAGATTCTCTATTCTTGATTTATAATTATAATTCATTCTCATACATACAATCACCTATTTTTTAATATTAATCTTACCTTTCAATTAAATAAACTAATAAAATTTTATATAACGCTCATTGGTTAAAAAGATCTTAAAAAATTAAAATTCCATGAATGTAAAAAAATTAATATTAAATTAATATATTATCTAAGGTGTTAATCTCGATATATATATTTTTTAAACTCGTACTTCCTTTTAATAATTTTACCTACAATTCAATTCATAATGCAAATTCCAAACTGCAAACAAAAAATCAACGTTCTTTTATTGGTCACATTTTAAACGTCATTTTGGTTATGGATGAAGCTATTTTTATACTGTTTTACTTGTTGTGAAGTTCAATTTTATATACAGATTAATCTGTTGATAATCAAAGTAATAGTCTTCTTTATTAGAATTTTGTTTAATAAAACTTCAACGAACTTTTTGTTTCCATAAGATATAAAGACAAGACAAGACATCATCCACCATTTTGAGTCAGGTGTCATAATTGTCAGTCGTCATTCTCTTGTCATTCCTGGCATCAAATTATTCATGGAGACTAGACAAGGAGTACGCACTTGACCGGGGGAATTGCCAAAATCTGTCCACGGTATCGTACATATTAGGTTTACTTTTTTCACCACTAGCGTCGCTAGTTTTCCTTTTGTACCGGTATGAATATAGACAATTAAATAATCGTGAATTATTAAATTGGTTTTTATTATTTATATCTGGAAGATCGAACTATTCTTTTTCATTGTGCAAATAAATTAATAATGAAATAATTAAAAATTATTTATTTTAAACTACGTCCTCATTGGTTGCCACTTTGGTACAAAGGGAACAACAGTGCCCTCTTATTTTCGTACTCCTTGTCTAGTCTCCATGAAATTATTATTCGAATGCGGTTAACATATTTAATAATTATGTAATAAAACTTTAAATATACTATTTGTTTACACTGATAGGTCAATATAGTGTATTTTAAGGTGACATCTGAGTTAATGGCCGATACCTATGTTTTTAGGGCTCTAGTTGCATTTAGAATTTGTATTGTGGATATTTATTTAAAAAAAATAACTACTCATTTTTTTGTATAAGAATAATGTTTTATTCTACCACTAAAGAATCTATCTACGAAGCTTAATGGTTTAAAATCTACATGAATCAATTTTCTACATGATATATATAATCGAAATTAATACCTTACAGATTTCTAATTTAACCCAACATTTAACCAACAGTCAATAATAAGAGCAGCTTCTTTTTCAATAGTGAACATGCCAAAAACGAAAATTTGCTTTAGAACTTTAATTTGGTACAGAAATATTTCTTAAAATGAAACTTGGGAGTTTTGCGAGTTGCAGCAAAATTTGGATTTTTTAAACTTCCGAGTTAGGTGAAAGTAGTTTATACCAAAATAATAAGAAATTAGATATGATTTAATTCTTACGTTCATTTTATCAAAAAAATGAAATCCTCTTTTAAACATGAATTCTTCCCACAGTTTGTAGATAATATATAAATAAAGTACTAAAAACATGGGTATTATCATCCGCCATTTTGACTTCGGTATCACTAAATTGACGATTCAATAGAAGTTTACTAGTTTACTAGAAGAGTTTCATAATATGACATAGATCTCTGAGATACTCTTTTTTAATATAAAACTATAGAATTAAGTTACTGCCAGGAATGAAAAGTCTGACAGTGATTGGCATTGACAAATAGTGATAGAGAAATCAAAATGGTGGTTAATAACTTTATACCAGAAGAACCGATGGCAATGATTTACAGTAAAAAAAAAAGATATTAGACATTACACGTCGATGCGTTGATTTAAACATTATTATAATATTGCTAACAATGGACGACAGAACTTGCTTCATTAAAAATTGCGAAAGTGGTGTCTTGGTGATTGTTATAGCTTATAGCTAGTACAACAAAGATCATTGCCGGCGTCGTACCGCAGATGTAAGAAGCTATCTTGTACCTTTTGATCGTTTTTTCGGCATTATATCGGTTCTCCTGGTATACCAGGTGTTTAAATGTGAAACCGGATTTTTTTTTAAGAAAATATGTACAAATAAATATAATAAGAACAATAAAGAAGATTTGATTGAAAGTACAGCGCATCTATAGTCTTTGAATTCTTTCTACCTGTTTAGCAATTTGTGAGTCCTACCCCAGAAAAATTCTTGCTATTTCAAGTTAAACCCAATCGTCTAGCCATTTTTGTACATCTTCGTAAAATGTGAAGCGCTGTTGAGAGCTAGTGCTTGTCTCATCGTTGTAAATATCTTGATGTTCATGGTTTTTGGTATCAAAATTTCCACTTTTAAACACTCAAAGCACTGCGATTTATTAAAAGCAATCTCACGTTAGGCTTCTGCAGTAGTTTTCTCTCAATTCAAACAGAAAATCAATCAGTTCGAAAACGCTACGACAAACTGTATTATTGTTTTAGGAAACTTGTATTCTGAAGTATTGCAAATCTTTGTTAGATGTCTAAATAAGAATATGACGCCGGTGGCACATCTTAATAGCACCAAGATTTACAAATATGGCCATCTATTGGATAAATTCCGGTTTCATATTTACAAACCTGGTAGAGGCTCTACATTCATGTATTTAGTGCCATAGTACCATTTGTGAAATACTAAAGAAACTTGAAATATAAGGGAGTTTTTGCTATTAGTTTCTATCGTTTATTAAAATTCTATGCATTTGTAAAGCTTTTGAGTAGTTAATTGGAGCAGCTCATTTTTTATTGACCAGGCTATTATTTCTATCCCTTCACTTACCTTCGGTGGATGTAATATCCTGGAGAAAAAGTAGATTTCATCATCGGTAACAGTCGAACTGTGGGAGTATTTCTTGAGTCCATTATATGGTAGTTTCTTCACTTGTCTGTTGATTTCATCGTACATAGATGCGCATATAAACACATCGGATTCCGGAATCTCTGTTGGTCGGTCTATAAAGGGATATCGACAATATGTAGGTACTCACCTTGTTTTTTAATAATACAGTAAATAGTTGATGAAGTATATTAAATAAAACACAGGTTTTCTTTATTTTTGAAAGCTGGTTGGGAGAAGATTAAGAAAACTAATAACAATATTTTGAATTTAAACAATTAGTAGTAGGTTGTGTGATTAAATATACATAAACAATTTAGTTGTTTAAACCAATTTCAGGGACTAATATCACGAATATCACGAATTCCTTCCAAACCCTAATTTTGAATTCCTTCCAGCGGATTAAAGTATTAACCCCTACCCTTGTGTATTTATAAAATCAATTACTTGTGGCTAATAAAATTAAAAGTTGGCTGTTTTGTTGTGTATTTTTAAAATTCATTTTACTTTGAGATTTTCTTTAATTTGATTTCGTTTGGTTACGTGTACTGAGTATTTTTACTTGAGATCTTGAGAAAAATCGAGTTCTTTGGCCTTGCTTTCCTATATCCTGTCGAAGTAGATAACTTTTTCCACTGACGATTTACTGTAAATTCTGCCGAACGATCAGAGGTTTTGAAAAATTTTGTGATAATATTCTGGAAAACTAAATCACACATGACTTACAATTTTCACCTGTTGTTTGGGCAAACCTCTCTTGTACGAACCACTAATGGTTGTGAATCATTTCATTCAAAATTCCACTCAAAATTTTATAGCTCCAGTTGTAATATTTACTTGTTTGTCGAGACATTACTAGATGCTCACGTAGAAATATATATCAAAATGAGGAGTCAGGGAATAGATGCAAAAAGATGTTAGAAAAGGAGGAATATCTTCGTAGACAAATGCTTCTGTTCCAAAATGGGCATGGATTAGATTTCGTCAAAAAATTATGTAAAAAAAATAATTTGTTTATTTCAAATTATTCCTTTATTTGCTTATTCTGTCCGTTTGTTTAGTTTAGTTTATTGAGTTCATGCAAATCATTTTTTTGTACATAGTTTATTATATTTCTTGAGATGTGAGTTGTACATATTTTTGTATATATTTTTTTGCATGCAAGTTATTTACTTTACCTAGGTAAAGTTTTAATTGACAAATGTTTCTTTGAAACGCTTTTTCAACACTCCAAATAAGAATATGTCTTTCCTGCCAGTCCTAGGCCTGGGTAAAGTGTGAAGGAAAAGTTGGAAACCATTTTTTGAAATGCTGCAGCATTTCATTATTCTATGCATTTGATGAAATTAAGTGTAATAAATAATTGCACAACGTTCTGTACTTGCTCCTCTCTCGACTACCGATCTGACAGTGATCCTGCCGCTGGAAGGATTAGGGATTAACTTAAGTAGGCGGGAAGGAATTTGAGTACACCGATTTCAGGCATACTTATGCCGGTTGCTAATGAATATTTATCAAAAATATTATTAACGAGATAACTCTTTTTTTTTTAAATGAAAAATGTTTAAATATATTTTATTTTTGCAGGATTATAATTAAAAAAAAAAAAAAAACTCCCGGGACAATCTATAAAAGAAAGCATAGCTTTTTTTTACATTCTGAAGTATTATTTGACCGAACATACGTACGAAAAAATGACGTAACAGAATGCTATTAATGTGAAACTGGAAAATTACCGCTCGTTCGGCTAGATATAATTGTTCAAGACGTAGTATGTCTTAGAAATTTAGTTAATAAATATCAAATTTGATAATCAGTATTCATTTTGATGATGTCATTAACTTTTATGTTGTCAAACTGAATAAAAATTTGGTAAGACAAAAAACTATAAAAGGAGAGTGGTAAAATAATAATTGTACTTACAAAGCACCCAATCATTCAATTCCAAAACATGACACTTTCCAATAATACTGACAATAGGACTGGTTTCCTCCAAACTAGATAAAAACACTTCTTGTTTATAGAATAACCTAGTTGGATTGTGAGGCATATCTGATGGCAAAATGAACCATGGTCCACGAAAGTAACATTTACCACTAAAATTAGAATTATTGAATGATTAGAGTTGTTAAAAAAAATGAATTTAGGTATTCGTGAATAAATACTTACTCTTTAGTTTCCCAAATACTGTCTATTTGTGCTATAATTTGTTTACCGCCATCAGCTACTACATATACATAATCACCCGTTTTAATCACACCAGAACACACCGTGTTGAACTGTTCATAATAAGTATTTCCGTCATCTATTTCTATACTACTATATGCAACCACATTCTAAAAAAAAGGAAAAAAATGCTTTTATGGGACATTTTGGTAGACGGAGTGAATGTAGAAAGCCACATTAAACACCATTACATGGGATATACCCCATTTCCGCGGTAAAAGAAAGACGATAAGGCATCGCAAGCTGGTAGACAGAGGAGTTTAAGACGGTTGAAAGTTGTGGAGCAGAAATTTATAGCCGTGACGGAAACGTATAAATTTCTGTCCCTCTGGGAACACATGCATCTTTATTTTAAGCAGATGTACTGTAATCTTGTAATGCACTAGAGAAAATAATTTGAGGGTTTATAAATCTAAACGGATCAACATATGCACATATAGCCAGGCGCTTATTGGGGCTTTAAAATATCCACCCTAGTACACGAATGACGAGAAGAACTAGTTTTGGTGCAAGGACATAAAGGAATATAAGGCAACCAACAGGCTGACGAACTAACAAGAAAAGGATGAGCTCTAGGAGTACCAAAAAGTACTTTTTAAAACTATGAAAAAATTTTGGAATGGACAATAATTTTGTCCCAAAGAGAGATTCTGAAAGTATTATAAACACATTTTTAATAAAAACTTACTGGTTTATCTTTTTCAATCAACCTTTCCAAATCTTCTAATTCCTGAAGTTCATCTTTATGCTTTTCTATACGTTCTTTAAAAACAGACATTACTCTTTTTTGCGGAAGAGGTACATCTCGTGGTATTAACTTTATCGTTGGATTATCCGGATAGACTTTTATTTTTTTAAATAACCTTAATCTAGTTCTGTATCGAGATTCACACACGTAAATATCTTCATCGTCAAAACCTAAAAATAATAGAATTGACATTTATTATTAATAATAAGTTTAATAAGTTAAGTTACAACTGACAGATATTGTAAAAACATTATATTAGAAAAATCAGATATCTCAATAAAAAAGATTTACAAATTTGGAAAAGCCTAAAAATTGAAAAATCTTGGTACTTGACTAAAAAATATATCAAAAACCTTTGAAAAATTTAACAAAATAAAAAAAAAAATTGTCAGAACATATTGAAATATCAGAAATTGTTTAGGTATTCTAATAAAAACAGCAATTTTTTTAATATGACGTAACGGATCGTGATTGTCGTTCTTTCACGTTTTCGGAGCTCAGTGATCCAGCAGCGTAACCCGTCATAAGAAAGCTATACTTCCAAAATTTTCAACAATCATAAGAACATGTTTACAAAATCGAAAAATTAAAAAAAATAGAAATGCTTAAACAAGAACAGAACTGTTGCAAAAATTATAGTTGCAAACAAACGAAAAATTATTATTCTAACGCTTTACAAGCTTTGAAAAACATTTTCAAAGACAATGACCGTTCAACTAAGAAGAAACAACTACTTCCCGGGCTATATGCCCCGACGGATATTGGATTACACTTCAAAGTCAAACGGGGTTGGCATATCTAATAGATAATTTAAACCAACCATTCTGGTTTGCAGTTAGAAGGGACAACATAACTTGTAGACCGGTTTCGGCCTATTGGGCCTCGTCAGTACAAGGTATATGTTATCCGTCAACGAGCTTAAAGCATAATCGCTGACTGAAGATCCAACTAAAATCACTCTCGATATATGTATACACAATAACGAAAGTGTAATCGATGTGATAGTAGCGACATCTTCACCTCCAATCGCAAACCAAAATTCGGATTTTGACAACAAGACGCTGGCCTTGAAACTATAAAGTATTATTACAGAAAACTGTAACATTGTCGTATTTAATAAAGCGTGTTATCAATAGATATCAAAGAAAGAATAATATTATTCTAACGCTTTACAAGCTTTGAAAAGTAGTAGCCCGGGAAGTAGTTGTTTCTTCTTAGTTGAACGGTCATTGTCTTTGAAAATGTTTTTCAAAGCTTGTAAAGCGTTAGAATAATACTATTCTTTCTTTGATATCTATTGATAACACGCTTTATTAAATACGACAATGTTACAGTTTTCTGTAATAATACTTTAAACGAAAAATTAATAATAACTAATAAGAAAAAAATACATATTTTACCTTCAGGTTTCATTGTGTAGTAATATTTGAAATTAACAACACAACATCTACCCAAAACATCATCCAACGATACTGAAATAAACTTATCAGATTTAAAAACTTCCCGTTCCAAAAACTTCCTAGATGTAACGTGATATGTCTCGGCTGGGCGTAAAAAATGATTACCATACAACATTTTCTGTCCATTATTTTCCCACAATCTCTCAATACAAACAATATGAGGTTCGCAGTTTTTATCTTTGGCATCTAAATACACAAATTCACCCTCTTTAAAAGTCCGTCCGTCAGAGCTTAATTTTTCTTCATCATCACCCGTATTAATACAACCGTTAATTTCTTCACTGGCCTTTTCTATTACTTCACTATTTTCACTAACAATAATTTCTTCACTAGGTTTAGTTTCTTTACTGTCACTATTATCACTATTCGTGTTATCCTCTTTCACCACATTATTAATATCTGCATCATCAGTCTTTTTATTATCAATAATATTACTTTTATCATCTTTTGTTGAGCAATCATCATTTTCATCCCTATTATTACTATTACTATCATTCTCTTCATTAACATTAATTTCCTTAAGAACCGAATCCCCTGAGCTGCTACGTGTTTCTGTTTCGTCATCTATAGATTCTTTAAGTGCTTTATCAGCACGTAAATCATCTATTGATGCTCGAGCGTCGGATTCAGTGTAGATAAGAGCTGGTGAAGAAAGTAATTCGCCGTTTCGACAAAGTTCGTCTCGTTGTTTGATGAAATATAGCTGCATTTCAATCGAATCTTCAAAAACTTGAGAGTCGGTTCTAGAGATTCTTCGGGCCCGTTCGAGACAGGCAAAAAAATCTTCTTGGAATGCATCAAGACGTTTGTAGAGGCCTTTGTCTAAGCGGCGTTTTATTAGGTCCAATGAGAGAGCTCTGACTCTGTAAGAAAAAAAAATTAATTATATCTAAATAATAGAACAAAATAAAGATTTTTGTGACACAAACGTTTATTATTTGTAGTTTTTTCTACTGTGAATAAATAAATAATTCAAGATGTGGCACTCTGGGAATGACTTAGAAGGTGAAGCAAAGCTTATTTAGCGCTCTGAAATATTATTTGACTAAACACACGTACAAATAAACAAAATACGATAAACCGTTATGTTGGGATCGTACGGTTTCTTAGGTTCTTAACGATTTAGCTGCTCTGTGCGTAACCCGCCATAAGAAAGCTATGCTTCCCAAAATAATATGTTTGTGGTAATTCCCATCTTCGGGTAATTTTTAGTACACTTTTCTGCACCAAAAATATCATTAAAAGTTCCTTTTCCATCAGAGTTCACAGTTCCACCTACTTACAATATTTTTTGTTATCTTGGACCAATTTTTAGGATTTGTGTTTCTTTTTGGCTTTGATAAGTAAAACATCAATAAGAAAAATTATCAATAAAACAACATCCAATGATAGCATGAATTTATTATTTACTTCAATAAATTCATAATAGATGCCGGTCTAAGTCAATTTATTTCTACAAATCTATACCAATGTGTAAGTTAATTTATTTGTACAAATCTATACCAACGCTCGACATCTAGGTTGCATAGACATCTGGGAGATGGCGTTTTACTTCGATGCGATGATTATAAATGAGTAAGAAAAACAAATCGAAAAAAAAAAACAGAGAACTGAAAAAAGGAGAAAGAAACGCAAAAACTGGAAAAAACATGAAAAATGTGAGAAATCAAAAAAAAGCGCGATACCTCTGAACAAAACCAAAAATCTGATACAACAAAAAAAAAGGAAAAAAAGGAAAAAAAATGTGAAAACTAAAAAAAATGGAAAGATCAAATAAAAACAGTAAAATCAAAAACAGGAAAAACATGAAAAATGTAAAAAACAAAATAGAAAAAATCTGGATGATTAAAACATTGAAGACAAATGCGAAAGTAAGTTAAAATTGAAAAATAAAAAGAACAAACGAAAACAATCGAAAACTTAGAAAAATCGTTCAAACCGAAAAACAATCAGAAGTTGTGGATAAAAACTGGGAGTAGAAATGGATAAGAAATTGTAAACAAACGAGAAAATAAGAGAAAATTAAAAAAAAAAAACGAAAAAGCAGGGAAAAAAACGGAAAAAATAAAAACATTGATTATTATGTGGTACGAAGCTCACCAGGGGCTCGATTCTCGACTTTATGTGAAAATTGTCCAATGTGAAATATTTCCACTAGTTCTTTTTACATGCTTTTGTTAAACGCTATCCTTGGTTATATGTGAAAATATTTTCACATGGGAATAGTCTCGATACGTAAGTCGAATATTAAATAGATATTAGCCAATCACATTTCATATTTTGAAAATTATAATCTCAATTATAATGTTGGCATTCCTGACAACTGACAATAACAACAGACTGTAAATGAAAACATAACCCTATAAAAGATATTGTTTCGTCCAATTATTTATTTTAATTTAAATTTTATTTTTTAAGATTTTGTTGCTATTATTTTCCTCACGTATTTTTTGTATATTATTGTATTCAATTGTTTTTGATTGGCTAACAGGAAGATATTTATTTAAGCCAACATAAGTCTGATAACTTCCTGTTGCGAAAATTTTTAATGAAGTTAGAAGCTTAAAATATATTACAAATAAATATTTTAAATAGATATAGGTACCTACTCATTGATATAATACATTTTTTCACTTCTTACTGTCATTTGCAAAGGTATTGCCTATAACCTTGTTGGTGCTGGTAAAATAACCTCAAGTTCATTCAGTAACTGTAAAGCTACTTCTTTTGAAAGCCTAAATAATTTTATAAATTAAACGTTCAATTGGATCGTTCTTCTTCCACTTGGTCCAAAAATCTCGAGGTGGATTATTTACTAATAATTCCACCTCTTCTAAAAGTTCTAAATAAAAAATCTGGTGTGGGCACCACACGACCTTCCGAACACTAGTCGAAAGTTGATACTCTCAAAAAACATAATTTGACAGCTGTCAGATGTCAAAATATAGAAGGAGCTAATCTGACTGATATTAACAAGTAGTGGGTGGTAGAATTGGAGTGGCCATAGTATGGAGATGTCAAAAATATCGAAAAAACTAATTAGTTAGTAGTCAGATGTCAAAAATATAAAAAAAAATAATTTGACACTAGTCAAAAGTTGATACTCTCAAAAAACATAATTTGACAGCTGTCAGATGTCAAAATATAGAAGGAGCTAATCTGACTGATATTAACAAGTAGTGGGTGGTAGAATTGGAGTGGCCATAGTATGGAGATGTCAAAAATATCGAAAAAACTAATTAGTTAGTAGTCAGATGTCAAAAATATAAAAAATAATTTGACACTAGTCAAAAGTTGATACTCTCAAAAAACATAATTTGACAGCTGTCAGATGTCAAAATATAGAAGGAGCTAATCTGACTGATATTAACAAGTAGTGGGTGGTAGAATTGGAGTGGCCATAGTATGGAGATGTCAAAAATATCGAAAAAACTAATTAGTTAGTAGTCAGATGTCAAAAATATAAATAAAAATAATTTGACACTAGTCAAAAGTTGATACTCTCAAAAAACATAATTTGACAGCTGTCAGATGTCAAAATATAGAAAATTAAATGTTGAAATACGCCAAAACATAATTTGACAGCTGTCAGATGTTGAAAATATAATAACTACCAATTTTTGTTTAAAAAAAGCGAATCCACAATTTTTATTTCACATATTTCCAGTTTTTGATAAAAGTGTCAATATCTCGAAAACTAATGAAAATATCAAAAAAATGTATTCTTTCAAAAATGTCGGAAATTACATGTTCTTTCCACAAAGTATAAATATTTTGCCAATAACTATATAAAAACCCAATATTTTCAAAAAATTCCATTTTTTGATAAGAGTAAACGTCCACTTCCGGTCGGCCGATTTTACTCAAATTCTATCAGATTCCTCCGATGGTGATTATAAGTAAGGTTTTATAGTTTCATTCCGATCCGATTAGCCGTTTAGCCGCAAATGTGTTCACAGACACACAGACAGACACACAGACAGACAGACAGACAGACATTTTTTATTTTTGGGTTTTTTAGGCTCAGGGAACCCTAAAACGCGTATTTCCGCTAAAAACCCGAGATCGAAATTTTTCGCGATCACAATACCTTCCTATAACAGCGTTGCTGTTCGGAAGGTAAAAAGTAAAGCAGCTTCTTCCATAATCAAGAAAACAATATTACAACAATATGTAAAATACACATAAAATTATTAAAATGTGTGGTTAGGTTAAAACCAAGTAAATACAATACTGCGCATACTCCTTTCTAATAATTCCACTGGAGATTGGATTCTCACATGACCATAACCATGTGGAAATCTTCGTACACTTTTTTTATTTATTTATTTATTTATATACACGGACCAAGGTCCTTTGACAAATAAAATTAGATATAAATTAACAAAACATATAAACATTAAAAATTTTAAGTTTCAAGCATAACAGATTTAAAAATAAAAAGTTTTAAGCACACAATTGCATAATAAAATGGAATAGTTATCACAATTTTGAGAATTATTTTAAAAACAAACAGATTGTCTTATAATGATAGTAATGTTCTTAACTGATTGGTAAATAACTTAATGTTCACAAAGAAATCTATGCCTTGTGCAATATCGTTAGATAACTTTATGGCTCTCGATATAAAAGAATGAGATCCAAGATTTGTCCTTTGTGTGAAAATATTCATGTGAGATTGTCGAGAATACCAAAAACAAAAACACATGTGAAATTTTATTTCTCCCATGTGAAATAATGTCGAGAACCGAGCCCCAGGTTAGCTACTTTGAATATAGAGGTTTTATATTTAATGGTTAGCTAGTATATTCTATATTAGATGGGGTGAAAAGTTTGTAGGCTGACACATAGATGGCTTTACTATAATAAAATCTAATAGATTTTTAGTTAGTACCAACCAGGTACCAACCAGGTTCCAACCTTTAAATATATGTATATAAATTTGACAGCTGTGAAACATTTGGTTTATGAGATATAGCATTATACGATTGTGAATAAAGCAACTTTTGTTGTATGAAATGACAAATTCTGATGCTTTTTCTAAGGAAAAATATAGAATTTATATACATATTTCTTATTAGAAAACTAACTGACCGGTACGTTGCAATACCTACAATCAAGAAAAATAGCATATAGATCATTGCCCCTCTACCATTACTCCACTCACGCTCAGAGCAATGAATGATGCCTCTAGTTAATATATGCTCGAGGATGCACATGGACGGACATTAGCATTGATTTATGTGTTCATCAAATTAATTCTCCATTTCATACATAAAAAGTCAATGGTTAAAAAATTGGATAAGCGACTTAAATATTAACGAATTAATAAACATAAATCTTACTTTTTTCCTTCAACTTCTTCATGCTCTGGTAAATCAGCCATGGAATCCGAATAACACCTTCCATCATGATCCTGATAGTTATAAACATTCGTAAAGAGATTCAAAAAGATATCCTGTACAATAGCACTAACATCAGGTACGTTATTCTCATCATCTTTCAGCTGCATTTTCGTTTGGAATAAAAATCGCTGCAACACCAGCGCATCTTTATAGATTTGCGAATCCGGTTCGTTATATTTACAAGCATTATCAAAAAGTAGTACAAAATCTGATACTAATTCTTCTAAATTCTCATAATCTTGGGCACGGATTTTTTGCGAAATACGATCCATATCAATGGGATTTATTATGACTTCGTAATAGTCTGGATATTCGTTTCTACTTGGCAGTTTCATGAAGGTTTGGGATATTTGGCGGTTATCTTTTGGATCGCGGTAGTATCTGATTGCTTCGTATAGAGTTTTTAATATTTTTTCGAGCGGTGAGAGTATTCGTCGTGGTTTATATCTACAACAAAAATATATTTACTATGATTTGTATATACAATGAAAATAGTTAAAGAATCATCTTCCCCATCTTGCTTTACAGATTGTGAAGTCAAAGAAACCATGTTATATTTGGGTTGTTTAACAAAATGAATAAAATATAACACTTTTACATAGAAACTATTTTAAGGTAATAAGCTTGTTAAATATACAAAATTTTATTATAAATTCAATATTAAATAAAATTACTATATAAAACAAAATCGTAGTTTAATCATCGTCCAATAATAGAACAAGCCAGGTCACTCACTTTGGCAACAATTTACCTTACCCTACCGTACCAACTAAAATTTTCCCAGTATTCCGAGATGTTTTAACTTTAAAGATACACATTGGCTCTGTAACAACAGATCTAGTTTATGCGTTGCCTAAAGTTGGTTTTTGATTAATTTGTCAATTTAAGTGTTAAAAATAGCTGTGAGATAAGCGACAGAAAATTGCACGGTAATTTATTTCTTATATATAGTTATCAAAAATAACGGTTAAGCGTAGTTATAGAATGGCAGATAATGGATATTAAAGCAAAGGTTTTAATGGTAGGTTCGAGAGAGGTGTTGCAAGAGAAAAATCACAATAAAATGAGTAACGGAACTTCTTCTGGCCAAAACTGGCAAAGTGGCAAGGGTACCATATACACGAAAGGGAAAGTTTTTAGCGAAAAAAAAAAAACACGTAAGTGGGGAAGAGAATAGAAAAACTCACGAATCTTAAAAGATATAAAGACTAAAAGTAAAAGAGTCAATGCTGGTAAGAGTGAGTGAAAACCAGAAAATCCTCTAAGGTAGAACGAAGATACAGAGAGAAACAAAAAAATCAAATACAAATAAGAAGAGAGAAGAGGCGGATAATTAAAAAAGACTAGGCAGACTATAGAGATCATAAACAAACTGAAACAGGAAAAAAGACCACATGAGAATAATCCGCCAGTCTATACTCCACAGCTATCAGCACGATACTGAAACCTGAAACGTTTTGGGCTGAGCTGTCAGCGTCGATGATCGGCGTGATTCTAAAACCAGCCTTAAGTTTCTTACAAAAAAAAAAAAACGTTCGAAAAGTGGCAACAGCAAAGGAGTGGACTTTTACTATTTGTAACCGTTATACGTTGGTTAATAAACAGAAGTTAATTTTTTCGTATATAATATCATAAGAGAGAAAATTTTGCCGCCAAAATTTTCGACTGGTATAAAAGTTTCGATGCTTGGCAATTTACGCGAATGAAATTTCATGAGCGAAAATTGCCAAAAAGCAACAAACTTGAATAAAACCAGAAGAAAATTTGGCCGGGAAAAAATTTTCTCTCGAATGGTATTCGACAAGACTATTTCACGAGAAAAACAAGACAATATCAACGAAACATAATCTTACACCTTAGTAACGGATCTGTCATAATAATGTCGCTAAGATATTACGTATTGTCAATATGAAACGTGCCGTTGCTATGCAGTTTTGTCAGTTAAAAATAGTCTAGTGAAATAGTCATAATAAAATAAGAAATAGTATTATTTGCTTACGGTTTTAAAACTATCCGCTCCCTCTTGGGTCGATCTGGTGTAATATTAATTGGCTTAAGATGAGCTACTTTATTTAACAGGTACTTTTCTAAAAGATTGGCATCTTCATAAATCGGTGAATTCTCCTCATTGAATTCCCTACAATTGCTAAACATTAATTTGAAATCTTTTACAAGATCAGCCTCGCAACTATATTGTTCCGCTTTAATTTTCGATTCTATTTCGAGAAAATCTATTGGTTCAGCTATTATTTCGTAATATTCGGGATAGAGCATTTTTGATGGTTTTTCAATGAAGGCTAACATAGGTTTCCTGCCATCTTCAGTCTAAAACAAAAATTTAATAAGTATATTAGGTCTATTTATTGTTACAGGATGTCGATAGTAATTTGTTTTGTTGCGTTGGTAATTTATATACAATTTATTTATTCTAAAAATCTTTTGATTAGCGTCATTAATAATAAAAAATAGAATCAAATTAATATAAAGAAAATAACTAATCTTTTCAAAGGTTTCAGTTAACTATGCCATCTTTGAATTGTATTTGAAATGCACAACACATTTTGGATCAAAAAGTGAATATCAATTTTAAATTTTATTTGTATTCAAATGAAAGTAATAATTAAACAAAGGAAACCACTTTTAGATATCCTTTTGTTTTTGATACATTAATATAGGTGATATTTTAAAAATCGAATAGTTCACATTTCAGAATCTCCAAAATTTTTAAAATCAGGAAAACTAATAGTATATAAATAAATCAGATTGAGTGGTTGGCTAAATGTAAACCAGACGAGATGAGCATCGAAGACGATACTCGCAGTGGACGCCCAAAAGACGCTGTTAAAAGTCCAGAAAATAATGTGATCGTAATGGAAAATAAGCACAATTTATAAAAAGAACTTTTTTACTGATTTAAAGGTCATATTTTAAGTGTCATCTCAACAATGCACAGCATCCCTGATATTGCAAAAATATTAAGTCATACAACGCTGTGATTGATCACAGAGAGGATTGTTTCCTTGTTAACAAAATAAAGGGTAGTTGTATCTAAAAACTTTCTAAAACAGTTTATTTTATTACCAGTTAAAATAATAATTACTGTTTTCACATGTAAGAACAAAAAAAAAAAAGAAAAAAAAAACCTCTCTCGCGAGATCCATCCTATTACGATAACCCAACAGAATTGTCACAATCAACCGCTTCAACCGCTTATCCAAATAGGCCACCGCAACCTTATATAAAGTCTTTCAAAATGATAATATGTATACATATTTAATTTAATAACAATTCAGTATAAATTTCGAAATCTATGTATATGCCTAAACACACTTGAAACATGCATTGTCATCCAGTTCTTAGCTATCCTGAAAATTTCAGAGCTCTAGGTAGTCGGGAAATAGGTTTAAATTCGATTACAAAATTCCACGGAATGCCACATAGACAAAGAACACGGTGAAAATATAAAAACTTTCTAATTAATTAAGAGATTTGAGACTCAAAAGATATCAAAGGAATATGTTGAGCATATCGTGCAAAAATATTTGGACTTGCGAAAGCTATACGGTAAGTGGGTGCCACGCGTGCTAAAATCTATCATAAGCAACAATTTTTTGATCATTTGGGGCAATGTGTGAATATTACGTAATAAAGACCAATTTTTCCATCGATAAATTACAATACAATACAACAAGATAAACCGAATCGAAAGTGTGAAAAGACGCAACACTGCTAGTAAGATTATGACATCAGTATTTGCTTGAGAGTTATTACCTCATCCTGGCGAGGAAACAGCAAAAAAATTTAAGGCATTGACCAGACAAAATCTCCGAACAGCTGTGGGAATCTTAAGGTTTGTTCCAACTGACTAGTGGTATCGTTCTAGAACGGTTCGCGCATGCTCATTATAAAAAATGCGTTCCAACTGACAAAAAACCGTTCTCGAACGATTCAGTTTTCTGTTCCAACTGTTGTTGGTATCGTTCAAGAATCGTTTTAGAACGGTGATTACGATTCTCGATGCAAAGGTAGAATCGTTGGTATCGTCATGCGCAATGGATTGACATCCAGCCAGCCAATATTTTTTATTCGCCATATTTGTTTTTGTTTTGTTGTTGCTTGAAGTCTGCTTTAATATTACGGTATTTTTGTGAAGAACTTTGGATTTTTAGTTGGTGTAAAATGAGTGATTTAGATGATAGTGATTTTTCGAACTTTAGTGACTCTACAGATAATGAACTGAACCTAATGTTACATGAACCCAGAGTTAAAAACAGTAATTATTTGGATAAGTGAAATAAAATACCTATTTATTATCAAAAATATACAAGACGAAATGATTGCGATCCATAAATAATCGTATACTACTTTATTTAGTTATTACTTTTGTTTGTTGTTATAGAAGAGACAGTGCCACAATATACAAAACATTTTCGAATATCAAGACATCTAGTTAAAACCATTAGCGAGCGCTTCGAAAATAGTAATTTTTATAATGGAAGAATGGGACATTATGGAAACATTTCAGCTTTGCATCAGGTTAAATAATAGATGAACTCTTGAATTCATTTATATATCTTTATGTTCTATTAGTAGGGATGGCCCAAAACTAATGTCAAAATAGGTTTGTACATGTTTAAAATAAATTTTTTTAATCAGTACTGTTGTTTGTCAATCCAATAATTAATTTACCTAAATATACATTGAAAATAAATCACTTTGAAAGAATAAAAAGATTTATTTAAATTGTAAGAAATACATTGTTTAAAACCGAAAAAGAAAATACAGAATTTATTATAAAATCTGATGACCGGCCATGAGAGCACAAGTGGCCGATTAACGAAACAAAAATTTTACTTGATCTATATAAAAAATACAAAAATATGTTGGGTACAGCACATGTAAAAAATAACAAACAATTGTGGGAAAGAATTCGACAGGAAGTAAGAAGTTTGTTAAAAACTGATGTGCAAGACAAGCATTGCAAGAATCGTTGGAAAGTTGTTGAGAGAAATTATAAAAAAATTATAAGAAATTATAAAAAATTTATAGATAGCCAATCTTTTATTAAGCACCTTCTCCTATTAAGCTTACCAGTAATCTTGCTAGCTAAATAATATATATATAAAAGGCTAATACCTAGAACGATTCTTGGTACGATCATGCGCACTAATTGATTCTGTAACGATTTCAAAACGATTCTGGGATGGTTATAAAACGCGAGTTGGAACAAACCTTTAATAGGTCACTGCCAATTGCGACAACATCTCTTTAGGATGAAATTAACAGAATAGCCGCTATGCAGAGGCTGCGAACAAGAAGAGGAAACAGTAGAACATATAATGTATGACTGCTCTGCTTTTTCTGAAATCAGAAGATCCGTGTTGGGCGAGTACTGGCTTACACCAGCCGATGTCAAGGAGATCCCCCTCGGGTGCTCGCCCCTTCCAGATCCAGATACATCAGTGTTTTGCGATACTCAATGTATCCACGAAAACGGTTAGATCATCAACCGTGATTATTACATAGCCTTGTTGGAAGCGTTTGAAGGATGAAAGCGGCTTTTCCATCAAGACAATGTATCGTGTTACAAAATCCGTGAAAACGATGACAAAATTATATGAATAAGATTTCGAACTGATCCACATCATTCTCCAGATCTGTCTGCAATGACTTTTCCTGTTCGCAGAAGGGTTGCTGGAAAGAAACTCAGCACTGATGAAGAGGTATTGGCCTAAACTGAAGGAGAAATCGTACTATAAAAATGGTAGGTACCGAAATATTATATGACTACTGTAATTGTTGTATCACTTTCCACGGCAACTAAAATAAAATCCAATTCTATCAAAAAATATGTTTTACTATTTTAACCTACTAAATTTTCAGTTAAACTGTTACTATCCAGTGCAAATATTTGAATTATATTTAAACTCATACATTGACAAATAAATATTAAAACCTTACCGTATAATCTAACATATATTTTGCGATTAAATGTAATCTTTTTTTCAAATGAAGAGCAGCATCTTTTGGTGGTCTTCCTCTGGGTGATCTTGGAAGATCTAAAGATGACAACAAATTTTTCGGTTTAGGACCTGGTTTTTTTCTAACTACCACCGGATTTTCTGTAAACAACTAAAACAAATAATAAGTAAAATAATATTTACATATACTACTGTTTAGGTAGATTATTAGTGGAAGCCAAAGCATTATGAATATAGACTTCAGGAAGTAAAGAAATACATTATAATATAGTTACCAAATATTAAACCATTTTAATACTATATTCAATATTTTAAATTTTAGATAAATGTTTATTTAAGAAAAAGTGTGTGGAACTAGGTGGGATCCGATGAAAGCGAAACTTTTAATCTTTTCTAGAATGTGGGAACAGCGAATGAGATAGGCAAGGTGAAGCAGAATGCGTTGATTTACTCGAAGTGACGATTTTTTGTGAAACACCCTTTCCGATTTAACATTATAAGCTTTGATTTAATAACTAATAGAGATTAATATAAACTTATAATCAAAAAGAGTTAATGATTCGCTCTAGTATCTAATACTGTTACTAAAAAAGATATATATTAATAACAATAGAAATACACTAGAACAGTTGTCCACATAATTTGTTAAAATTTTAGTTTTAACTTTGAAATAAGTCCCTATATCTGTTTTATAAAATAGACTGTTAATTCATCGAGTTCCATACGGTTTAGTTTTAACTGTAATCTCAAACACCATTCACCATAAAAATAAATAAGCAATGGAGATATTTGCAAGCATAAGATATGAATAGTAGTAAAAAAAATTCTGTTGTAGAATCAATTTCAAAATTTGTTTGATCAAAAGGTAAAATTTTTGGTAACAAACCAACAACAAAAATAATGTTAATAGGAAAATAGCACAAGGACACAAAGCTTTGCATTAGCATACCTTTCGGGTTTTGTTAGTGACTCTTTGTGTTACCTGATCAACATCAAGTAGTTCTTGTACTTTGGATTGCATCAGTTTTTGTAGCCTTACTGCATCCTGAAAAAAAAATTATATAAGTTAAGAAACTCATTCGAATTACAGTATCTCAGAAGTAAAACTATAGTAATTACATTTCAAACCTAGAAATTAGGAGAAAACATGTATTTATTTAAAGCCCGTTCAAAGTTATTTCGTTGACTCCATATATTCATAAACCAATATTATCACTGATAGGGTCAAATTTTACAGCTTACAAAACAAATAATAATTTTCTTCAAATAATCCATCTAACCTAATATTATAGGGTTAAATTTGTTTTGCCTTTTATGTTCAAACTTATGGGGCGTCATTGGTTAAAAAGAGTGCATCTCGCTTGACACAAATATTATCGTAAAAAAACGTGTCCGAATCGTTAATAATTCGGGGGTTTAGTAATATCGCTGTAATAGATGAGACAAATCAGTTTATATAAACACCAATATTTATATGTATTAACGATTGGAATCAATTTGTAGTTTTTTAATGAGAAAATTATTCGTTTTAAATGAAAAAAAAATACATTAATTAAAATTTATTCCTATCGCTTTTGACCATCTTTCGGACAGAGAACGAATAACGAGTCTTTAGATGTAATCCACGAATCAACCCAGTTTTGACAATCTTTGTAAGAAGTAATATCACAGCCCTACTTCACTAAAGTAAAGTACGGCTGTGGTAATATTCTGCTCAGGCAGGCTATGAACTATCGAACGAAAAAAATAGTAATCAGACGGTTCAACATCTCGAGAATACTGCAGGGTAGGATTTCCATTTAAATGTTTTCAAGTATTTTTGTACCGGTTTTTCAACGTGCGGACTAGCATTGTGCGCAGCAAAATTACTTTGTCGCGATTTTTCGTTCCCAGAGAAAGAAACTATTTTAAGATTTGCCCAAATCCCAACTATTTTTCAATATTCTAATTACGACTCTGTTACTTTGTAAAAATTACAACAAATTGGTCACATGGCAGATATCCTTGTTATTCCTTTAACAGGGTGTTTGCAGTCAACGAAATAATTTTCAACGGGTTTAACAATTGTTTACCTATGAGCTAAAAATATATATGAAACGTACTTTATATAACTTTGAAGTAGGAATATTGTACATCTTGGCATTTTCGAACATAATAGTCAAATCACCAGCCATCTCGCTTAATGTACCATATCCCCTGTTGACTAGTTTTTTTCTAATTTGTCCTAACGACATGGGGTTTTTGATTTCACGGTAATAATCAGGATAAAATTTCCTAGATGGTAACTTCCAAAATGGTTCCGACATTAGAGCACCGTTGCTTCCAGATGCAGTTCGAACTGTTTCAAAAAGCTTCCAATGGGGGTTACTCAAATCTGTATCTGAATCAGCCTAAAAAAATATAAAAAAAAATGGAGTTACATTTATTAACATTTTGTAAATAATCAGGATAAAAATAAAAAGAAAACCTCAAATTGTATAAAAAAGAACAGATTAAAAATTTGCAAATATTTAAAATATTTTAATTTATATTTATATATTAAATTCGTAAAAAATGGATAAAAACTGTAAAAAAGATCGACAAAAATTTTAAAAAAGTTATTTAGTACACTAAATAGTTAAATAGTGGAAAATATACTTTAAATTTCTAAAGTAAAAACTAAGTACCTAATTAAAAATTGTTAAAAATAGTTAAATAATACTAAAATGTAAAAATATTGCACTAAATACAATTTTCAATTCGTTTCAGAATATAAATAAATTCATGGGCAAAATTAAAGCACCACTTAACTAAATAAGCTAAGTTTTCCTGTATTCGACTGATATGTTTGATAGCTTCACAAAACTTGTAAATGAAGCAAAGCAATTGTTTTAAACAAAAATTGGCAAGAGAAGACCGTATTTTAAATCATTATAAAATTAAATAATAACAAACAATTCGATAAAAATTAAATACACAAAAAACGTAAACAATTGAATTAAAGTGTTTCATCTAAGCCTAGTACCGTGTATGACCTTCTCTACTTCTTATTACTGCATTCATTCGCCTTGACATACTGGAGATCAGATTTTTGATAACATCTCAGGAGATACTCTCCCACTCTGTTATTATTGCATTTAACAGTTGATTCTGGTTAACAGGTGAGGGCGTATGACTGCATTTTTTTAAGAAGTCCCATAAGTGCTCTATGGGATTTAAGTCCAGACTGTTAGCTTGTCATTACATTAATTCAAGATCAATTGCATTTAGGTAGTTAACCACTTGCCTAGCCACCTGGGGACGAACATTATTTTGCATGAATACAAAATTCAGCCCCATGAAGGTAGCAAACGATATAACATATTAAAGAACAATATTTTCGAGATAATATTCCGTCTCCATGGGTCTCATGCGGATAGAAACCAACTCTGTGGGGCCATTAAAGCAACAGCAAAAAAAGAGGTTGTGCTTTAATTTTGTCCATGAGTTTATAAATCATTCAATTTACTTTTAATCTTTAAAAATAATTCGGTATTCATATGTCTGAAATAGTATATTCTATAACAAGTAGGGAATGGGCTATTATTCACTAAATAAAATATTACGTAAACAATCATTTTGACAAATAAGATTTTTTTTATTAAGGATGTCCTCGTAGGTATAAACCTAAATACAAATGTACCGAGTACATCTATTGGGACAGAAGAGACAATTTATTAATTTGGGATTTAAAGGCCTGCAAGTTAGGACGAGTGGGGAAGACGTGGGGAGGTAAGAAGTTCCACAATCTGGAGACCCTGGGGATGAAGGAACGATCGGATCGATCCGTTCTCGATGTCCAGCATTGAACAGTATAAGGGTGCATGGAGTTGGCACATCGCGTTGCTCTGGCTGGTCTGACAAGTGGAGGCATTATAGATCGGAGTTCTTCTGAGCAAAATCCGTTTATGTATCGGCAAAACAAGGAAAGATCAGCCACTGCTCTTCGGTGGGATAATGGGGCTAGGTTCTTGGTGATACTGGTGTCGTTTATTAGTCGATCTGCTCTTCTCTGTATTGCATCAAGAACTCCGAGCCTTGACGGAGCCGCCGAACCACATACATGCAAGCAGTATTCAAGATTAGGTCGTATTTGGGCTTTGTAAAGAGTAGCTAAATTGGATGGAGAAAAACATTTCCGTGCTCCAAACAGAAAGCCTAATTTCTTTCCTGCTGCAATCGCAATGTATTCCTATTTATAATAACATCCATTCCATCCTTAACAATCAGTTAAGAATGTATCAGATGGACTGAAAAGTTCGTAGGCTGACACATTAGGCGAGCGGCAGCAACCCCGAAAAAATGACGTTGCTTTATACCGACCACGAACATCAACTGTTAGGTGAATGATCAATTTTAATTATTCTTTTTGTTTCGAAATCGCTGAATACGAATATGAATTTTATTTTTATATAGAATTGGTAGAACATGATCAAAAATCAAATTTTATGCAAAAATGCGAAAAATAAATTTTAATGATTTTTCAACTTTAACTCTGTGTATCTTTGGTCACTGTAAATATTTTAAAGTATTTATAAAAAAATATTTAATTAAATTATTTAAGGAGTCGTAACATTTTGTTGGCACATTTTGTTAGTATCACATTTACTTGAAAAAGTTGAGTGACACACCTTTGAGTTTATAATTTTAACCAACACTGCATTAAAATATAAGTCATAAAGAGATCTTCTGGAAATTGTCAAGTCAAAATATACAATATGAAAGAAGTTATGTAACTTTAGTGATTGGCATCAGCCATGCGCTCGCTGAGTACTCTGCATGCATAAAACTTGACTTTAGAACATGTTTCAGGAGTTCTAGATAAAAATAAAATTCAAATTCGGATTCAGCGACCTCGACAACATAAAGAATGGCCAAAATTGGTCATTCATCTATCATGGTCGCTTTTTCGATTTCTAAGCCCTAAATTAAGGGTGTGCAACTCGCATACATAGATGCCGTTATTATAATTAAATCCATACCACCTCTATTCCAGCCCCAAAAATTTCTTTAAAAACAAAATAGTTTATACCTAATGTAAGAGCATAATTTGCACCCTGATACTTTTTTTGATAAACTTGATAAAAAAATTGCATTACTCAAACCAGATTGAAATTCTTATATCTCACTTCCTAAAGTGTATTTCGATATGCGTCTTTTACCAAAAATTTGCAATTTTAATTTTTCAATTTGCACCATCGTGAAATTAGCGAAAAACGGTAAGAATTATTATAAAAATTAATAAAACCATTTCCTGGCTGATGTACATTCAGAAATAAATAACTCTACTACCGTTCAAAGGAACTGGTTTGCAAAATTGAAAGTGTGTTCGTTTTAGTAAAAAAGTTGGTATAATCTTTTATACTATGATATTTATGGTCTGGTTCATTATAATGGTCTAGTCTATTATATTATTTTCTCTATGGTCTGGTCTGAGTCGTCTGTGTGTGGCATAATAACTGTTCAAGTGATACGTGATACAAATACACTTTCAAACTTTTAACAAAAAAAAGTTCCTTTGAACGGTAGTGAACGCATCTGCAGTTACTTATTTCTGAAGTACATCAGTCCGGAACTAATTTTATTAATTTTTATGATAATTATTACCGTTTTTCGCAAATTTTACGATGGTGCAAATTAGAAAATTAAAATTGCAAATTTTTGGTGAAAAGCGCATATCGAAATACACTTTAGGAAGTGAGATATGAGCATTTGAATCTGGTTTGAGTAATGCAAATTTTTAATCAAATTTATCAAAAAAAGTACGAAGATGCAAATGACGAAAAATACATTTTTGAAAGGAGCAAATTAAGCGCTTTTATTACTTACAAACTATTTTTTTTAAAGAAATTTTTGGGGCTGGAACAGAGGTGGTTAAATCCATATGATTTTTAGTTAGTACCAACCATAGATATACGATTATTATTTCTGCGGTACCAACCTTTAAAAGATATGTATATAAATTAGACAATTAGTTATAAGATAAAGCAACTTTTGATATTGTAAAAAATGGTTAAAAAAATAATTTTGAAGCCAAAGTATGATTGATGAACATAATTCAGATTTTGCACCAAGAAAATAACCGTTGAGAAGTGGTTTGCTAAATTTAAACGTGGCGAAATAAGCATCGAAGAGATGCAAGCAGAGGATGTCCAAAAAAGGCTTTTACGATGAAAACACAAAAAAAAACAGAAAATAATTTTGAATGATCGAGAAGTGAAGTTAATGGGGACAGTTGAGAGTTTCGAAGATATCAAAGAAACGTGTTGGATATATTATGAACATGTAAAAACTATACAAACGCGTAATCACAATCAATCAAAAGCGACAACGTGTTGTAATAAAGATAAATTATTCTGTCGATATATTACAGTGAATAAAACCTGACCCATTCCTACACTCCAAGAGTCAAATTGATAGTTACATAATTGGTATGCTGATCCCTTTTTATAAAAAACAATTTTTAAGAATAATGGCTCAATGAAATAATCCTTTTGTAATTCACCACAATGTTTTCAAGCCAGAATCCTAATAAAATTTACCCTTTCTTATTTATGATCTTTTAAAGTAAAAAAAAACAATAGTACTAAAAACGGTTGTTTTCATTTTTTAGAAAGTTTTTTTACTTTGAAGTTACCTTTATCTTATACTTTTGATCAAAACCTACCTCTTTATGAAGTTAAATGTATCCCCCATTTTTTTACTTAAAATCATTTTCAATATAGAAATTATTTTTCCTTAATAAAAACATAACTTTATCAACAAATATTTTATTTACCTTACTTAAATATACAATGTATGTAGTTATAATCTGTTTATATGTAAACCATTCCCTCTTTTACTTATTTAAATAATTAAAAGGTTTTTATTAAGGAAAAACAATTTACATATTAAAAATAATTTTATACAAAAGAAGAGGGTTAGGTAAAACTGAGTTGATAAATATGTGAGCTATACCTGGATTTGCATTCACATGGCATTGACATCATTTGACGTATATGCAAATAGACCAATACGCGGTAGGAATGAAGCGTAGTTGTCAGGTTTAACTTAGAAAGACTTACCGCGTATTGGTTCTACTTGCATATACGTCAAATGACGTCAATGCCATGTGAATGCAAATCTAGGTATAGCGATATTTCAAAATCAAAAAAATTAATAGCAACAATTTTTAGTATACGAAAATACTAAAAATCACATTTTTTTACTTTAAGAGTTCATACATAAGAAACAATTAATTTTATTAAAACTCTGATTCGAGAATTTTGTAGGAAATTATAAAAGGATTATTTTAAGCCATGGATCTCATAAATACATTATATAAAAAAGAATCATGCATCCCACTTTGAGACAGCCGAGTGGTCTCAACGCTATGAACCAACTCCAAAGCATGAAAAGAGGCAACAGTTTGAGGGCATCAGTATTTTGGATTATCTCAAAAACGGCAAGATCATCACATCGAATATTACATAGCGTGGTTGAAAGTATAAAATTAAGAAGAAAAGATCCCATTAAAGAAAAGACGATTCATTCTGTTACAAATCAATGAAAACGATGGTAAAATTGCATGAATTATGCCCGGTTTCTGAGGGCTTCAGTTAAGTTTTCAATAGTTATCGATTCATTATAGTTATGGAGAAGATAAACTTCGTTTAACTGTCACTGCGTTTCTGAACACGCAACTGGCTACTCAATAACTATTTAACCAATAAGTAGTTCGTACATTTACCACTAGATGGAAATTTTCAAAGAAGCGACATAAATTTGAGTTTATATATTTTATTTTGTACTTATTACATGTTTTATTTGTGATAATAGTTTTTTTGAAGTTAAATGAGTTATCAAATACCTACTATTTTAGTGTTAAAATATGAAAATAAGATATAGATACTTTCTTTTGGGAAATCCCAAATAGTGATATAAAAAAAGTAATAACAATAAATAAATTTTAAGTAGATATTATATAACTAATCTCAGATCGTAAACAGCTATTTTACAATAGGCATTAAATTCAATCCTTATACCCATTTAACATTTATTAGTTTAAATAATTTTGGTTTTTCCCTTGAATACAGATGTTTGACGATCGGTAGGGATTATTAGGGTTTTTCCTATTTAAAGTAAATTCATCTGCAATTGTTGATACAGTCTTCTTCCCTAAACTGGAGGGGAAAAGAGTGCTTGAGTGGTATTTGACATAGAGAAAAATAACCAGTCAGAAGATACTTCCGTTTATTTGATTGTTGTGTTGTTTGCTTTGAGTTGTTCCCGTGTGTGCTTTTTTCGTGTTAAGTTTTGAAGTGTTCTTTTTTCATTTAATATGGAATTAGGAAAATGCTGTAAGAATTTCACTGAACGTGAAAAGATGCTGTTGATAGAAGTAGCGAAAGAATAACCGCTATCTCCCAGCAGGTGACCATCTATCTCATTATTGTCCAAGCGCGCTCGCGGGAATGAGTTGTGATACACAGTGCTGTCATGAGCCGATCCATGCCATCGAGCATCAATGTCACGGATATATAATTTTGCATCACAAACGACTTGTACATTAATAGAAAAAAAAACCTTTTCTGTTCCTAAACAATTCTGCTTGTTCACCACCAGGCGACTGAATAGGTATGTGTGATCCATCTACACAACCAATAACATTTGGAAATCCAGCTATATTGTAAAATTACTCCTTAACCTTTCTCAACTCTTCCACATTGGGCATTTTGATATAGCTCCTAGCTAATTTTGCTATTTCTTTACTCACTTTATACACTACTCTTGACTCGGTACTTTTATGTACGTTTATGTTGTAACCAATTAAAACTTGGAACGTACCTGTGGCATAAAATCGTAATGCGATAAAGATTTGTTCCAAAACAGACAATGTGTATTTGCGGTGCGAAATAGGCACTGTAGGGCTGATGATTTCACTGACATGTATCACAGTGTTCTTGTTAAACCGATATCTTAACGTGAACTCTTCATCACTAAATATTTCGAAAGGGTTTCTCCTTTGTCTTAAGTTTCTAGGTATAGATATACTAGAAATAAACTCCATTACTTCTGTATCCGACTCTGACGAACTGCTTGTATTAATTATACCACTATTCATTGTTTTTTCGAGTTAAATTTAGCTGTAACGCAACGTTAAAATTCACCACTTAATAATAATAACCTAAAAATCGCATGAAATGACCACGTCAAAAACGTCAAATAAAGTTATGGAATCGATAAACTGCACAAAATGGTCAGTTAAGTTTACCTTAGTTTAAACGGAGTTTAACTGACGCGACCATGTTCAGAAACGCAATTCCAAGAGTTATTGAACCAATAGCGCTATCGAATTGATAAACTGCCGTTAAAAGTACCTCAGAAACCGGGCATTAGTATACGAATTGATTCCAAATCCAACGTTTAGATCTGACCCCAGTGACGTTTCCTGTTTGCAGACCTCGAAAGAATGGTTGCGAAGAAAAAAAGGGCGTTTTCACCAAGAGAATGCACCAATTAGACTAAGAACTTCATCCATATACACCATATTCTCCAGAGCTGTCCCCTAGTTATTTTTTTCTGTTCACAGACCTCGGAAGAATGAATGATGGAAAGAAATTAAGCACTAACGATGATCAGGAAACGGAGGCCTATTATGAGGAATCAAAAAATTGTTTGATCGAAAAAATGTTTTACAAAATTAGCCTACGAACTTTTTAACAGTAGTTTACATACTCAATGAAGGCGAATCGTTAATATATAATTAATAAATTTATGGTACATTATAAACAAAAAAATCTTACATTATAAGGATCAGCATCAGAGTCGTCTCTGGTAGAAGTTGATCCAATACTCATAGGCCTTCCAATACTTCCACTCCTAAAATTTCCATTCCTACCAAGCATTACATTTCTCGCAATACGCCCTCTTCTTCTTACTATACTTCCAGTCCTTCCAACACTTGAACTTCTAATAATACTTCCACTTCTTACAATACCACCCCGTCCTACACTACCACCACGTATCCTTCTCTTAAATCTAAACGAATCGTTGACGGAATTTGGAGTAGTAATAATTCTATTATTTTTCATTGGTTTTCTTCCACGTCTATTTACACTTACACTGGACAAACTATTTTTATTTACACTGGAATTTATTGGAGAGTTTCTACTTGAATTTAAACCACCACTAAACCGAGAGTTACCGCGGGTAGAATTGTTTTTTAATCTACCGGAATTCGGGGTGTTATTGGAATTTATTGAGCTTCTGCTAGAGTTTAAACTAGTTCTGTTTCGAATGTTATTGGGAGTAGAATTTGGATGGTGGCGATTTGGTGTGGCCATAATGGGCATGGTACCTCGTCGTTGGTCTATTTCTATCCGTTTTGCTTGTACAAACTAAAACAAATATAAAAATATAATATAAATAGAAATCTAACACTATTATTAATGTTTAAAAAAATTTTATGGAACAATCTGAATAAATATATTATTTTTAAATTAACTTTAGATTATCTTAAAAACTAAAAATGCATTTGAATCAGCAGAAATCCCGCATTCAAAGAAGCCAAAACCACAAAGTATATTTTTGTTTTATCAAATAGGAAAATAAAAATAAACCGACTCGTTCGTACACGTTTATGGAGTTTACATGTGGCAGGTAAATAGTTTCGTAACCCGCCACCAGAAAGTTATGCTTTAAAAAAACATAAATAAGAAATACTTACTTTTCGTAGAGCTTTAGCTTGCTTATAAATATGAGATCCAGGTTCATTATACAAACATGCATTTTTACACATTAACAACACATCTTTTTCCAATTCAAACAGATATTTATATTTATCCTGTTCGACTTTTTTAGTAATAATTTTCAAATCAACAGGTTGTTCCACCACTTCATAATAATCCGGATAATCTTTCTTGGATGGCAATTGTTTAAAAGCAGGATACAATAATTTATTGTTCTCATCTTTCGCTGTCATAACAGCTGATAACAGTTCTTCAAATGGACAAGAATCATCGTCATCATCATCGTCATCTTCCTGCTCTTCTTTCTCATTATCTTCTTCCTCTTCTTCTTCTTCGTCATCGGTGATGTCCTCCGAAGTATTGTCGTGGTTTTGATTATTTCTTGTTTCTGATCGTGTGAAACTTCGCGTAAAACTGTTTTCGGATCGTCTGGCATATTTGGAGTTTCTCTGACTGGGAGGCCTTCCGGGGGAATGTTTTGCTGGTGTTATTTGCTTGCTGTTGGTGTAGGATCGCCGGGACGGGGCAGGTGATGGATCCTTTAGGTTAAGCAATCTGAAAAATAAATAGTACATAAATATATCGTTTAGTGGACATTCTAAGTATCAATTTATCTAAATTATCATTATTGAAAAAATGTTTAAGTAAAAAAAGCAGGAATATTAAAGAAAATAATAATTAAAAGTGGAAAACGGAATTAAACTTATATATGCTGAGATCGATTCTGAGTACTGACATTTTTTTAGACCTGGAAATATTTTGAGCAATTTCATTTTTTTTAATTTATTGTAAAAATATTTTCTTTTTACAAATGTGAAATTTTCATCTAAAAACAGTTTTCAAACGTTTCAAATTTGTGATGCTGAAATAATTAGGTCTTCTAATTTAATCATATTATTACTTTTTGACTGAAAGAAATAAGATTTTTATCAAAATATAAGAGAATTATATCAGCAGCAAAATGAAGAATTTAGCACTATTTTAGTACAAAATAGGTCCAATAAGAGATCACTGAGGAATTCCCAATAATACATATCGTACTAGATTATTGCATCTAATAAAGGTTTTGATCTATGAATTAAACTGAATCGTTTTTAAGATAAACCTTTTTAATTTAATATTATTTACACTTCCAAAATGGATATATTTTGTCACGCTGAAATTAATTAAAAATCTAGTCAATCTTTAATTTAACCATATTATTATTAATTTTGTAATAAAAGTAATTGGATCTGTATCAAAATAAAACAGGGTCATATAATCATCAAAATTAAGCAATTAGCATTATTTTTGAACATAGTAGGTCCAAAAAGAGATCCCTGCGGAATTCACAGTTACATCTCTTACTAGATTATTGCACCCAATAATGAAGATAATTTCGATACGTTTTTCTTTACATGTATATTACAAGTTAAATTTTACATACATGGATAGTTTTCAAAATAAACCTTTTAAATTTCATACTATTTACATTTCCTAAATAAATAGATTGTGTCACGTTGAAATTTATTAAATTCTAACCAGTTTTTAAATTTAATGATATTATTAATTTTGAACTAAAAGTAATTGGATCTTTCATCAAAATATAAAAGTCTTAATCAGCAAAATTAAGTAATTAGCAGTATTTATCACATAATAGGTCCAACAACAGATTCCCGAGGCATTCCATTAATACACCTCTTACTGGGTTAATTCACCTACTAATGAAGATAATATAGATAAATTTTTCGATACATCGCAAGTTAAATTTTTATCAATGAACAGATTTGAAAAGTCTTAACTTTTTAATTTAATATTATTTCCATTTCCAGAAATAGCTATATTTTAACAGGCTGAAGTTAATTATCACTCTGGCCAGTCTTCCAATTTATTATATTATTATTAATTTTGGACTGAATGACTTTTGATAAATTTTTCCTCTTACAACAATTTCTTCTAAATTATGCCCCAGTTTTACGAATATATCACAAAATTAAAATCACATTATTGTCATAACGTAAAGTATGAAAAGTTTCAGTAGTTTTCATATAAAAACACATATTTGTTTAAAAGTTAACTACTTCGTTAAAAAATATGTGGTAGTGTTAACTGGACAGTAAGTAATATTCATTAAACAAATTTGTATAAAAATCTATAAATGCTTCAGTAGTTAATTTGTTTCCATTGAAATTAATTTATAACTTCATTGCATATGTTTTTTCTCACTTAAACAATCCTAACCTAGCCAAACATAGCAATTTTAAATATAAAAGCAATAACTTACTTGTATTTATTAGTAAGAAATAAATCCATCAATTCAACAGCATCCTTAAACTCCTGAGTATTTCTTTTATAAAAAGATTTAGCATTCTTTACCATCAATTCTATATCACTGTGCAAATCCTCAACATCTTCATACTCATCCATTTTAAGTTTTTGTTGTACCTTAATAAGATCAATAGGACTGCTAACCACATCATAATAAGCTGGTTCTTGTCTTCGTTTCGGTACCCGGATAAACGATTCACTGAGTAATGTGCCATCATCCTTTTTATGATTTCTTAAAATATCCACCAACTGATGGCAAACTTCCATCTGAAAAGATGATATTCGTATGAAAATTGGAACATAACTGTTTTAATGTAAGTATACTAACAGGGTCGAATATTTTTCTACGTTTGTGACTGGTAGGTCCACTACTTGTAGAGGCTTCATAACTATCCAAAGAATCATCTTCCGTGTACCTAGGCAGGGAATTTGCCCTCCGTCGTTTACTCATGGTTTTACTAAAAACAACTTAAAACTATAAACATTTACTTAATTAAATATAACATGTAAAACTTGTAATACTTACACAAAAGGCATACCTACCGTTTTTTTCTCAACCCTATTCAAAGAGGTTACCTCAGTAACATTTGTGAAGTTTAACTTGTCCTTAATGTTTTAATTGATTCTATGTTTACTAGGTGTTAATAAAAGAACCAAACCAATAATTTAACATAATGAACAACTCGAAAATCCAAAAACACAAATTATATAAATAAGGCGCGACAAGCGACTCATCACTCAATTCGATATTTATACAATGGCGGCTAACGATGTTTAGATAGAGTGAAAGCATGTAGTAAACAAAATGGTAGAGAGAGACACAACTATTACACGCACCATTGATATTCGCCATTTTGAGTCTATTTCATTAGATCAAATTCTTATTAGTTAAAAATTTGAACTTTGGAAGAACACAAATTGACAGAAATATATTTAAATATATCCATAAAAGATTAATTAGTATTTTTATATAATTTTAATATTTTATTGAATAATTCGCAAAGTTATACTGCAATTTGTTGTCATATGTGCAAATTTTAATTCGTATTTCGTCACACAAAATGCAGATTGCGTACATTTGACCTCATTTATAACTCTTTTAAGTGAAAACTGTTTGTTGTGTTTACAGTTTTGAATGACAGTCAACAGTGAATAATAACAATTTATTTATATTTATAGATACAGAATTTTGAGATAAAACTTGAACTTTTGGAGACAAAACAATAAAAAAAAGGGTAAATAAAACAAAAATAAATTATTTAGCATCAAATCCGAGTGCAAAGTCATGAAATTTCACGTAAATATGGAATTTAGATTGTTCTTATCACAAGGAGCACTTGTAAATAAACTACCTGAAATAAAATTGCAATATTATCATCATTAGAAAAACATAACAATCACCAACATACCTACAAACTGTTTTAAAGAATGATCTTCATTTGAAATTACTTTACAATCTTTTACTTCCACTATTTGGAAATCTAAGCATCTAAATTTTTCGTGTGTTTGATATAGCTCACGTAGTGCTGTTGGAGTAAAATAAGGACGCCCAGAAAATGGATTAATAAAATCAGCCCAATACCCAGAGTTCCTCAATTTGTCACAAATATTTTTGGCACTAATCAAAAACTAAAATCAAAAAGTTCTAACTTCAGTTGATATATATTTAATACGCACTTACAGTTTGAGCTAATCTTTCAGTTTCTTGTTCTTTATTTTTTCTCATATCTTTAATATTTGGTTTCAAAGAAACAGTTACCACAGAAACCACACTAGTATCTTCTATTGTTCTATAGGGAAACAAGTCTTTGACTGTTTCTCGAAGAACTGTAGGACATTTCTGAACTTTTATAGTCATATTCCCACGATGAGAATCACTTACCTAAAATGTTAAATTAATAGAATTAAATAGACATTTTATAAAAACAACTTACATCATCTATTTGTTCCATAATCAAATCATGTTGCGATTTAACCGTGGTATGAGTGTCATACCATGCCAAACCAATATTTCCACGTAAAAATAAAGGAAACTCATTAGCAGTCAATAATTCAAAACTTGGATCCCTCCAGACCAGATTGCAGGAATCTAAAACAATAAAAAATTAGATTGTGCAATAAACAATTTTAAACTACGTACCTTCTATGGGTTGTTTAGGTTTAACATGTTTATAGGGACTTTCACTATTGTTACCAACTTTTCTTGAATAATTTCGAATACAATTAGTCAGATAACTATTATTTTTAAACGTCTTTTTTAAAAAACAGAAATATCTACTTGACATTCTAATAATATAATAATTTTTATTGACTTCTTAACATTTTCAGTCACACTCTCAAGGTCACCAGTACTGTCAGTCATTACTTTTCGAATTTATCTACTGCAACTTGCCTTCACAGTAAAACGTATTCAGGTACTTTTTTGCGGTTTGTTTAAATTTTTGTATAACTAATAACAAAAAATTGTTTATTAATTACAGAACTAAATCAGAAACAACAAAACGGCATTTTAGTATTCATTTTAGATTTAATAAAATATTTATTTTCCATGAAAATTTTCGTTACTGTCAGAAGTGTCAAAATATTTTGTGAATTCTGTCATACATAATTTTAATAACTTCGCCATTGTTGGTGTTACATAAATCGAAAAATCCTACGAGAAGTAATTTATTAAGTTATACAAGAGGTAACAAATTTTTAATAAGTTTTCATTTCAGCCCAAACAGTCAAAATGCAAGGAATGTCAATGAAATCTTTAGCCAAACACAAGGCTCTTATTCCACTATATTTCTGTGTTGCTTTAGGATGTGCTGGTGCAGCCTTCTACACAGCAAGATTAGCTCTCAGAAACCCTGATGTGCAATGGAATAGATCGAGTGGACAAATTTCCAATGAAGAATTTAGGAATAAACAATATAGATTCTACTCTCCCAATATTGATTATTCCAAAGTGGAGAGCCCTGCTCCAAAATATTAAAAGATTAATAGATAAAAACTAGTAGTTAAAGATGCTATATAATTATATTCTATCAATAAATTAGTCCTAAAGGAATTACTGTGTTAATTATTTTTATTTAATTTTTTTAGGTTCAAAGTTAAATTTGACATAAGTCAGTTTACTGTCAAATTGTATGCGTTTTGGGCTTTTGTTTTTGCTGTTATTATAAATGAAAATTTCTTTATTTTCGCATTTGAGAGTGATATTCTGGAGTAAACAATACGTAGGCAATCAAGGTAAGTGTAACGTTCATAAATTACTTGGATTGTAATTTTTCTTGAGATTTTTTAAGTTGCTTATGAGCATTTTCTTGTGCTTTTCAGCGAAGCACAATTTAACGATTTTAATATCACTTTCAAGCATTTTCCTGGTAGTTACAGCGGCTTTTTTCTTCGTATAATACTGATTCAAGGTTTTAAGTTGTTTAACAAAACATATTCGTTTTCTTTAGCTTTAATGTCTCACGAACTGAGCCCTGCGAGTTTGCATATTAACTTCCAATGAGTTGAAATCCATTTTCTAGTATTTCTTTTCAACTAACTCATTTGTTAGTGATCGTTTCGCATTTTCTAATTCGTGAACGATTTTATATGCGGTTCTTGGTTGTTTATTAATCCGTCAAATTGTTGTAACTATCGTATTATTTTTAATTTTTCGATTTTAACGTTTGAGTCGTAGTTCTCGCTTTGAAGTACTAAACTTTATTTATCTCTATTTTCTTCTATTAATTGGGGTCATTTAAAAAGAAAGTAAAAATTGATGCCACAAAGAAGTTTATTTTTTTTTGCTAACTTTTCAGCAGCAGTGTTATTAGGTAACGAGTTACCGAGGCTGTCAAAAGAGCACTCAGTGATAGAGGAGTAGATAGACCGCAATTACTGTCTACAAGAATCGCAGAACTGAAGGTAGGCCAAGACACTATCTCCATCAATACGACCAGAGGTTGTCCGCAAGGGGGAGTTGCATCCCCACTTATGTGGAGCCTCACCGTAGACAGCTTACTCTGACAATTGACCGAATTAGGTATACCTTGCCAGGGTTACTCTGATGACGTAGTTATCCTCGCAAGAGGGAAATATGAAAACGTCCTCTGCGACATAGTGCAAAGAGGACTGAACACAGCAAAGCAGTGGTGTGATTCAGTGGGACTTAATATCAACCCCACCAAGACCACGTTAGTAGCCTTTACAAGGAAAAAGAAACCTAAACTAAAAACTATAAAAATAGGTGGAAATAGCGTTGAGTGGAAGACAGAGGTCAAATATCTAGGGCTAATCCTAGATAATAAGTTACTCTGGAACAAACACGAAAACGAAATAATACACAAAGCTACAAAAGCCCTTATGGTGTGCAGAAACATTGCTGGGAAAAATTGGGGCTGTAATCCAAAGACATTGCAATGGATGTACACAGCAATAGTGAGACCTATCATCACATATGGGGCAGTAGCTTGGGGCACGAGAGCTAATCTGATCACTACGAGGACAAACCTCTCAAAGATTCAGAGACTAGCCTGTGCATGTATCACTGGAGCAATGAGAACATATGTCCCAGTGCTGCAATGGAAGTAATACTAAATCTCTCGCCACTGCATATTCAAGTAGAAAATGCTAGGAAGAAAACAATATATAGAATGATCAAAGAAGGAATAATCAAGGAAAAACCTCAATCACTTCATTTTGATCAAACTTGGGAAATGCCCCAAGATGACATGCCAAAGAAATTTAACTTTGTAAGGAAATTTACCACTAAACTGGGAAGCAAATCTGAATGGGACGAAAACACCATATTGGGGCTAAGCCAAAACGCCATAAAATGGTACACGGACGGCTCCAAGACAGATAAAGGAACAGGAGCAGGGGTGTTTGGACCTAGAACCAAATACTCAGAAAGCTTGGGTACGTACTCAAGCATCTTTCAAGCAGAAATTCGTGCCATCGAAAGATGTATAGAATTTAACATTGAAAGGAACTATCGTAGACAGAAGATTGTAATCATGTCAGATAGTCAAGCAGCCATCAAAGCTCTGAACTCAGATACAATCAATTCAAAGATGGTCTGGGAATGTCTAGGCAAATTAAATGAACTAGGACAGAATAACACTGTTACCCTCCTATGGGTTCCAGGACACGTAGGAATAGAAGGAAATGAAACAGCAGACAAGCTGGCAAAAAAAGGAGCTGAAACCCCATACCTGGGACCAGAACCATCCTGTGGGATCAGCAGTAGTACAATCTTAGAAAAACTAAAGAAAAAAATGGATAGCGAAAAATCCAAGTACTGGAATGATCTAGAAGGACTAAGACAATCGAAGACGCTCCTGGGAAACTATAACCAGAAGAGATCTCACAGCTGTCTTAACCTTAGTAAGAAAAACCTCCGAATTATAACAGGAATACTAACCGGTCACTGTCGATTAAGAGGACATATGAAGAAACTAGGATTAGTAGATGAAGCAAACTGCAGATTCTGTGAGGTAGAGGATGAAACCTCAATACACATACTTTCAGAATGCATGGCATTAAGTAATTCTAGGGTCAAATACCTAGGGTCATACGAAATAGAAAGGGAAGAACTACCTAATTTAAAACCCAATGATATCCTAAACTTTCTAAGGAAGATAGGACTAGAAGAGCTGCTATAAGTCTGAGGAATCATCAGAAATATAGCAAGAAAAGGGGGACACAATAGATCTTATAGGTCGCAGGTGTATCTGTTACCCCTAACTACATACATACATACATACATAGTGATCGTTTCACATTTTCTAATTCGTGAACGATTTTATATGCGGTTCTTGGTTGTTTATTAATCCGTCAAATTGTTGTAACTATCGTATTATTTTTAATTTTTCGATTTTAACGTTTGAGTCGTAGTTCTCGCTTTGAAGTACTAAACTTTATTTATCTCTATTTTCTTCTATTAATTGGGGTCATTCAAAAAGAAAGTAAAAATTGATGCCACAAAGAAGTTTATTTTTTTTGCTAACTTTTCAGCAGCAGTGTTATTAGGTAACGAGTTACCGACTTTTTAGTTTTGGCTTTTACTTTATGATTTATTATTGTTATTGGACTAGTGATATTGTGTATGGTTATACGAATGATTTTTATAACAGAATCTATTTTCTTAGACAAACATTTACTGAAATAAAAAATCACTTATCCCGAATAAATTATGAGTACATCTTAAGATGAATTGTGGTTAAATTGAATAAATCAAATTCAGTAGCGGAACGGTGTAAAAATTAAATTAAAATCACAATGTCCAAACTTGTTTATATTTAACTAAAATCAAATGTATAATTTCCACGTGCACCACTGTTTCAAAAACTCATTTTGGCTAAAAGCCAAGCATATGTTCGAACTAAAAATAAAATTTTGATACACATTCGAAGTGAACCTCCTGTTTATAGTTTCTTGTTTGACCGCGATGGAAGTATATTACCAAAGAGGTAGCTCCAGAAGTAGAGGTTCATCTTCTTTGAGTGATAATGATCCACGAGCTAAAATTAAAGATTGTTGTCGAAAAATCATACAGTTCATGTTCACACAAGTGGGATTAGGTGCGCTAGTTTTCGGTTATACTATCATAGGAGCAGTGAGTTTCATGCATTTAGAAAAAAAAGGAATCAACACAGAACCCAACGAGATACACGACAGAAGACAGGAGTATTTAATTCAGTTATACAAAGTTGCTCTTAAACATAATATTTTTAATCCTAAAGAATTTTCGCGAGATACCGATATAGTTTTAAAAAATTATCAAGATAAAATTGTTGAGATTTTTAAACACGGTTATAGTGAGAGCTCGATGAGTGATATGTGGACTTTTCCTGCTGCTTTGATGTTTTGTTTGAGTATTATAACCATGATTGGATATGGGAATATGGTTCCTAAAACTAATTACGGAAAATTGGCTACCGTTATTTATGCACTCTTTGGGATTCCTTTGTACATTTTGTTCTTTTTGAATGTGGGAGATGCTTTAGCCGGGGGTTTTAGGTATGTATTTTAATTTTTTACTACTAGAAAGATTCAATTCTGTGGATATACCTATAGAGTTATTGGGGTAACAAATTTTTGATAATTTCAAAAAAAAAACCCAACTAGGAAGCTCTGTAACAAGAAACAGGATAAAAATCTATTTAGAAAAGGTATGATAAGTGAATATATCTCTTATCAACTTTCAGACCCACCTAAAAACAGATTTATTATTTTTGTTCAATTTTTAAACTGACGATTGTTTTTAAATGATTAAATAAACGTCTAAAAGAGTTTGGTGGATAAGGAATACATATTCCACAAGCCACGAAAATGGAAAAGGAAATAATTATTATTCAGAGAAGAAAATATGTTCTGGAACTACCTTAAACCAATTTTTGCAATGATCAGCTGTTGTAAGGGGTCGTAGATACATCTGTTAATACCTTTAGAGGATAAGAAAATATCTCTTATCTCTTGAATGCATATCAGATCGATTGCTTAATTAATTAAACTCTTAGGAGCGAAAAACTACGAGATGAGATCAATAAGTATTTCAGTCTCCTGTAGCTCTATAAAATGTAATATCTTTCAATTTATTTTCCTCAATATTATTACCACACATATCTTTCAGGTGGATATACAAAAAGCTCTATAAATGTTCAACTCAACCCGACGAGGAAATAGATATTCCCAAACGAATAATTGTACCATCAAGTGCTTGTGTTTGGGTGATGGTAATCTACGTTCTTGCAGGAGCTGCAGCCTTTGGAGCTTGGGAAGGTTGGGGATTTTTAGATAGTGTATATTTTTGTGCAACGAGCCTATGTAAAATAGGTGTAGGCGATTTCGTACCTGGTGCTAACGTTCTATCATCGACAGAAGGAAACCAAACCAAGCTAGTTATTAGTTATATTTACATATTTTTTGGATTAGGTTTAGTGGCGATGTGTTATAATTTAATGCGAGAAGAAATACGGGAGAAAGTGAAAAATATTAAAGAAGATTTTTCACAGTGTTTAGAAGATACTAGAGTGAGGATTATAGAGTGCTGTAAAAAGATACGAGGGAATGAAGAGGAGTATTATTGAACTCTCTTCCTCTAGATAAAATAATTAAGTATGTACAGAAATAAGTTTATCAGCGCAGTGTAGAATAATATTATGTGTTTATATAAAATTAATGAATCGTCTTAGTTGTTATTAAATGTGAGTATTGAGTGGATGGTTGGAATTAAATCATAAATTTTAATAATGTAGGTAGTTATAAATAACTAATTTCTAATCCTAATTTTAAAACTAATATTGCTATAACAACATAATTTTCGTATGATATGTTTCCAGTTATTATGCAGCCTTAGGTTCATAGATTTATTTTATCCAGGTAAATTGTGTAAACGTTTACTTAATAAATTCTTAATAACTTCTCCTCCATAAAAATGAGAACTTTTGTTTAAGTCATAAATGGGAACATATACATCCATATTTCAAGCAGAAGTACTTTTATATGGAATCTTACAATGCGCAAGAGAAAAAAATTTGACGTCTTGTAAATCTAAGCAGATACATATATGCACAGATTCAGATAGTCAGGTTTAAAGACCCCTAAAGCAGTCTCCAAGACTATACCCGAATGCCGAGTAGAAGTCGATATTCTGGCGGAACAAAACAATGGCAAACTAGTTGTCAGGATATAAGAATACAAGACAACGAGTAAGTTGATAAACTTGCAAGAAAAGGATCGATTGCATTATTCTACGGTCCAGAGCCAGCTCTAGTGGTACCAGAAGTACGATTTGGAGCAGAATGAAAGCCTGGATCCGTAGACAACACAACCAACACTGGAACAAGTAAGCATTCAACAGCATGGTTATATAACAGACGTGTGGCAAAAGAGTTGAACCACTGTGCAAAACCAGCAGAAATTAGCTATGAGTCATTACAAGATTCCTTGGACTATATATCGGTTAAGGGACACCTGCAAACTTGTTAATTAATGAAGACCCAAGCTGTAGATTATGCGACAGGGAAGCTGGATCAATTAAACATATACTGAATCTAAGAAGATAGAGGACTTCAGAAGGCCTCTACAAACAAATGACACACATGCTTTAGAACTGTACAAACTAGTTTACTGTACCAAAATCCTGGAATGATTGACGTGAACGAATGGAAGAAGTATCAATAAGCGTAACTAGGCTGCAGTACGACCAATGACTATATGTCAGACGGCTTCCATTAAAAAGTCCTAAATGTTGCTAAAATTCTAATTTAATACTATTTTTTCTTTTTTAATAAATTTTCATTTATCCATAAATTCTAAAATTGTCAGATTTTTATTAATTTTATTTATTTTAAGATTGAGATGATGAAATTTATCATAGCCTGTAATTGTAAATATGTACCTACTTTTTTCTAAAATTCTGTTAATATTTTAGGTGTAACTATATATTTTTATTTTTAGATATATCGTTGAAATCAATGAGCAACAAACTTCTTCCTGATATTATACGCTTAACTAACATTCCTGGATTCGAGAATAGATCGAACGATATTATTTACTGCCGGCCTCTAAACTCTGTTGAAATACCAAATATTATAATATTTTTTGGTGGAGATGTACAGGTACAATATGTATATTTATTATTTTATTTATTTATATTTCGAGAAATGCAATAACAATATTAAAGTGAGGGAGTGTTGCGATAGAAAAAATCATCACAAATATTAGTAACAGAGCTTTTTCTAGCTTATCTCTCTCCTACTTTTATTAAGTAAACCAATGTTTTCTGTCTCTTGTTTAGTCTGTCATCCGCTGTTTCCATATTCCAGAAAATTGATCGCTGATCTGCAGGTTTCGTCTCGTTCTGAATAACTTATAACTATCTGGCTACGAAAATTGAAAATGATAAGGTGCAGTAAAAATGATTATATAAAAACCTTCCTTATCTATTGTATAGCGCGTAGTGTCCACTGCCAGAAGTCTCTCCCGAGGCGGAACGCGTGGGCGGGCGGCCAAACGTGTAAATTTTTGACATGAAAAAAATCATAAGGTGCAGTTTAGAAAATTTGTAGTTTTATAGTTTTTACCAATAGAAATAGTGTAAAATTATTATTATTATTATATTTATTGCTAAAAAAGCAGTGTATGTAATGACAGAACCCCAAATAGTGGTTAACTATATTTAAAAAAATGGCCCTTGGTAAGCCAGGCGCATCAGTAGATTTATATCAATTGAATATATTAAAAGAAATGCGACCGCTATCGTGTCCACAGATTTCGTTATATTTGCGGACCTGGGAACCAGCTGAATAGTAGATATAAATCTACTAATAAGAAATACAGTTAAAAATACCGGTGTGAAGAAGTGTTTTATACTTTTTAAAACGTAGGGAAATACCCTTTTAGCTTGTTCTTTTAAAATTTTCATATATCATATTTTGTAACACAAGATTAAACCCACTGGGCCCCCTTAAAATATAAAAAATCTATTTATCGTAAAGTATAAGACTTTTTAAAAAAAAATTCTCGTAAACCGTACCCTTTTAGCTTGTTCTTTAAAAATTTTCTCATATCCCATATTTTGTAACACAAGATTAACCCCACCGGGCCCCCTTAAAATATAAAAAAATCTATTTATCGTAAAGTATAAGACTTTTTAAAACTTTTTTCACGTAAGCCATACCCTTTTAGCATATTCTTTCAAAATTTTCATATCCCATATTTTGTAACACAAGATTAACCCCACCGGGCCCCCTTAAAATATAATAAAATCTATTTATCGTAAAGTATAAGACTTTAAAAAAAAAACTCGTAAACCATACCCTTTTAGCTTATTTTTTTAAAATTTTTATATCCCATATTTTGTAACACAAGATTAACCCCACCGGGCCCCCGTTAAAATATAAAAAAATCTATGTATCGTAAAGTATAAGACTTTTTAATATTTTTTCTCGTAAACCGTACCCTTTTAGCTTGTTCTTTCAAAATTTTCATATCCCATATTTTGTAACACAAGATTAACCCCACCGGGCCCCCGTTAAAATATAAAAAAATCTATTTATCGTAAAGTATAAGACTTTTTAATATTTTTTCTCGTAAACCATACCCTTTTAGCTTGTTCTTTCAAAATTTTCATATCCCATATTTTGTAACACAAGATTAACCCCACCGGGACCCCGTTAAAATATAAAAAAATCTATGTATCGTAAAGTATAAGACTTTTTAAAATTTTTTTCACGTAAGCCATACCATTTTAGCTTATTCTTTCAAAATTTTTATATCCCATATTTTGTAACACAAGATTAACCCCACCGGGCCCCCGTAAAATAGAAAAAAATCTATTTATCGTAAAGTATAAGACTTTTTAAATTTTTTTTCTTGTAAACCATACCTTTATAACTTGTTCTTTTAAAATTTTTATATCCAATATTTTGTAACATAAGATTAACCCCACCGGGCCCCTGTTAAAATATAAAAAAATCTATTTATCGTAAAGTATAAGACTTTAAAAAAAAAAAAATCTCGTAAACCATACCCTTTTAGCTTATTTTTTTAAAATTTTCATATCCCAGATTTTGTAACACATGATTAACCCCACCGGGCCCCCGTACAATAGAAAAAAATCTATTTATCGTAAAGTATAATACTTTTTAAAACTTTTTTCACGTAAGCCATACCCTTTTAAATAATTCTTTCAAAATTTTCGTATCCCATATTTTGTAACACAAGATTAACCCCACCGGGCCCCCGTAAAATAGAAAAAAATCTATTTATCGTAAAGTATAAAACTTTTAAAATAAATTTTTTCGTAAACCATACCCTTTTAGCTTGTTCTTTTAAAATTTTCATATCCCATATTTTGTAACACAAGATTAAAACCACCGGGCCCCCTTAAAATATAAAAAAATCTATTTATCGTAAAGTATAAGACTTTTTAAAATTTTTTTCTCGTAAACCATACCCTTTTAGCTTGTTCTTTCAAAATGTTTATATCCCATATTTTGTAACACAAGATTAACCCCACCGGGCCCCCTTAAAATATAAAAAAATTTATTTATCGTAAAGTATAAGACTTTTTTAAAAAAAATTCTCGTAAACCATACCCTTTTAGCTTATTTTTTCAAAATTTTTATATCCCATATTTGGTAACACAAGATTAACCCCACCGGGCCCCCGTTAAAATATAAAAAAATCTATGTATCGTAAAGTATAAGACTTTTTAAATTTTTTTACTTGTAAACCATACCCTTTTAGCTTGTTCTTTCAAAATTTTCATATCCCATATTTTGTAACACAAGATTAACTCCACCGGGCCCCTGTTAAAATATAAAAAAATCTATGTATCGTAAAGTATAAGACTTTTTAAAATTTTTTTCACGTAAGCCATACCCTTTTAGCTTATTCTTTCAAAATTTTCATATCCCATATTTTGTAACACAAGATTAACCCCACCGGGCCCCCGTAAAATAGAAAAAAATCTATTTATCGTAAAGTATAAGACTTTTTAAATTTTTTTTCTTGTAAACCATACTCTTATAACTTGTTCTTTTAAAATTTTTATATCCAATATTTTGTAACATAAGATTAACCCCACCGGGCCCCCGTTAAAATATAAAAAAATCTATTTATCGTAAAGTATAAGACTTTAAAAAAAAAAAATCTCGTAAACCATACCCTTTTAGCTTATTTTTTTAAAATTTTCATATCCCAGATTTTGTAACACATGATTAACCCCACCGGGCCCCCGTACAATAGAAAAAAATCTATTTATCGTAAAGTATAATACTTTTTAAAATTTTTCACGTAAGCCATACCCTTTTAGCTTATTCTTTTAAAATTTTCATATCCCATATTTTGTAACACATGATTAACCCCACCAGGCCCCCGTAAAATAGAAAAAAATATATTTATCGTAAAGTATAAGACTTTTTAAAATTTTTTTCTCGTAAACCATACCCTTTTAGCTTGTTCTTTCAAAATTTTTATATCCCATATTTTGTAACACAAGATTAACTCCAACGGGCCCCCGTAAAATAGAAAAAAATCTATTTATCGTAAAGTATAAGACTTTTTAAAAAAATTTTTTCGTAAACCATACCCTTTTAGCTTGTTCTTTCAAAATTTTCATATCCTATATTTTGTAACACGAGATTAAAACCACCAGGCCCCCTTAAAATATAAAAAAATCTATTTATCGTAAAGTATAAGACTTTTTAAAATTTTTTTCTCGTAAACCATACCCTTTTAGCTCGTTGTTTTAAAATGTTTATATCCCATATTTTGTAACACAAGATTAACCCCACCGGGCCCCCTTAAAATATAAAAAAATCTATTTATCGTAAAGTATAAGACTTTTAAAAAAAAAATTTTCGTAAACCATAACCTTTTGGCTTGTTCTTTTAAAATTTTTATATCCCATATTTTGTAACACAAGATTAACCCCACCGGGCCCCCGTTAAAATATAAAAAAATCTATTTATCGTAAAGTATAAGACTTTTTAAAATTTTTTTCACGTAAGCCATACCCTTTTAGCTTATTCTTTTAAAATTTTCATATCCCATATTTTGTAACACATGATTAACCCCACCAGGCCCCCGTAAAATAGAAAAAAATATATTTATCGTAAAGTATAAGACTTTTTAAAACTTTTTTCACGTAAACCATACCCTTTTAGCTTATTCTTTCAAAATTTTTATATCCCATATTTTGTAACACAAGATTAACTCCAACGGGCCCCCGTAAAATAGAAAAAAATATATTTATCGTAAAGTATAAGACTTTTTAAAAATTTTTTCACGTAAGCCATACCCTTTTAGCTTATTCTTTCAAAATTTTCATATCCCATATTTTGTAACACAAGATTAACCCCACCGGCCCCCGTTAAAATATAAAAAAATCTATTTATCGTAAAGTATAGGACTTTTTAAAAAAAATTTCACATAACCCATACCCTTTTAGCTTGTTCTTTCAAAATTTTTATATCCCATATTTTGTAACACAAGATTAACCCCACCGGGCCCCCATAAAATAGAAAAAAATCTATTTATCGTAAAGTATAAGTATAAGTATATAGCTTGTTCTTGGTATGGTTTACGAGAATTCTTTTTTTAAAAGTCTTATACTTTACGATAAATAGATTTTTTTATATTTTAACGAGGGCCCGGTGGGGTTAATCTTGTGTTACAAAATATGGGATATAAAAAATTTGAAAGAACAAGCTAAAAGGGTATGGCTTACGTGAAAAAAGTTTTAAAAAGACTTATACTTAACGATAAATAGATTTTTTTATATTTTAAGGGTGCCCGGTGGGGTTAATCTTGTGTTACAAAATATGGGATATGAAAATTTTGAAAGAATAAGCTAAAAGGGTATGGCTTACGTGAAAAATTTTTTAAAAAGTCTTATACTTTACGATAAATAGATTTTTTTATATTTTAAGGGGGCCCGGTGGGGTTAATCTTGTGTTACAAAATATGGGATATGAAAATTTTCAAAGAACAAGCTAAAAGGGTATGGATTACGAGAATTTTTTTTTTTTTAAAGTCTTATACTTTACGATAAATAGATTTTTTTATATTTTAAGGTGGCCCGGTGGGGTTAATCTTGTGTTACAAAATATGGGATATGAAAATTTTGAAAGAATAAGCTAAAAGGGTATGGTTTACGTGAAAAAAGTTTTAAAAAGTCTTATACTTTACGATAAATATATTTTTTTCTAATTTACGGGGGCCTGGTGGGGTTAATCTTGTGTTACAAAATATGGGATATAAACATTTTGAAAGAACAAGCTAAAAGGGTATGGCTTACGTGAAAAATTTTAAAAAGTATTATACTTTACGATAAATAGATTTTTTTATATTTTAACGGGGGCCCGGTGGGGTTAATCTTGTGTAACAAAATATTGGATATAAACATTTTGAAAGAACAAGCTAAAAGGGTATGGTTTACTAGATTTTTTTTTTAAAGTCTTATACTTTACGATAAATAGATTTTTTTATATTTTAACGGGGGCCCGGTGGGGTTAATCTTGTGTTAGAAAATATGGGATATAAAAATTTTGAAAGAACAAGCCAAAAGGATATGGTTTACGAGATTTTTTTTTTTTTAAGTCTTATACTTTACGATAAATAGATTTTTTATATTTTAAGGGGGCCCGGTGGGGTTAATCTTGTGTTACAAAATATGGGATATGAAAATTTTCGAAGAACAAGCTAAAAGGGTATGGTTTACGAGAAAAAATTTTTAAAAAGTCTTATACTTTACGATAAATAGATTTTTTTATATTTTAAGGGGGTCGGTGGGGTTAATCTTGTGTTACAAAATATGGGATATGAAAATTTAAAAAAAAAAGCTAAAAGGTTATGGCTTACGTGAAAAAAGTTTTAAAAAGTCTTATACTTTTCGATAAATAGATTTTTTTATATTTTAAGGGGGCCCGGTGGGGTTAATCTTGTGTTACAAAATATGGGATATGAAAATTTTGAAAGAACAAGCTAAAAGGGTATGGCTTACGTGAAAAAAGTTTTAAAAAGTCTTATACTTAACGATAAATAGATTTTTTTATATTTTAAGGGGGCCCGGTGGGGTTAATCTTGTGTTACAAAATATGGGATATGAAAGTTTTGAAAGAATAAGCTAAAAGGGTATGGCTTACGTAAAAAAAGTTTTAAAAAGTCTTATACTTTACGATAAATAGATTTTTTTATATTTTAACGGGGGCCCGGTGGGGATAATCTTGTGTTACAAATATGGGATATAAACATTTTGAAAGAACATGCTAAACGGGTATGGCTTGCGAGAAAAAAAATTTAAAAAGTCTTATACTTTACGATAAATATATTTTTTTCTATTTTACGGGGGCCTGGTGGGGTAATTGATGTGTTACAAAATATGGGATGTGAAAATTTTAAAAGAATAAGCTAAAAGGGTATGGCTTACGTGAAAAAAAGTTTTAAAAAGTCTTATACTTTACGATAAATAGATTTTTTTATATTTTTACGGGGACCCGGTGGGGTTAATCTTGTGTTACAAAATATGGGATATAAAGATTTTGAAAAAACAAGCTAAAAGGGTATGGTTTACGAGAAAAAAATTTTAAAAAGTCTTATACTTTACGATAAATAGATTTTTTTATATTTTAAGGGGGCCCGGTGGAGTTAATCTTGTGTTACAAAATATGGGATATGAAAATTTTCAAAGAACAAGCTAAAAGGGTATGGTTTACGAGATGTTTTTTTTTAAAAGTCTTATACTTTACGATAAATAGATTTTTTTATATTTTAAGGTGGCCCGGTGGGGTTAATCTTGTGTTACAAAATATGGGATATGAAAATTTTGAAAGAATAAGCTAAAAGGGTATGGCTTACGTGAAAATAGTTTTAAAAAGTCTTTTACTTAACGATAAATAGATTTTTTTATCTTTTAAGGGGACCCGGTGGGATTAATCTTGTGTTACAAAATATGAGATATGAAAATTTTAGAAGAACAAGCTAAAAGGGTATTGCCCTGCGTTTTAAAAAGTATAAAACACTTATAAAAGTCGAAAAAATATCGCTCGGAACTTTTTTATAATATTCTGGCACATAGTTTACAGGGGTCTTCAGAAACGTTTCTGTCTTCACACCGGTGTTAAAAATTACTAAAGTGATAGAAAAATTAAACGTTTTGCAATTATCATTTAACAAAAATTTAGACTTCAATAATTTATTGAAAAACATTTGAATAATTCATTAATAATACGAGATGTGAAATGTTTTTTCAAAATTATAAAATAAAAGATGTAAACGAGCCATTCAAAAAAACATTAAAAAATTTTATTCGTCATCTTTGCCTTCTTGCCCGCAGTTACCATCCACGTTGAAAGAAGTCTTACTAAATAATAAAGAATTTATAGCTGTAGTATTAAATTATTACATAATATAAAGGTCTCATAATATAATTTATTTATAAAAATATTATACGTACCTATTTTAGATGACGAATCAGATATAGATAATGCTAGCGATGAAGATGAATCCGATTGTGAATGTTGAAAAATATTGGCACTCTCGAATATTTTATTCTTTTAATTATAAATATGTAGTTTAAAAAAGCAGTGTACGTAATGACAGAACCCTAAATAGTGGTTAACTCATAGACAAATGGTTAACTATATGAAAAATAATAAATAAATTACTGCAGTGATAGAACAGTTTTTTTTTTATTAAAAACAATTGCAGATATTAATACTTAAAAGAATGATTGGTGAATATAAAGAATTTTCCCAATCTTGTTTTCATTAGTTTATTTATTATAAAAAAATTGAATAATTGATACTGCCAATATTTTTTAACATTCACAATCGGATTGATCGTTTTCATCTTCATCGCTAGCATTATCTATATCTGATTCGTCATCTGAAATAGGTACGTATAATACTTTTATAAATAAATTATATTATGAGACCTTTATATTATGCAATAATTTAATACTACCTATAGCTTTAGATTCTTCATTATTTAGTAAGACTTCTTTCACCGTATGTATGTATAGTTCCGATATAACGAAATCTGTGGACACGATAGCGGTCGCATTTCTTAACAGATCAAAATGAAATTTGGTACAAAAATCAATCACCCAAAAATCTCGGTCGAGTTCGTTAATGGGCCAAATCGGTCCGGCCGTTTGAGCGTGACATGAAATCAAAATGGAAAAAAATTCGTAACTTTTTTACTTCACCCTGTACAAAAAAATGTTAGAGGACTTTTTTGTTTGTCTTAAAGAGACCTACAACTTTTATCTGAAACATTTTTTTCTGAAACGTATACTTTTAATATATTCAATTGATATAAATCTACTGTTGCGCCTGGCTTACCAAGGGCCATTTTTTTTTAAATATATTTAACCACTATTTGGGGTTCTGTCATTACATACACTGCTTTTTTAAACTATAAGTAATATAAAATATCGATTGTCAGAACTGCACCTTGTCATTTCATTTTAAGAACTATTCTTTTCAGTTCAAAAACTTGCAAAGATTTAATTAGCTTATCTTTACTTAGCCACCAGTTAGACTTCTGGCAATTTACATTTAGCTTTTTTTAGCAATAAATAATATAAAAACAAATTCGCCAGAACTGCACCTTGTCATTTTTTTTTAATAATTTATTTACAACTTTAATGACTTCTGGTGACATTTTAGCCACGATCTAGACTTCTGGCAATAATTTTACACTATTTCTATTGGTAAAAACTATAAAACTACAAATTTTCAAAACTGCACCTTATGATTTTTTTCATGTCAAAAATTTACACGTTTGGCCGCCCGCCCACGCGTTCCGCCTCGGGAGAGACTTCTGGCAGTGGACACTACGCGCTATACAATAGATAAGGAAGGTTTTTATATAATCATTTTTACTGCACCTTATCATTTTCAATTTTCGTAGCCAGCTCTCCGTCTACTACAGTGGCTTCGATACCAACCGTGCGAAAGCGTACCATGGTCATCAGTGCTACATTCTTAACAAATATATCAAGGGGGGTAACTCCAAGTATTACTTCCGTTGCGCTGGTCGGTGTGCTCCGCATGGCTCCTGTTACGAAAAAGCATGCTAATCTTTGGATTTTGTTTAATTTTCTGATAGCTGTCATTTGTTTCACTTTAGGCCACCACAAGACAGCACCATATATGTTAACATAGGTCTTATGATTGCCTTGTAGATCCACATGGTGACCTTGGGGGATAATCCGCAGGTCTGTTGTATAGTTCGGCGGCATTGCTCATAGGATATCAACGCTTTTTTAACTCTGCTATCTATGAGTTCAACGTCAGCTTGCTGTCAAGGATAATACCTAGGTATTTCACTTCTGTAGCTTAATTTAACGTTGAAAAGACTAGGTGCTTTTAAGCTTTTTCTTCGTCTTTTTGGAGTTAACAGACAACGATTGCTTTTTACAACATATCTCTAAAGTTTTGAGAGCCACTTGCATTTTGTCGCATAGGGTGCTTTCAAACTTTCCTGTTGGCAGAATTACAATGTCATCTGCGTAGGCTACTGTATAGATGTCATGTTCATTGAGGCGGTATATGAGGCTGTCGCATAGGGTGCTTTCAAACGTTCCTGTTGACAGAATTACAATGTCATCTGCGTAGGCTACTGTATAGATGTCATGTTCATTGAGGCGGTATATGAGGCTGTCTAGAACAATGTTCCACAGTAGGGGTGATAATACCCCTTCCTGTGGACAGCCCCTTGTAAGGTTTCCTTGTATCTTGACGTCATTTACTGTTATTTCTATTGCACGCATGGGTAGCATGCTAAGAATCCACCCGCTTACTGTTGTAGGTACATTTCGGGTAGTAAGCGAGTGCATTATTTTAGGAAACGTGGTTTTATCGAAAGCTCCCTCGATTTCTATGAATACGCCCGGGGTGGACTCTTTCCTTTCCAATGATCGCTGGATCTGATTAACCACATGATGTAGGACCATATCGAATGATTTCCCTGTTGTATATATGTTACGCTCAAACATCGAATTCGCCCAATGACCGAAATGTTTAACCATAACACGACGCGGGTAGGCCATAATACCTACGACGCGTCGTGGGCATTTCGTTTCGGTCATTGTCCGAAATGAAATGCCCACAACGCGTTGTGTGTAAACATATTTTTTCAATGTTCGACTTAAACTTTAACTTCGGTCTATGTGCAAATATAAAACACCCACAATGCGTTTTGGATAGAATAGTTTGTCCGCAATGCGTTGTGGGTATTTTGGTTTTGCGCAAAGTTCGAAATGAATCTGTATTTCATTTAAATTTTTTATTTTATGTAATATTTCTTGAATACTTACTTTATTTGACATGCTTACCTACATATGAAAATATATAAGCCTTATATATATTTTAACAACCCGCTTATGGCTACTTAACAATACCTACAAATTAACTAAACTAAACACTAAGAATAAATTTAACTCTAAGTTTTCTTAAACTACTTATTCCCACAAGTAGTGCTACTGTGGCATTTGGAATTGCATTTCAAATTTGCTTTGAAAAATTTACATGACTTTCCAGTGCAACGTTTTTTGCAACCAGATTTCACAAAACCTTGTTTGGATCCGGAAGCCACCATTGCTTCTTTTTTTATATTGATGTTACCTTCAGGTACCTCATCAATTTTTATGAACTGTTTTCTGGTGAACTGCTTATCCAGCGTGCCATGCTTTGTGCCAAGCACGTGATGTTCTTCATCAATGTTCATAACTACAGCCATCAAATTTCGAGAAGCTAGTCGGCCACGATCTATCTCGGAAATATTAACTACGACGTTGTCTCCGATAGACATAGATGTTAGCATTTTTTCTGAATGTTTTAGCATTTTCTCTGCTTGTTGCTTTAATCCAGTTTTGCATTTGTCTCTGGCAGTTTCAACGGCGGATTTTTTCGAGCAAAGTGGACAAAGAGGCAATTCAGAGTTCATACCTGGCTCAAAAGAACATTCCATGTGGAAATATTGACCACATTCAAAACATGTCTCACTTTCATTTTCATTTGTCTCATTGGATTCATCTTCATGTTGTTCAAGCACAGTGCTGTTTGCATACTGATTATTGCCTTCAGTTTCACCAGTCCTTTGTTCTTACTCTAGGCTACTTTGAATCGATCACAGTTCCTGCTCAAGTTCCTCTTCACTGATTATCCGATTACAAACGTCAGCTGTCAGGACAGATTTAAGTAAACCATTCGTCTGTGGTGCACCGAACATAGCCTCGTAAGGCGTCATTTTGATTCCGGAATGGTAGCTATTATTTTTTGTGTTTTGAACAATGCGTAGACCAGTTGCCCAACCAGAAGTATTGTTGTCGGCCATCCAAGCTACTATACTGTCTCTAACATCTTGATTGGCCCGTTCGACTTTGGGAATGACGTGGTTTTGCATGGACAAGTTTAATTGCACTACACTTGCTTACCAGATTCTCTATAACCTAAAAACCATATTTTAAAAATGAGTTCACATACCTAATACGTATGCAGACTTAGAATTTAAAACTATTAACTTTGTTTATATTTTAGTGGTAATTATTTCTGTAATACCGGACATCGATAATGATAAACGTACGACCAGAAGCAACGCCTTTCGTATCCAGCAACTGTTGTAGCTTGACGTAAAAATCATTCTCCATTCTTAATAAAATAAAAACACTGACTCTGACACACTGTCAACAGCAAACAACCTTGAACTAGCGACCACTACCAGAAGCTTCCAGAACGTTACTTTGAGGCGTGTGAGGTTGGCGGGGAGCTTGCAGACATGTGCAACAGGCACGTGATACATACACCGAAGTGATTTCGAACTTTGCGCAAAATCAAAATACCCACAACGCGTTGCGGACAAACTGTTCTGCCCAAAACGCATTATGGGTATTTTATATTTGCACATAGACCGAAGTTAAAGTTTAAGTCGAACATTGAGAAAATGTATTTACCCGCAACGCGTTGTGAGCATTTCATTTCGGACAATGACCGAACGGAAATGCTCACGACGCGTCATAGGTATTATGGCCTACCCGCGTCGCGTTGTGGTTAAACATTTCCGTCATTGGGCGAATTCGAAGTTTGAGCGTAACATATACATGTTGATTGGGATGTAGTGGTTTGGTGTTAATCACTGTATCCCTTATGTACCTTTCATGTAGCCTCTCTAGCGTCATTTCGTTTAACTATCATCTTTTAAAAACTTAAATTTCCAATTTTCTTTTTTTATATTTTTTCCTTTGAAAGCTTCATCTTAACGATATATTTTTAGCAAAAAGCTTTTATTTATAAGCAATTTAATAGTAATTTTTAAAATGTAATGGTTGAATAAAGGTTTGAATAAAGTTTACAAGTACATAATTAGAAATTTATTGATGGTGCGTTAGTTTCTTGGAGCAGTGTAGTTTATAGCAATTAAAAAGCTATAGTTATGCCCTGAGTGCCACAACTCGTTCCTATGAATAAATCTTTGTAATCTTCATTTTTTAGGATTTTACAGAAAATATGCTGCAACATAGAGATAATAAAGAGCACGTACAATGGAACTTAGAAAATACTGCCAAATTACTACAAAGTAAATTTATGGATAATCATATTCTTGTCGTGAAACCATTAAGGTATATTAATTAAATTTTAAATAAAAACTTTGAAGAATATATTTTTAATTTATTTACAGAATGGAATATAAAACCTTTAGTTGTTATGAAAATTTTGTTCCTTGTACGAAATGTGGTGTTCCGGAACATACTGATCAATACAATAGTTTAGAACATTTAGAAATGTTAATAAAAAATGTATCTTCAAAATTACAAATGATGACTGATGAAGAATTTAAGGAAGCCACTGAGTTATCGCAATCTGGATTAAAATTGGGAACTAGTAGGTAACTTGTTTTATTTTATTTTTTGTTTGAATATACTAAAATCAGAAAAATATTTTAGTAAAAAAATTATTACTTTAACTTTCAATATTGCACGATTTTATTTGTTTGTAGATCTAACAGAAGATTCTAAACCAACAAAAATCTTAAATAATATTCCTTTACGACAGAATGTAAAATTAGAAGAGTTTAATATCACTTTAATAGGATTTAGTAAAGGATGTGTCGTACTAAATCAATTTTTATACGAGTTAAACTATTATAAAAATATTGCAAAATCGCCAGATGGTTTAAAACTGATAAAAAAAATCAAAGATATGTATTGGCTGGATGGTGGTCATTCTGGAGGGAAAAATACTTGGATGACTAATAAATCTTTATTAGAAAATTTAGCAGAGTTAGGTAAAATATTTTTTAGATGCTGTTCCAACCCAATTTTCACCATTTATTACTGACAATCTAATTTTTTGTGAGTAACTATAATTTGATAAGACGCTCAAAATTCGTCCTATTTGTTTGTGGTAGCTAACAGGGATGGCAGGAATGAAATATGTTGATGTGACGATTCTCAAAAATTTATTTCTAACGTTTTTGTCCTATAAAATGAAATGTTTAATCAAAAAGTCCCTCTTGTTTGACAAATATGTTAGCCCTCGCCCATCTACCAAGCTATCAATGTCCGCTGTCATGGACCTTATCAAACAGCACTCTTACCAAAACTTTATACAGTTCTGGGATGAAACAACGAATTGTAGACTGGCCAGAGAGTTATTACCTTATCGAGGAAACATCAAAAAAATTTAAGGCATTGTACGTTATATACATATTTTCCTTATACATATCGAAGAGTGCCGTCATCGAAGTAATTCAATAATTCTAGTAGATTTACTAAAAAAAAACAGTCTGTTTTCGCTTCGCATAAAGTTAAGTAGGTGTCGTTACTCCTCGCTACCCACAACTAATTCTGACAATTCTGGATCAGTCGATAACAGCTATATGTGCTTCGAATACAGACCTCGGTTTCCTTACCAATCCTTCACGTCATCAGAGTAATTCACCCAGTAGAACCTTTCGCGTTCCTTCTGTAATGTCTTCACAACCAGCTGTCTTCCAGACGTCCATCGTGAAGATAACGTAAACTTCAGGCACACACGTTCTTCGAATCATCAGTTGTTTTCTGGATTCGCTTCCATCAGCATTGTTTACAATGCTCTTTAGTCAATCATCTTTAATTACTAAGGAACCCCACTGCACCCAATATGATTTCATGTTCTGAGAAGATGACAAAATGTTTTACCACTCAGGCCGATGATCCATTCAACTTCCACTCCAGGATTTGTTTTAACTCTGGATCGCTTTCTTGACGCTACTAAATTCTTTCCGTAATCCACTCGTCACTGATAAATTTGATCTGATATACAGTAGCTTCTTTCTGTTCTAAACGAACACAGTAGGTAGCAGTTAGATGAGCATGGTCACCGGTAAAGTGTGTCGGCGTTGCGGTGTTTCAAACACCGGTCTATATTCAATCTTAAAGTCATATTCTTGAAGGTTTTGATTGATGTTGTCCTTCTCAAACAGATCCTTTTACGGTGTTTCTGCGAACCTGATCCTTGTGGAGCACTGGTTCACCTCACCTCCAGCATCGTAGAGGACCTAACCATAGTCATTAGATCAACCAATTCTTGTAAACTTTGCCGATTCGATACACTTTGTATTTAGTCTATCTAAAGTCGGTACTGATGTTCTTAAATTATAAATTGTTTAACTATCTCGACTTTGTTTTATAGATTTCCATTTCAAAAATTGATTCTAATTTATTGGGTTGGTTTTAGGCATAAAAGTTCATGTTCATGTGACTCCTTATCAAATAGAAGATGATCGTCGACCATGGATAAAAAAAGAAGAGAAAATTTTTAGTGAGACCCTGAAGAAATTAGGCGTTTTAAATGAAAGAACGGTGCACTTTAGTAACATTCCTCCTAGTATACAAACTCATTTCAATATTCTTAATGTTTTTAATGAAACTAATACTAATAAGTGAATAAGATCTCAAATACTGTATTTAAGTATTAAATTTTTTTGTTAAATATGGTTTTAAAGAGGGTTTTAATGTGGATTTTATTCGATGATTCGTTGTTAACAGAGGGGTTTGTACATATTTTGTTTGATTAAATACTTTCAAAATTGTGTTCTTTGTTTTATTTTGTGAGTTTCGTGAACTTTTCAATTTCTTGAAAAATTACATATTGATATATTACTCGCAATATTTTTTATTGCGCGTAGAATACAGAAAATAAAATATACGTATATATACATACAGAAAACATATTTACACTAGAAAAATATTTTTAAGTTCGACTGAGAAAGATTCTACGTGTCTGATCTTTCTCTGTTTTACCGATAGTGAAACGGATTTTGCTCAGAACTCCGCTCTATAATGCCTCCACTTGCCAGACCAGAAAGAGCAACGCGACGTGCCGGACCCTTATCTGTTCAATGTCAGACATCGAGAACGGATCGATTCGATCGTTACTTCACCCTAGGGTCTCCAGATTGTGGAACTCCTTACCTTCCCACGTTTTCTCAATTCGTCCTAACTTGCAGTTCTTTAAATTCCAAATTGATAACTTGCACCTTCTGCCCCAATAGATGTTCTCGGTACATTTGTATTTAGGTCTATATCTAGAAGGACATCCTTATATAAAAAAATCTTAGAATTAGGTATAATGGAATATGATAGCAGTTTGCAAGAAATATGTGAAAAAAGGTGTTTCACTGAAGCAAATATAACCTCTTTTAAAGTTTCACTTGCTAATGGAAACTGGTTGCGCATATATGATAGAAATCATTTTAATGATGCTTTTAGTATATTTTATAACGAACTATAGTATATTATTTTAATGCATGTTTTCCCAAACTACTATTTTATATTAAAAATTTAAAAAAAAAAATAGGTTGATGATGATGTGTGTATAGTTTATCCAAAACCACTTGAATAGGCGCGGTCAACGCTCTTTTCGAATTTCCAAGAATTCTCTTCATGGGCGTACAGGTGTGAGTCGGGAAGTTAAAAGCAACATTAAATAGATATTTTACTAGGTTCGTTCATATAATGACAGTCTTTTGAGTTTCCCCTGGTAAAATCGTAAAAATAATTCCTATGCAAGTGGGTCTAGTTATAGTATACATCAAGTGTTAAAGGATCTATTTGCATTACAAAAAACAAATCCAAATTTTACAGTCTTTTACAAGGAAGCTAAGATGAAACATTCAAATCTATTAAATTAAAAAAAAGCAATACTACCAAAATTGTATTATCAAATCGGACAATGTTGCAAAAGTTTGATGGAATTTAATGTCAACATTAACCAACAAAACCAAGATTACTTACAATACATAAATGCTCAAAATCTAGGCATATAGTCATAAAATGTTTCAAAAGTTTTTCATGGAATAACTTGTGTTAGGCTGATACGTGGGAAGAGGTAAATGAACGAAGATATAAAAATGACCCATTTTCATAAAAAATAAGAACAATTTAAAAAGGATGCAGAAAATAAAATTTATTAATCCAATTTTTTAATAAAAAAATTGACAATTGAGCAAATAAAACAAATTATTTTAATAAGGAATGTGACCTCCTTGTGCATCTATGATGGCTCTTCAGCGTCTTTCCATACCGAAGATCAAGTTATCCAGATCTTCTTGAGGATCGCCATCCAGCATCACTGTTGAAGAGCTTGATAGAACTGATTGCAATTTTGAAATTGATTCAGGTCTTGAAAATCTCTTATAGCTCCATTTACATACCTTGTAAATATGTCATTTAAAAAAGGCATTTTCTATCTCAATTATTGACTGGTAAAGTTTTGCCGTATATAAAAAAAAGGATCCAATATTGGTGGAAAACTATAGACGTGTGACCATTCCATGTAGCCTCTCGAAAAGTTTTTGAATGCGCATTCTTGGATCGTTTTTTAGTGTTCTTAAACAAACATCAAATCATTACAGAACAACAGCCATGCTTTCATTTTATAATCAAATAATCGATTACCTTGAGGCTGGCGAGTGTCCCGTTGCGATTGTATGTGATCCAAGCAAAGCATTTTATTGTGGTCAATCATGAATCTCTGCTGAATATTCTCGAGATGTACGGTATAAGAGTAGTTACATTGGAATGGGTCTTAACATTCCTCAAAATATGTTGTGGTAAAAAGAAAATATTGCAAACATATGAATCTTGTCTCTTGAACATAAGCATGGGTGTCTCACAGAGGTCTGTGTAGGGACCCATACTATTTATCCTTTATGTTAATGGGTCGTTGGACTCAGTAATTGATAGGAAGTATTATGTAGGTTATGCAGATTATTTTTCCATAATGGTTTTAGCAAACAATGTTGACATACTAAAAAAAACTTCGAGTGTGGTTAAAGAATTAACAATTACTTTAATAGTTTGGATTTGTTTTTGGAACGTAGTTCCTTAGAGCGCGTTGCGAAGGAGACTAGAGGGAAAAAATTCAGACGAAAAGTTGTAACGACACGACACTTTTAAGCCGTCTGTCTCTCTCTCTTTCTCTCTCTCTCTGTTCAAAATTAATACAGAATGTAATAAAAAATTTTCAAAATCGATAAAACTGGAAAAAAATATAAATATTTTAATAATCTTACTAAATAAAATAATCGAAATATTGTTGAAGCGAACAATGAGAACAAATCATAATTCAAAATGTGATAAAACAAAAAAAAAAGAATACATGTAAAAATATATCACGAAATAAGAAAAAATGGGAAAATATAAAAGAAATTTAAAAACTGGCAAAAACAAAGAAGTGTGGGAATATATTGTAAAAAATGGGAAAATATAATAAATTCAAAAAACTTTGGATAAATCTAAAATAAATATTAAAAGTTTAAAGAAGAAATGGTAACACACAAAAAACTAACAATCTACAAAAACTAAAAAGAAAAAATAGGAAAAGCAAAAAAACGAAAAGAAAAGGGAAAATAGGAAAGAGGAGCAAAATTCGAAAACAACAATTGTTGGATTATTCCAAGCTTCAGTATTCTGCGACTCACTTTTTTGTAAATAAAAATAACAAAATCTATTTATATTTAAATATTATCTATAGCTTCTTTGTGGCATAATAACATCTATTTACTTCTTTAGTTGGGGATCTTTTGCCACTAAAACAAACTAATAAAAAATATAAATCAATATGTATATAGTAGAATTTTTTATCATCTTTGAAAACGACAAAAAAAATATTTTCATCACTCCGTGCGGAAAGCAATGCTTTCGACCATGCAGGACCGTGCGGAAAGCAATGCTTCTTTCAACGTTACGAAATTTCATCACTCCGTGCGGAAAGCGATGCTTCCTTCAACGTTACGAAATTTCATCACTCCGTGCGGAAAGCACTGCATTCAACCATGCAGGGGCGTGCGAGAAGCAATACTAACAGTTACGACATGTAAAACTTCCACGCACTGAGTGTATATTCAGGTATTATATTAATTTTGAAATACGGTGCGCCGTGTTGTTTATATATATGTATATATATACATTTGTTTGTTTACATTGATATTGTATAAGTATGTATAGTTGATTCAAATAGAAGTGTCATCAAGTGGGTTGGGTACGTGTGAGATCATCTTAAACTTTATTACTAGATTCAATGGAAACGGAACTTTAGTTAGGGAGTTATATGTCATCGCGATGTGTCAAAATATTTATAGTTATATTGAGCATATGTAGCAATCTGATCGCAAGCTGGCTAATATTGCGATTCAAATTTCACTAAACGTGGGTACTGCCACTACAAATTTGAATTTTCCAGAGACTACTTGATGACACTTCTATTTGAATCAACTATACCTACTACTTTTATTTTTTATTTGTATATTCGGCGAAACGACGCGCCCCGCACTGTTTTTATTATTATTGTGCTTGTCAAACCTGTCAAATATTAGCCGTCATATTAAAGTGCCTAACAAATAATTTCAGTCGTATTGTTACAATGAGTGATTCTGATTCCTTTCCGGAAAAAATACGAGAAACTGCAAAAACCGTACAGTTAAGTTTATTGCCGGAGAAGTCAAAAGAAAGATATACAGCTAGCTACGTATAATGCTTTCAAAATATGGAGAAGAACAAAAAAGTCATCGTCCTTTGCAGAAGAAATGTTTATAGCATAGGTATTTTAGTGAAATTCAGTGTTCACAACCAACTCTTTTCGCGTTAATCAATGCTTAGAGATTGTGTTTTAGCATATGATGATATTGATATTAGTAAATATAAAAAGGTCAATGCATTTTTAAAAAAAGCAAATGAGGGTTATGAACGCAAAAATTGGAAAGTGTTTACAGCAAATGATATTTCCAGATTGTGCAATAAAGCTATAGATCCTGATTGGCTTTTTATTAAGGTAAACTAAATAAATTTTATATACGTATAAATTATATATGTTTAAACTTCAATTGATTGCATTGCATTATTTCTTGATATTTATACACCCGTACATAAATTTATATCAGCATGTATTGAATTGTGTTTTATAAACAGTTATTGTTTTTTCAATAGAAGTAATAAAATACGATTTATATCTTTTTTCCTTTTATTTTACACAAATTCAAGAGCTTTCCTCACGGAGTGATGAAAAATAAAATACGCAACTCGTGCTGTGCGCAGTTAATCCCATCACTCGTGCTCGACAAACGCACTCGTGATGGGATCACCTGCTTTCCGCACTCGTTACGTAATGTACTATTTCATTTTTGTTAGGCATTTTCAGTTTTTAAAAACGACCCTTGACAAATTTGACATATCCATCAAGATTAATAAGCAAGGGTCATTTTCAAAATATTGATTTATATTTTTTATTAGTTTGTTTTAGTGGCAATTAAAAGATCCCCAACTAAAGAAGTAAATAAAAATCTATTTATATTCAATCAATCTTTCAAAAAAATTACAAATTTTGTTATCTTTCGTAGCAACCACGACATCAATTTTTCTTTGGTATTCGACGTTGTCGCTACTTGAATAAATTAGAACACATTCTTAACAACAAGAATAAATAGAAAAAATGAGAAAAAAAAACGAAAACCTGGAGTAGATCGGAAAATTCGAAAAACATCACAAGCATAAGAAAAGAAACAATGATAATAAATCTAAAAAAACGTAATAATCGGAAAAATAGGAACAAACAAAAAAATAAAAAATAGGAAAAAAACGATAAATTTGGAAAGAATAGAAAAATTAAAAAATGAAAAAAATTTGAAAATATTTAAAGACGATTAATACAGAAAAGTATGTAAAAAAAATGTAAAAGAATCGAAAAAAAAGGGAAGACAACAAGAAAAATGAGAATTTGTAGTTAAAAAAATGAGAAAAGAACCTACAGATATGAAAATAAAACTCAAAAATGAATAAAAAAGCTTAGAAACATAAGAATCGTAAATCGAAAATAACTATTAAAAATCGAAACAATGAAAAAAAATTCGAAAAGAGGTTGACCCAAGGTTGACCTTAAAGGCCATCCTTGCAACTTCCCGCTAGTTTTAACCGTAAAGCTATAGTAACGTGACGTATTTTGACGATTTTGACTTTTTTTGAAATGTTTAAAAAGCCATAACTTTTTAAGGCCTTATTCGATTTTGATGTTCAAGATGGCATTCGACGCAGTTTTTAGAGACCTAAAAACGTTACCGGGAGTGCAAAATCGGTTAGTCAAAAAAACTCTAAGTTATTGAAAAAAAACACTTTTTTTTGAAATTTTTCGACAACGATATCTCACGAACGAATCAACCGATTTTAATTTGCAAAACGGCATTCGACGTGGCTTTTTAAGCTTGAGAGCTGATTAGGTTATGAAATTGATCGATGCAATAGCCAAAAAGATATGCCCAAAAAACATCATTTTTACCAATTGTTTTTTTCGGTTATTTTGAAATTTCTCGAAATCTACCGGCTCGAATCGGTTTAAACTTACAGGGAATCTAAGTTAGATGGAACTCTTTGGAATGCTTTTTATTTCATTCCGATCGGTCAAGCCGTTCCAAAGTTATAAGAGGTTACATACATCCACACACACACACACACACACACACACACACACACACACACACACACACACACACACACACACACATCCACACGTACATACAGACATACAGACACCCTCGTAAAAATAGTCAGGGGAGGTTCCTAAGACCTCAAAACGTTGAGATCCGATGAAAACTCGATTTTCGAAAAACGGGGTGAAACCAATAACTTCCCGATTTTAAAAAAAAATTTAATTTTTTTTAGCGGGAAGTTAAAAATCCTTTATAACACATGAAAAACATGTTTTTCTAAACTGCTGTACTCATATAGTAAAATGCGGGTTTTCATATATAGACTTATAATACTCGGCTGTGCGTCCCGATTTAAGACCGTTCTCCCAGTGCGAGAGAGAGGAAATATCGAAGCAGTGATTGCTTCTTTTTCCAATGGCCAGCGCCAGAGCATACCGACCACGTGACTTCCGTGATACACTTCGATTTGGAACACATTTTAAATATAAGAATATTGCAAAGAAAAGCAAACACTGCTTTGATCGTTTTCTGTCTCGCGCTGGGCGAATGGATCTGAATCAGAATGCACAGTCTAGGTATTAAACCTCTATGATTTCGAAATACAAGGAGTTTGTCTTAAAAATGATTTGAATAAAAAATTTAAAATTTATTTGATAATACAAAATTTATTTACAAATACTTTTTCCATCACCAGTTTGTTTAATAACAAATTAAATGAAGAATATGAATAGCATTAAAAACACTAGAAATTAATACAATAAATTGAGCAGTTATGATAAAAATACTGTTAAAAATTTTAAAATAATATATTACATACAACTGGCACTCGATTCACAATACGAATTCCAAACTGTAAAGAAATTAAATGGACGCGTTTAAAACATATCCGATCTCTTATTAGTCGATCACCATAAAATTCAAGAAAGTGCTATTTGGTAGAACCTAATCCTCTTACTCTATTTGTGATTAAATTGAATTGAAAAAAAAAGGAAGAATGAGAATGAAAAAAAAATGGAAAAATGAGAACAAATTGAAAAAGCCGAGAAAAAGAAAACATAAAATGAAAATATTTGAAACATTTCTGTATTGCTTCCTTCACAGTTAGGTTCTCTTGTGAAGACAGTTCGCAAGTCTTTCAACTTCTTCGAATTTATATTGGGTTCCCTTTGCTGTTGTCATTGCTTATTTGTCCATTCTATATACTTCTTTTTGCTTTGCTTCATTTATGTATAATTCTTTGGTCGGTGCTCTTTCTTCAACCTTCATGACTGTTTTCATCAGTTGTATTTTGGATTACCAGGATTACCAAATCGTTCGCAAATGCTAAGTATTGACGTGTTTTGTGGTAGATCTGTCCTGATCTATTAATATTTGATTCCTGTATAACATTTTCTAATATTATGCTAAACATTATAAATGATAATGGATCACCCTGCCGCACTCCTCCTTTGACCTCAAAGTTTTCTGTTATACTATCATTAATCTTAACTTTATTCACTGTCCTTTATAGAGTTAATTGTATCATTTTAATAAGCTTTGGAGAAACATCCATATCTTGCAATGCTATGAATAGATCCTTTCTTTTGACTCGATCGAAAGCCTGTTTAAAATCAATGAAAAGAACCATCATGTCTTTATTGTATTTATTCGTAACTTTCAGCCTGTATTTCTCGAAGTGTAAAGACCTGATTTACAGTACTTCTGCTTTTCTGAACCCACATTGATATTCTCATATGCCTTTATCAATCCTCGCTGTTAATCTATTCTTAATATGCAGAGCCAATATTTTATATGCTATGTTCAGCAGCGCTATGCCCCGATAATTCTGGCAATCAGCCGTATTTCATTTTTTGGAGATGATTTTACACAAAAATATTCTGCTGTAAATTTAAATTAAAAACTTCGTTTTTTTAGATATTGGGAATTAAATATTTTTCTGAGCTTAAATGCTTAACAACAGGAAAGAAAATAATTTTTCCAAACTGTACGTTTTTTCGAAAATTTTTATGCAAAATTAATTTTTTTCGAAATAAACACAAAAATCAATTTTCTATCTTTCTATGTAACCGTTTTATATTTTAAGTTCCTATAATTAAATATATATTTTTAAAATCCTTGTTTAATTTAATTTAAATTTAATTTACCTAAGATTATTTACAGTTGGTAATTTATATTGTGAATATAACTTGCGAATAACTAATGTTATAAATTAAATTTAACAGTTATAAATACAAGCACCACCTTTAGGAGAAGTAGCAAATAACACTGATTCAAAACCATCTGAAATTCCAAGTTCTTTATAATAAGTCTCCTTAAGGAATATTAAATATTTTTCAACATTTTCTGGTGATAAAAGAGATACTGTACAACCTCCCCAACCAGCTCCAGTCAGTCTTGTACCTAAAGTATATTTTTTCGAAATCTCCACTAACCTGAAATAAATTTTTCAAATTATCTTGAACAAATTACTACAAAAAGAAGTATAAAAACTCTTGCACAGTTATGAAATTTTGTCGATTATATTAAAAAAACATGATGTCGTACGCCGGTAATGAAATATACAGTGCGAGGCTATGGCAACTGCTCACGGGCTGCTACAAGTCAGACTCCCATAACCTTATTAAGGGAAAAAGAGCAAACAGAGCTATAAGATAGGGTTAAGGCGGATCAAATAATGAGTATGCCTCAGGACAGAACAGTCAATTAAGTATAGGTGCGTATGCTACAGTGTTTCAGGCGAAAGTAATGGCCACACAACACTGTGCAACGGAGATCATAAGTCAGGGTATAACGGGTAAAACCGTAGTCATATACTCGGACAGCCAAGCAGCTCTAAAGGGTTTCGGGATAATGAGAAAGAAGGCTGATGAATTGGCTAGAGCGGGTGCTAATATCCCAATGATGGCTGATACGTTCAGAAAGGCATCCATTGAGAAATGGAGGCTAGAGAAGAACCAGGAGTGAAAAAATCACCGAGCAAGCGACAAGCCAAAGCCTTTATAAAAGGAGACGCGGCAAAATTTACTGCAGAGCTGTTATCACAAAGGCGATACGATCTCAGAATGATTGTCTGTCTCTTGATAGGACATTGTCGGCTAAGAAAACACATGAGTCAGCTGAACTTGGCAGATGAAGAAATCTGTCGATACTGCCAAGAGGAGGAGGAAACCGCATTTTGTGTATTATATGTGAAGGCCTTGCAAGGACGCGGTGTCCAGTATTGGGAGAGGAGAAACCGGATTCTCCAAGGCTAGTAAGTCTGATTAAGAGGGTAGGGCTAGATAAGGTGTTCTAATCCTATACTAGATATGATGGGTGTTCTCAATAGATCTGTAAAGGTCGCAGTGATACAGAATAACAGCCTACCCAATAAATATCTATCTTCTATCCGGCAATGTCAAAATTTTTTTATTTTATTTTGTATTTATTCTAAAGGAAATATGATAAACCGCTAAATCGTTCTGCTAGTTCATTTGACTCGTTTTCTGGTTCAGCTTGTTGGATCGGTTAACGTTCGGATCGTTAGGGCCGTTGTTTTTGTCTTTCAGTTTTTGGAGTTTATACTTTTCGCGATTTAGCCCCTCTGTGTGTAATCTGCGGTTAGAAAGCTATACTTCTAATACTGACGTAATGACGTAATTTGTTGATTTTAAAATATATATTTTAAATAAAAATATACCTATCAAGCATTGGATGACTACATTCATATAAAGTTTTTAAACTTTCATGACTTTCTGACATCAAACGACCTAATGTAGACACAGTTTCTTCACTATGGTGTCCCTCACATGTTTCAAGGAAGGTTTTCACTCTAAGTGCCTCTAAAATTAAAAAAATATATGTAATATTTTAGTCATGAGATTTAAGGTTAGAAATTAAGTAATAAAAAACAACATATTTTCAGTTTTTTTTTTAATATTTTAAGTTTCTTTTTGGTTCTTCACGATTTTTAGAATTCATCATGATTTTTTTCTGATTTTTCAACATTTTTTACGAATTTCAAACTTTTTTATACTAAAATAATATTTTTTTACGATTTTTCAATTGTTTTCAGATTTTTCATAATTTTTAAAAATATACAATATTTTTTTAAAATTCTTAAAATTTGTATAACACTTCTGGTTTTTCAAACATTAAGATTAAATAATAATTTTCAAAGATTTTCCAATTATTCAAGCATTTTTCTGTTTTTTAGATATTCTTAAATTTTTTTAGTTTTCCAAATTTTTTCATTTTTTTTATTGTTTATAATCTCTTCTGTTACTTTATTTTCCCAGGTATTCTTAAATTTTTAACATTTTTAAGATTTCCGTAATTTTAAAATATTTTTACCAATTTTTCCAAATTGTCATTTTTTTGTGTTTTCGTAAATCTTTGACAATTTTTATTTTATATTTTACGAGTTTTTCCAATTTATCACGCTTATTTTTTAGTTTTTTTATTATTTTTTTAACATATGTAGTTTTATTTTAAATTTCAAATTTTTTACTTATCCCAATCTATAAATTTGCATATTTTTTAAATAAATTTTAATTTTCGAAATAGTAAAGTTTAAATATAAAACTACAATATATTCTAAAAAAATGTATAACAAATAACAGAAATTTTTTGAAAGCTCCAGTCGACGACAATACTGTAACGGGATAACCGTAAAGGAAAGGACCTTAATTTGGAAGTTATTCTAGAAACTTCTAAACACACTGTCTAGATTAAATAATATTTCTAGAAAATTCCAGAATGTTCATTTGTTGTATATAAGGGGATGTAAGGGCAGTTAACGCCAGTTCAAGTTCAAATATTCACAAGAGTTCATTGTATTGTCAAGCAGTTTAGACGTTATCCAGCCGAGTTCTGTGTATCTTAACAATTTTGTGAATAAATTGTGTTAAAGTCCCCATAAGTGTTTCAAATTGGTGTCAGGTGTGGGGTGAAGATACAAGAATGCCTGGAAAAAAGATAAATGAACTATTGGTGGCTGAGCTCAGAAGAGAGCTCGAAGAATTGGAGTTGGAAACTACTGGGAGCAAATCTGTATTGTTAAATAGGCTCCGTGATTACTACCTAGATAATAATATTGTCCCTAACGTTGTGGAGTTCGATGATCCGGTTCAAAAAGCAATTTCCCGACTACAAGAAGACTTATCCACTCAGATAAACAGCCAGCGCGAAGATATGTCCCAGCTGTCGCAACGAATGACGAACCAACAAGAGGAGCTATCCAGTCAGATGAAGAGGAGCAGTTCCTTCACCCAGCAAATATCGCATTTGCGCTCCGAAATGTACACTCTTCGTGACGAACAAAATCAGCAAGTGTCCAGCTTGCGAGACGAACAAAATCAACAAGTCGCCAACATGCGAGACAAACAAAATCAGCAAGTTGCCAACTTGCGAGACGAGATCAACCAGCAAATGCAGTCCGAAATAAGGAAGCTTCAACAAGAACTGGAAGCTTGTCGCCGAAACCAAATCATCCACCACGGCGACAGAAATGCAGAAAGGAGGGAAACCGGCCACGTAGACGTCGAACGACGAGGAAACGGAGAGGCGGCTCAGGTACGAATGACGATAAAACCCCCGACCTTCGACGGGAAGACTTCCTCAAATTACCTGAAACAATTTGACTCAGTGGCCAGAGCGAATGGATGGTCACCCCAGGAGAAGGCATTGTCCCTAACCATGGCTCTGCGAGGCGAGGCTTTAGATGTCCTGCATGTATTGACACCGGATGAGGCTGACAAATTTGAGCTATTGGTGAATCGTCTAGAGATGCGTTATGGCCAAAGTCATCTACAACCAGTATACCGAGTACAGTTGAAAATCCGGAAGCAGAAAAATGGACTATCCAGGAGTTCGAGGCAGAAGTGGAAAAAATGGTACGGTTTGCGTATCCAAATGCAGCGGAAGATTTTCTGGCGATCCAAACCTTTACCGATGGTCTTCGAGACGCCGAGTTGCAACGAGCTGTACGGTTGGCGAGGCCGAGATCTCTTGTAAACGCCTTGACCATTGCCCTGGAGTTCAATACGGCGACGGAGGCCTCACATGCAGCTGCTCGACTAATGGAAGACACTGGTAACTTCGACCATGCCGTTTATGCCGTCAGCGACGTCGAAGCGGTATTGGAGAGGTTAATGAAGTTTTCTTCAAAAAAAGGCGCCCAGTGAGGTGCTGGAACTGCGGAGAACTGGGCCACATAAGAAATACTTGCCCCCATTGTACCCGAGTGGAGCCGAACGAGGAAAAACTCGCCTTAGTTAAGGTTGTGCCAGAAGACGAGAGCTCTATGCTGGAGGAGCAACAAGAAAACGATCCCGTTCTGAAAAAGATTCGGAAATGGAAGAGAATGGACCGTCGTCCGTTGTGGAGAGAGATATCTTCATCCTCTCCTGTTTTAAAAGCATACTGGGCCCAATGGAACTCTTTAATTTTGGACGGTGGGCTTCTTAAAAGACTTGTAGAAAATTCCGAAGGCACAGAAACAAGGAAACAAATAGTGGTCCCAAGAAATGCTGTACCGGAAGTTTTAAAACAGATGCATAATGATAGTTCTGGAGGACATCTGGGTATCACGAAAACGCTGCAAAAGATCCGAGATAGATTTTACTGGGCAAATTGCACTAATGATGTTAAAGATTGGTGTCGTAAATGCACCACATGTGCTGCCAGTAATGGTCCGCACCGAAAACCGAAGGCGGAAATGCAGCAATACCTGGTTGGAAGTCCTTTTGAAAGAATCGCAGTAGATGTATTATTGGGGCCACTTCCACAGACCGATGTAGGAAACAAGTACATCTTTGTTGTAATGGACTACTTCACTAAATGGGTTGAAGCCTATGCAGTTCCCAATCAGGAAGCCATCACTTTATCAGATATATTAGTTGAAGAATTCGTAAGCCGATTTGGGGTACCACTAGAATTACATTCAGACCAAGGAAGAAATTTTGAGAGAAAGCTGTTTCAAGAAGTTTGCCAAAGATTAGGCATCCACAAAACGAGAACCACAGCGATGCACCCTCAGTCTGATGGAATGGTGGAACGAATGAATCGGACTATAACCAACTATCTGTCAAAAGTGGTGTCAGAGGGATTGAGATCGACATATTCCACTATTTCTAATGGCAATTCGGTCGGCCATTAACGAATCAACTGGCCAAACGCCTGCGAAGGTCCTGTTCGGTAGAGAAATGAGGCTACCATGTGAATTGGTGTTTGGTTGTAAGCCTGGTGAAGAAGTGGCCCGTGAACAATATGTCGCCAAACTTCAGAATCGAATGGAGAATATACACAACCTGGTGCGTGGAAAACTTCAATTATCTAGTGATCGGATGAAGAGGTACTATGACAAGCGGACAATGGAAAAGAGTTACCAAGTTCGAGATTTAGTCTGGCTCTATAACCCCCGACGGCGTCGAGGTATTTGTCCCAAATTACAGAAGAACTGGGAAGGTCCATACACCATCAAGAAGAAGATTAACGATGTCATTTATCGGATCGTGAAAATTCCCAGAGGGAAACCCGTCGTGGTCCATCATGATCGTTTGGCGCCTTACCAAGGAAACCACAGTGGAGATGTGCAGCAGCTCCAAGAAGATGGTTTGGCTGGATCAAGGAGTGTGCGGGATTCCGATTTAGGAGATAACATTCCAGGAGGAATTAATCTAAGGAGGGGGCACTGTAACGGGATAACCGTAAAGGAAAGGACTTTAATTTGAAAGATAGTTATTCTAGAAACTTCTAAACACACTGTCTAGATTAAATAATGTTTCTAGAAAATTCCAGAATGTTCATCTGTTGTATATAAGGGGATATAAGGGCAGTTAACGCCAGTTCAAGTTCAAATATTCACAAGAGTTCATTGTATTGTCAAGCAGTTTAGACGTTATCCAGTAGAGTTCTGTGTATCTTAACAATTTTGTGAATAAATTGTGTTAAAGTCCCCATAAGGGTTTTAATACTTTGAGAATACTAGAATTTGTGCACCCCAAACCTGTACATATCAAAACCAGGTAATATAATACAATGGAAGCAATAACTAGCCGTCGTTAAACCATCATTAAGATAAGAAAGGTTAGTCCGCACGAACTTGGAACGAATAATACATATTTGGGAAGTTTTAGAGTCTCTAAGTATAAATCCAAGGTCAGATTTACAAAATTCAAAATGGTACATTAAAAATGCCGAAAAAATGTTCATAAAAATGAACCGATTTTTTGAAATTTGTTGTACGGAGTTTTGGGAATTTTTTGAAATCTCCTTTCCAGACCAACATTTTGCAGAAATATTAGTGTTATTTTTTTGTTTAAAACTTATATGAATATGTCTAACAAATAACAGAAGTAGATATTTGGTAAAAGAGCTTTCCAAACATTTCTGGCGACATTTTAAATTCAAAGTGACTGCGCCATTATAGCGACTGGAATGAGAAAAAAAGTCGTATTTCAGATTAAATCAAACCTAAAGGATACCTTCTAATTGCCAGTGTGATAAGATTAGAAAACATAACATATAAGTATGTCCGACCTTAAAAAATTAACTAACTTTTTATTTTACCATATTTAGTATATAGAGGTTTTGGAGTCGTTGAGTATAAATCTGAAATCACATTTACAAAATTCAAGATGGTGGATTAAAAATGACGAATAAAATTTTCATATACGGAGTTTTGTGAATCACTAATTACAAATCTGGGATCAAATTTGTAACCCCTTTTTTTGATGTTAAAGGCTCACAAAGGGTTAGCCAAATGCGGACGGCACTCAGGGGGTAGGAGGAGAGCGAGTCGTGGGTCGAAGGAGCAATTGGGCGAGTATCTAGGAAGAAGGAAACATAGGAAATATTTACAAATCGGTAAAGGGCGCCACTTATTTTTTTTATAGTGAAATAGGAAAGAAAATAAGAAACCTATTGAGAAATAGTTTATCAAATCTGAAATGGTTAGGGAACACACTTTAATTGAGCTATATCCTTAAGTCAATAATTATTTTAAACTTACCTTATTGATTCTACAATTCCTTGAATCCTTTTGTCTTATTAAAATCTAAATCTTTATTAAACAAGAGGTTTGAATCAGAACAGTTACTGGGAAGGTATAAGAAATAAATACTCAACGATATCAATAAAAACAATAAAACAATGTATTTAAAAAAAAATAATAAAAAAAAATCACCAGTATTAGTGAGAACAGTTATCACCGAAATACTAACACTTCTGTTCATACAGTGAAAGATATTAACCAGTATTTGCAATACGGTTATTAAAAAACTAATATTCCTGTACATATAATATTACAGATCTTATCTAAATTGCATAACTTATTTTCGATAAACGAAAGTATGTAGAGAACTCAATTAAAACAAAATATATACTGAAGGTATATTTCCTTTCTTTAAAAACAAAATTCAGTTCTCTAAAGAGTGCACTCTGAGTGTTCTAAATATCTAAAGATTACTATTATACTTGAATACAAATATGAAATTTATCAATACAAGTACCATAGAGGCGATAATCATGTAAGATTACGATTGAACACCAACACTTTGAAGAAAGTTAAAAAACAAAATTTAAAAACACTACATATTTATCATTCCATCATAGTTCCATAGATTTTAATAGTAACTAATGTTATTAACTGAATTAATGCCGCTAAAAGCTTATAACAATTTAAATTTAAATAGAATCACTATAAAAAGTTTCCAAAAGCATATTCTTCCGAATAAGCACTAAAATTGTGACTGTTTCTTAGAATATTCGCAGTTCAACTAAGTATCGAACATAGAGAAATAACAGAAAGAATAGTCGAAAGTTTACCTTGTAATCCGGAACAAAAAATCATACTTCGTGACCGGAAAGTCACGCTTCTACTATAAAAAGGCTTCTTTAAACATACCATAATTAACCAAGAACCATGTAGAATTAAACATCAGCACATAGGAAATCATCTATAAAACCATCCATAAGGTTTTTAGATCACTAGGTATCCATTTACCTCGGTACCATATAATTTTATAAAAATTTCAAAATGGAGTCTTCCAACAGACAGCACGTAGCACCATGAATTTATTGATACCATGAATCAAACAGATTGTACTTCCAATTTAAGCACATCTACATCCAAATTGAAATGCAGTATTTTTTCAAACACTTCCGATACGGAATAAACCAAGAACAAACGGTAATCTAAATGCTGTGAATTAACCGGCAGCCATTAATTTTCGCAAACGAGGGAATTCACTTCCTTTCGCTTGCTACGTAAAATCGTCAGTGCTGTTCAAAAGGCGCTCATCTCACCCCGGTTGCTTAACTCGGGTCTTATCGAGTATTTACGCTCGATATCCGCTTCCGCCTGTCAAAATTTGAATCCAAAATATGTATCTGACCTTGGAATAGGTAAGGTTGGTTGCATACCGACAAAAGTGTAAACGAGAAGATAATATTATTTAAGGTGGTTTTTTGGAAATGCTACACAGCCCCCTACGAAGAGAGGAAACTGGGGTCCATTGAAGACCACAGTTTTCGAGAAGAAACTACTAGGGTGGGAACCACAGTAGCATTATTCGAATGATCTTACTCATTACAAGGGTAAACTTGACCAGCTAAAGGATAATGTCAAAAGGTGACTCAACAGAACCTAAATAAAATAAAACATGCGGAGTTCAACAGGATTACACCCTACAGTAATAATAACTACCTTGGTAGTCATTTGTCCACACAGACAAAACTAACAATAAACATATGTCGTACAAGTTAAACTAAACGTTGTTCTGAAGGAACAAACGATAGGTATAAATGAATCCTAGTTATTCAAACTAGAGATTCTCGTGACCAGATTTCTATAAGCGGTACCGGCCAACCGAAAGATCACAGAGTGATCAGGAACGACCTACGCCGAAGTTTCTGTACGGAAACACACACCGGTGTACAGCTCGACCTAGATGGGTAACCCTAAACGTTGGTTTAAATAACCATCATATTGCAAAGCAAAAAAATATTCGCCCAAAAGGCGTTTATACTGTCCCTTGATATAAAATATCAGGACCACATAACATTTACTCACACACTTAAGAAGAGAGAAAAAGAAGGCTATGTTCCTATAAAGTAAAATTTCCCATAGGCGGCACAACGCGTCATTCCATTTTAGGAAACACCCATGAAGAAAGAAAGGTGAAGTTAAACCAAACTGTTAATAGTAATTTTGAAAAGCAAGAAAGAAACACGGTACGATAGATATAATTAGGAATTTAATAAGTCTATTGACTCCATTAAGTCCAACAGTCACGGTAAATACGAGATACGTAAAGTCTAATTTAATAGTAGCTACTAGCACGATTTTAGATAGAACTCAAAGGTAATAAGAATTGGAAATGACGTACACAATTATGGTTTTCAACTAGAAATAGGAAATATAAGAAAAGAAAAAAAATATTTTATGGTTGTCTGTGGTTTTGATAGCTGCGCGTATCATACGTCTAAAAATATTTTAGAGACAAAATCGGTAAGTCAACATCGGTATGAAGTAACCAATAGTATGGAACTCCAAAGTCATAGTAGGTATACTCTAACAAGACAACTATAATTAATAAAGAATCAAAAGGAGATAGAGATAGGATTAACGGTTACTTGTCTTCCTTAAAAGCTCAACAGACCACTACCGGGAAGAATTCCCTACGGCTTCCCTAGGCTTATCTCTCGTGACAACTGATAAGGTCAAAGTAATCATAATCTGGGAGAAGAAAAGAAATAACATCTAGCTGAGAACGTGTTCATTAAAACTTACAGGTGGTGATTGAATTCATCAATATTCGCCAGACAAATCAAAATCGTAGACTAGCTATTAAATACTCTTAGGTCAAATAAAGCGAGGTTAAACACAACGGCTCTAAACAAATCCTCACATAACGATATACTAAATTCCACTTAAGGAAATAGTGCTAAAACTATCTAGTACTGATCATACTAAACCAAAATGTGTAAAAATACACCATACGGAAATACAACATCTAATAATGTCGTCGAAAAACAAGCAGTGATTAAACACTTCAAAATACGGTAAATATAACGAGAGAATAATTCTTCTGAACGTTATCGGTAGGATAATGAATGTCTTCTTCATTAAACGGTACGGTAGAATTAAGTGACTAACTTCACTAAACGGTAAGATAAGGACAAAATTAACAGGACATAATTCCCAATTATACAAAGACGGTAAGGTAGGTACTTTAAGTGATACATTCACTTAAAGGTAAAGTTCTCAAAAGAAATCGTATCACTAAACTGAAAGCAAAGAATAAGATCAGGGATGTGATAACGATGAAATGATTTAGGTGAGTTTCCACCTTATGGACGATAACAAATCAAACAAAGAAAAAATTCCCAGAAAGTACATGAAATACTCAAACAGAGGGGGGAAAGGTTTCATTTAGTCGCCTCGTACGACAAGCAGTTTAACACTTTGGGGGTTATTCTATTCCCGCCGCCCAAACGGGGTTAAAAACTAAAAACAGCAGAAAAGGAAACGGAAAGTATACAAGGGTATGGTAAGTTCATATCAAATGAGAACTACTCATGACAAGATTCATCTTCGGACGAGTTATCCGAGTCTGAATAGTAGGGTTTTAAATCTTTGATGTGCCAATTACCAGCTCGAGAACCATCAGCATTTTTCAAGGTATACACAAGGGGAGATAACTTCTTGACGACTGTACATAACACAAATTTTGGAGCTAACTTGGACATAAACTTGTCGGCAGCTTTGGAGAGTACTTTATTTTTTCTCCAGACTTTGTCTCCTACTTGAAACTGTATGTCACGCCTACGTAAGTTATAGGTTTTAGAGTTACGCTGGTATCCCTGGTGAAGATTACGTTGGATTTCTTCAAAAACTAGATTTAAACCTTCTATTTCGGAAACATATTGATCATGTTGATCACAACTTTTTAAGGAAGTGGGACTATCCACTGAAGATGAAGAATAATAATTTCCCGCTACAGGAACGTATCGAGCAAAATTTAAAAACGATGGGGGATACTTGGTAACCTCATGTTTAGCGGTATTGATGGCTTGGCGAATTTTAGAAAGTTCTCTATCCCAATCAGAATGTTCTTGAATATAACATCGGATAGCAGTTCCAATGGTTTTGTTGCTTCGTTCAACAAAATTGCACTGAGGCGAATAGACAGCATTAAACCATATCTTCTGCACTTTATATTTACTGCAGAGATTTTTTAACGTAGAATTGTTGAGATTTCTAGCGTTATCACAAATAACAAATTGAGGAACACCAAACATCAGGAAAACGTCGTTTTCCAAATAATTCACAATACTTTGAGTGGTAGCTTTCCTTAAGGGACATAAAAGAGTGAACTTTGAAAACCAGTCGGTAACAACAAGAAGCCAGGTATATCCTTTCTTAGAGCGAGGAAGGGGACCAACAAGGTCTAAAGCGATAATTTGCCACGGAAATTTAGCAGATTTTTCTTTTCCCATCAATCCCATCGGGGCTGAAGTTGACATTTTTTGAGCACCACAAGTTTGGCAGGATTTAACAAAACGAAGAACATCTCGCCGCATCTTGGGCCAATAGTAACGTTCTTGGATTCGACTAAGGGTCTTATAATAACCTAGATGGGCACACGTAGGAGGGTCGTGACAAGAAGAGATTACACTATGTCTTTGTGGTTTAGGTACTAAAATTTTCCACTCAATATTATTAGTGGCAAAAGGTAAAGTAGAAGGGATCAATTTAAACACCAATTCATTCTCAACTTTCCATTGGGGATAATCCTTTGGGCTTTTACGAATCTTAGTGCGAAGATCATCATACCAAGGGTCAATCTGGTCGGTAGTTACATCAAGATAAGAGAGTTGGGTTTTTTCGAAATCTGTTTCCTCAGTGAACATTCTACTTAAGGCATCCGGAACGATATTTGCAGATCCTTTGCGATGAATAAGATCAAAATTATGTTGGCGAAGTCTCATTGCCCAACGAGCAAGTTTTCCTGAGGGGTTATTAATATTTTTTAACCATAGCAAGGAATGATGATCAGTGATTACTTGGAATTTTACACCTTCGACATAAGGTCGGAATTTCTCTATAGCGAAGATAACTGCTAGGCACTCTCTTTCGGTTACTGAATAATTTCTCTCCGGACGAGATAAGGATCGACTAGCATAAGCTATAACTACATCAGAATTATCCACGGATTGAGTAAGGACACCACCAAGACCAGTGTCACTCGCGTCACATTGAATCACGAAGGGTTTAGAAAAATCAGGTTGGGTTAATACGGGAGCAGAAACAAGGGCTTCTTTAATCTTAATAAACGCATCCTCGGCTTGATCATTCCAATCAACAGATTGTTTCTTTCTTTTTCCTTTAAGGAGATCATTGATTGGAGAAACTAGAGATGAAAAGTTCTTAATAAAACGTCTGTACCATGAACACATACCAATGAAACGCTTAACCTCAGTAAAAGTTTTGGGACGGGGATAGTTAATCATGGCTGACACTTTTTCAGGATCTGTTCGGAGTGTATTATCACCAACTACATAACCTAAGAATTTGAGCTCAGACTTAAAAAATTCACATTTCTTGACATTAATAGTCAAACCAGCTTCCTTAAGTTTATCTTTAACCTCAGTTAAAAGGGCTATATGTTCTTCGAAGGAGTTTGAACATATAATAATATCATCGAGATAACAAAAAATGTTTGGCTCATATTTTGGTCCAAAAATTGCGTCAACTAATCGTTGTTGAGTTTGTGCGGAATTACATAAACCAAAAGGCATAACGTTAAATTGGAAAGATCCTCTTCCAATGATACTGAAAGCAGTTTTTTCTTTAGACTGGGGGTCTAACGGGATTTGCCAAAAAGCTTTTCTCAAATCAACAGAACTAATAAATTTTGTGCCTTTTAACAGGGAAAGAATCCTATCAATATTTGGTAGTGGATAGGTGTCATGTTTAGTCACCTCGTTAAGTGATCTACCATCAAAACAAAAACGATATTCGTCATTGGATTTCTTAACAAGAAGAACAGGGGAACACCATGGACTGTTTGAGGGCTCAACGACTCCTAAACGAAGCATCTCATCAAGTTCATCATTTAAAATTTTTGACATATATGGAGACATGGGAAAAGGTCTTTTCTTAAAGGGTTTGGCATCACCAGTATCGATACTCATTTGGATCTTATGGGTCCGACCCAAACCTTTAGTATTACTAACTTCGGAAAATGAATCGATAACTTTTTGGGCTAAAGATTTCTGATAAGATTCCAAATTGTCAATGGTACATAAAGAAATAGTCGTCAAATCAGAATCTGTCATAGAAATAGATTGGGGATTTGTGTTATAACCGGAGGACCAAGTGTTAGAAGAGAAATCTAATATTAGAGAAAAGGTTTTCACGAAATTGCTACCTAAGATAAAGGTATAATCTAGAGAAGGGACTACTAAAGCTTTAACAAGGTGACAATGATTATTCGCAACTATTGGGAGATCTACCACACCAGACACAGATTGGTTGGTTCCATCAGCCAATGAAACATTTTGATGTTTTGAAGGACCAATATTTATCTTATTGTATTCTAAAAACTTTAATGCTTTGTTCCCAACAATTGTTATGGAACACCCGGTATCGAGAAGTACGGTAAAATTGCGAGAAAAAATCTCAATGGATATATAGGGCCGAGAGTCAGTAGTTTTGTTTATTATCATTGGAGCTACACTTTTCGGGGGATACGATAAATAAAAATTTAGGACATAACTTAACCATTTTGGCCATTGGTCTTGTTTCATTTTGTCGGATTTACTAAAACGGCAAGGGGTAGAGACTGTACCGACATGACAACCTCTGGAATTTAGTTTTTTGTACAATTCGGACAAGTTGCGACGGTAAAGTTTGGTGAACCACAACGATAACAGAATCGACCATTTTTAGGTTTACGGCACGAAGAATGAAAATGTCCTGTCTTCTGACAGTTCCAACAAATGATTTCGGTAGATTTTTTCGTTCTATCATCAGAAGTAGAAGATTGGTTGGGTTTCTTAACTGACGAGGGTTTTCCTGCTGAGGGAATATTTTGCCGGGATTGGTTAGTAGAAGACGAAGGACTAGGCTCTACTACAGATACTTTAGAGGGAGGGGAAAACCTTGCTTGAAGAGACGGATTAGCATCCTCTAGTTTCTTAACAATCGTTATCAAATCTTTAACAGTGTTAACGTCACTTAAGATAACGTGAGGAATGTGTTCTGCCAAGATATTTTTTTGAATAATTCTTAGCTTAGTGGATTCAGCAGGTTCACGAGAAAGACGACTAAGAAGAGAAAGCATATAGGCAACGAAAATGACGATAGGTTCATTTCGTCGTTGTTTACGGGATTTAATTTCTTCCCAGAGACTATCATCAAAGTTGGGAGGAAGGAAATTAGCCTTCAGGGCTTGAATAAGTTCTTCCCAGGAGGTCAAAGAGGACTTAACGGTACGAAACCATACCGCGGCATCACCCGAGAAAAGTTCTATAGCTGACTGGAACAAAAGTTCTGTCTTAACATTACGGGATTCTGCCAATTCAGTTACTCTTTCAATAAAGTTAAACACAGACTTAGGGTCGCCATTAAATTTGACATCCCATTTCGAAAGCTTAATAGAATGAGAGTCGGGGTTTGTAATATTAATAACGGGAGGAGGTCTATCTTCAGTTGTAGTTGAACTAGAAGAAGATATTTGGGTAGTTGGGGTAGCTTTCTCTATTAAATCTTGCTCTAAGAGTAGGCAAGTGGCTCTAGATTCATTTCGGAAAGTAACCTGATCAGCAGTAGGGGATTCGGAAAGGGGAACTCGTTGAATTCTACCTAATAGATGTGCTATCCTAGACTTAACACGACGGAAACATGAGTCGGTTGAAGAACCTTCAAATTCTTCAACTAATTTCGAAATACTATCAATGGAGTTCTGTATTGCCAGACTCTCGTCATTAAAGTTTAAATCATCTAGAGTTAAGTTACTATTTGAATCTTTAGCTAACAATTTTTTTAAAATCTTACGTTTCTCATCAATTTTCCTTCCAGTAATTGTTCCTCTTATTTTCAATTCATAGTTAACTTCTTCAGTAGTTAGAAAGTTTACTTCAAAATCAGACATGTTTAAAAGGATTCAAGTTTTTTAATTCGCTAACAACAAAAAAGTTTTAAAGTGTGTTTAGAAGTAACGATAGACAAATTGGGGTGAATAATTAAAACTAAAAGTTTATTAAGATTTAATGACAAAAAAGTTTCTAAAGAAAAGATACTCAGGCCCCACACGCTGGGCGCTATTAATGTGTAACCCCTTTTTTTGATGTTAAAGGCTCACAAAGGGTTAGCCAAATGCGGACGGCACTCAGGGGGTAGGAGGAGAGCGAGTCGTGGGTCGAAGGAGCAATTGGGCGAGTATCTAGGAAGAAGGAAACATAGGAAATATTTACAAATCGGTAAAGGGCGCCACTTATTTTTTTTATAGTGAAATAGGAAAGAAAATAAGAAACCTATTGAGAAATAGTTTATCAAATCTGAAATGGTTAGGGAACACACTTTAATTGAGCTATATCCTTAAGTCAATAATTATTTTAAACTTACCTTATTGATTCTACAATTCCTTGAATCCTTTTGTCTTATTAAAATCTAAATCTTTATTAAACAAGAGGTTTGAATCAGAACAGTTACTGGGAAGGTATAAGAAATAAATACTCAACGATATCAATAAAAACAATAAAACAATGTATTTAAAAAAAAATAATAAAAAAAAATCACCAGTATTAGTGAGAACGGTTATCACCGAAATACTAACACTTCTGTTCATACAGTGAAAGATATTAACCAGTATTTGCAATACGGTTATTAAAAAACTAATATTCCTGTACATATAATATTACAGATCTTATCTAAATTGCATAACTTATTTTCGATAAACGAAAGTATGTAGAGAACTCAATTAAAACAAAATATATACTGAAGGTATATTTCCTTTCTTTAAAAACAAAATTCAGTTCTCTAAAGAGTGCACTCTGAGTGTTCTAAATATCTAAAGATTACTATTATACTTGAATACAAATATGAAATTTATCAATACAAGTACCATAGAGGCGATAATCATGTAAGATTACGATTGAACACCAACACTTTGAAGAAAGTTAAAAAACAAAATTTAAAAACACTACATATTTATCATTCCATCATAGTTCCATAGATTTTAATAGTAACTAATGTTATTAACTGAATTAATGCCGCTAAAAGCTTATAACAATTTAAATTTAAATAGAATCACTATAAAAAGTTTCCAAAAGCATATTCTTCCGAATAAGCACTAAAATTGTGACTGTTTCTTAGAATATTCGCAGTTCAACTAAGTATCGAACATAGAGAAATAACAGAAAGAATAGTCGAAAGTTTACCTTGTAATCCGGAACAAAAAATCATACTTCGTGACCGGAAAGTCACGCTTCTACTATAAAAAGGCTTCTTTAAACATACCATAATTAACCAAGAACCATGTAGAATTAAACATCAGCACATAGGAAATCATCTATAAAACCATCCATAAGGTTTTTAGATCACTAGGTATCCATTTACCTCGGTACCATATAATTTTATAAAAATTTCCAAATGGAGTCTTCCAACAGACAGCACGTAGCACCATGAATTTATTGATACCATGAATCAAACAGATTGTACTTCCAATTTAAGCACATCTACATCCAAATTGAAATGCAGTATTTTTTCAAACACTTCCGATACGGAATAAACCAAGAACAAACGGTAATCTTAATGCTGTGAATTAACCGGCAGCCATTAATTTTCGCAAACGAGGGAATTCACTTCCTTTCGCTTGCTACGTAAAATCGTCAGTGCTGTTCAAAAGGCGCTCATCTCACCCCGGTTGCTTAACTCGGGTCTTATCGAGTATTTACGCTCGATATCCGCTTCCGCCTGTCAAAATTTGAATCCAAAATATGTATCTGACCTTGGAATAGGTAAGGTTGGTTGCATACCGACAAAAGTGTAAATGAGAAGATAATATTATTTAAGGTGGTTTTTTGGAAATGCTACAAATTTTCTAAAAACTTTTTTGCCTCACACTTGATTTTAATTCATGTGGCTATACTGGAGACGCTATTTTGAATTTTGACTTTCCTCGGCAATTTTTCAAAAGCAGGGATATGAGTGTTATTTTTTTTTTGTTAAATTGAGATACGATATTTTTCTTTATTAAAATTATTGTTTGCTTAAATTCTAGTTTCTACTGTGGTAAAAATTAACTTTTATTTACTCACCTTCAAAAACGTGTAAAGCTCTTTGCCACAACTTAAAACTTTTAATATGTTTGGTATTTGCTGTTAGTGATGTTTCATTCAAATCTTCCAAAGTAGTATAAAGTTCCTTTACAATTTCTTCTTTAGTGTACGGTTCTTCATGTAAAGTTGATTTAACAATGGAAATCATTTCGTTTAAATCTACTGAAAGGGATTGTTGTAATTCTGACAATCGTTTTATGGTTCTCCATTGAAGACCTCTTTGTTTTGCTATTACCTAAAGTTTAAATATCAAATTTTAATGCTTTGGTTGTAACATTAAAACGTCCTAAAAGGCGTTATTTCCCTAGCTAGCTCACTAAGTCGTGGGAAAATTTAGTCAGAAGACGTTTTAAATTTTTTTATGTCAAAAAAAAATTTTTGTAGTTAGTTTGAAATAAAAAAAATTCGAAAAGAGGTTGACCTTAAAGGCCATCCTTGCAACTTCCCGCTAGTTTTCAACCGCAAAGCTATAGTAACGTGACGTATTTTGACGTTTTTTACTTTTTTTGAAATGTTTAAAAAGCCATAACTTTTTAACGCCTTAAGGCCAATTCTCACATAGCAGCGCCGCAGCAGCGCGTCGCGTAGCCGCAAATGCGGCTCCATAAAGTATTCATTATTTTAAATGGAACGGTTCCCACATAAGCAGAGCAGTGCGGCAGCAGCACAGCGCGTCGACATCTAACGCCTTCGAGAGCGTTGTATGCTGCTCTGTGCCGCGCCGCGCTGCCAAGTGGGTATTAGAAAGCAGCAAACACTGCTGAGGTTGATGTTATTTGGTTAATATTTGCCATAAACTACAGAAAGCTAAATAAATAAAAAATAATTTTTATGAATGATCCTTAAGAAAACAACTAGATGGATTTGGAACAAATAACAACTCCTTTTATAGATTTCTGTAGAATAGAGAAAGATTCTATATTTGTTTATTGTTAATATTCTTAAGTAGATGTCGTTAATTTATTAGAATATTCGTTTGGTATTTCACATAGTCAGCATTTATTAGATATTGCCTTTTTTATGCAAGGGTGCAGTTTTATTTTTTATTGTTGGATATTGAGTAGTTTATTTTTAGTTTTTATTGAAAAATAAACCTAGTACATATATACGTATAAAGGGTACATACAGGTACGTGATCTAACAACATCAAATCGAATGTTGATATTTTGATTTTGTCCTTTGTTTAGTTAGATATTTTTGGTAAAAACAGAAGATGGAAGGCAAAATCGAGTTGTGCACCCAACAGCTTCTTTTTTTTCTTTTTCTGATAACAATACAGCAAATACATAATCATCTCTAGACGAGGAGCTCGACATTTTAAAAATCGTTTGTTGTTTTAAATAGTCTAAACACTACTGGGACAAATGTTTCGCAACCGCTTCGCTCGTGATTCTGCTGCTACTGCACTGCTTAAGTGGGAATGCCATCATGGTTTTTGCATCGCGGCGAAGTTGTGAAGCGCTGCTGCCGCGCTGCTGCGGCGCTGCTATGTGAGAATCGGCCTTTCTTCGGTTTTGATGTTCAAGATGGCATTCGACGCAGTTTTTTGAGACCTAAAAACGTTACCTGAAGTGCAAAATCGGTTAGTCAAAAAATCTCTAAGTTATTGAAAAAAAAACACTTTTTTTGAAATTTTTCGACAACGATATCTCACGAACGAGTCAACCGATTTTAATTTGCAAAACGGCATTTGACGTGGCTTTTTAAGCTTGAGAGCTGATTAGGTTATGAAATTGATCAATGCAATAGCCAAAAAGATATGCCCAAAAAACATCATTTTGACCAATTGTTTTTTTCGGTTATTTTGACATTTCTCGAAATCTACCGGCTTGAATCGGTTCAAACTTGCAGGGAATCTAAGTTAGATGGAACTCTTTGGAATGCTTTTTATTTCATTCCGATCGGTCAAGCCGTTCAAAAGTTATAAGAGGTTTACATACATACACACACACATCCACACGTACATACAGACATACAGACACCCTCGTAAAAATAGTCAGGGGAGGTTCCTAAGACCTCAAAACGTTGAGATCCGATGAAAACTCGATTTTCGAAAAACGTGGTGAAACCAATAACTTCCCGATTTAAAAAAAAATTTTAATTTTTTTTAGCGGGAAGTTAAAAATAACAATTTCAGACTGGCAGTAGGGATAATTAAAGGTGGTCAATCGCAAATTAATGTTGAAAGGTAGTTTAGAGGAAACTGGTGATGTGAGGGAAAGGCTTGATGGAAACTACAGCTGCCAAGGACAGGTTTATTATTCTTTAAGCTAGACGCAACAATTCTTCCCACCGCCGGAATACACACTAACAGTGACTAAGCAAACTATCAAAAACCGTCTGCATGAAGATGGTATTCATTCCCATAGACCAGTAAGACTAGTAAGAGCACCTACTACCACTTCGTTATAGAAATCGCACAGAATGTCTTTCGTGGACAGAAAAATACGTATTTGAATTGGGTGGAAGCAGAATAAGCCAATGTCCTATTCACCGACAAATCACGGTTCAGATTCGTTTGCTTGGATAGAACCAAGTTTATTGACAACAAGTTCTTTAACCAATAGTTCAACGGTTTTCCTAACTAATCTACATGCACGACAATGCTTTACTTCATGTAGCACGACAAGTCTAATAGTTCCAGGAGGAGAACCTCGCTATTTTACCATGACCTGCTCAGTCGCCAGATCTTATCCCCAATGAGCATTTATGAGACATGATTCAATCCCATCATGGCTAGCATTTATGGACGTCTTGGGTTCGAAAATGACCTTAGAGAGCAATGGAAACTTCTGCCACAAGAAGCGATGGACGAGAGAGCTTTAAGTATGCCTAGGAGATGTCAGATGAATTGCTATGTTTAAAATCCTTTAAATTTATTAGACATTAAAACAATTAAGGAAAAACGGTTTTTACTGGTGAAAGATCTCAAGGTAGAATTGGTTGTTTTTTCTTTCATGAGTAACATTGAATTTATGTGTGCTCAAACAAAATTTTATATGGATGAAACTTTTAATAATTGTCCAAAAAATTTTTTTCTAACTGATTTGTATACATGTCTATGTCAATGATTCATGTGCCCCAGAAATTTTCAAAGTCAAATTTTGAACATTATCATTGTAAAAAATTAGCCAATATAACTTTGTGTAATGTCTATCAAATAAATTTAATGGTAAATATGAGGAAAATATGGTTAAATTAACTTTATAGAAATAAAGATTTAGTATAAATAACACCTGTGAGGGGTTGCTAGTCCCCATCGGGCGCCTCCCCGGATGCAGATAGGGGAATGCCTTCCAGATATGGATGGTACTGGGGAAATAAAATACTCAGGGCGAACCAAAATTAGCATTGAGAATTGATGTTGGCAGCGGCAACACCAAAACCAGGCTGAGGTTGAAGATAAATGATATCGACAAGGCTTAGCTGTGGGCACTTGTGGGTAGAGTTGAAACAACGGTATGGTTACAACACTGCGATGCGGAAAGCAATGGAAAACTACCGCATTATGTTTCCCAGGAGAGAAAACAAAAAATGGCAACAAAAAATGGCTCCCGGAATTCCTTTAATGGAAGAATCTCCCGGCTCAACATGGTAAAGTCTAAAATGCGTATTGCTACATGAAACGCGAGAAGCCTTTACGCCGCAGGCGATTCAAGAAGTAAAAAGATTGAAAATCGACATAATGGGTATTAGCGAGCTACGCTGGCCCGACTCAGGAATATGCCAAAATGAACACGGCAACCTTTATTATTCTTGTTATGACCCCAATGATAGAAACCACAGAAACCGAGTAGGTATTTTTGTATCGGGGATACATTGCGGTGCAGATATAAATTGTACACCAATATTAAACAGATTAATGCTGCTCCAACTGCAAGGACAACCACTCAAGATCAATATAATTCAACTATATGCTCCAACGGCTGAAAAAGGATATGACAATGAGGTCGAAAACCTGTATACCTTACTGGAAGGAATACTGGAAAAACGCAGTAAAGATGATATCACGTTAATAATTGGCGATTTTAACTCAAAAATCGGTCAGAGTTCTTGGCAGGACATAGTCGGTAAATAGGGGCTAGGTACAGCCAACCACAGAGGCGATAGACTCTTCGAGTTCTGCTTGGAAAATGACTCATTTCAAACAAATGGTTCAAACTCCCAAAAAGATGGAACCAAATAGATTTTATACTGGTTAAGAAGCGTTTCAGGAACTGTATAACCAGAGTAACAACTTATCCTGGAGTTGATATTGGTACTGAACATGTCCCACTGGTTGCAGACATAAGACTTAGATTAAAAAGAATAAAAGACAAACAAAAGAATAAACGAATAGATACAAACGCCCAAAAAACCCAGAAACGAGAGAACGGGTCCAACAGGAACTCAACAATGAATTAGCCTTGTTAACAAAACGTATAATAAAGTAGAACACCTATGTCTGATCTGAAGAATGCTCTAACAAGTATATGCGACAAAAACCTACAACCAACACATAGAAGTAAGAGGAGCAAATGGATGACGAAAGAAATCTTGAATATGATGGAAGATCGACGATTGGCTAGATACAATAAAGCAGAATATAATCGAATTAACAGTGACATTAAAAAAGAAATTAGGAAGGCAAAAGAAGACTGGATGAGGGATAGGTGCAAAAAAATGGAGGAGCTTGAAAACCAACACGACTCTTTTCAAATGCACAAGAAAATTAAAGAGGTCACCAGTCTATCCATTACTTTATTTGATTCACGCGGAAGCCCGATAGTAGAAGAAGGAGAGATAAGAGTGACTTGGGAACAACATTTAAAAGATCTATGTTCTGAAACCAGGTCGAATCCCCTGAACAACCAGGACGTAGCACAGGGACCCGAGATTCTTAGGGATGAGGTAATACATGCAATTTCGATAGCTAACGGGGATCCCCATAGAAATTCTTAGAAGAATTGAACCTAAAACATATCACAAAACTATTTAACATGATATACAACACCGGAAAAATCCCAGAGTATTTGTTAAAATCAACTTTTGTAACAATCCCTATGAAATATCGACCAAAGACTTGTAGCGTTATAGGCTCATAAGCCTAATGAGTCATTTGCTGAAAACCTTACTTCGGATTATACACGCTAGAATAGAGATGAAATGTTTGCTTGACCTAGACGATGCCCAATTGGGTTTTAGAAATGCCTTTATGGAAATCGTGAGGCTTTGTTTGCTTCCAATGTTCTTCTACAGAAGTTTCACGACCAACGTAAGGATGTTTTTTCTTGATTTATAGACTACGAGAATGCTTTGGACAGAGTTCAGCATTCAAAATTAATCGAGATATTGAAACAAATTCAGCTGGATGATAAGGACATAAGAATAGTTAAGAATTTATACTGGGGCCAGATGGCTGAAATTCGGACGGGTGCAGTTAGAACATCTGCTATAGAAATGTCTTCTCTTCTGTTTAATCTATACTCAGAAAAGATCTTCAAATATGCCTTAGAGAACACAGACCAGGAAATTAAAGTGAATGGTGTCTTGCTCAACACAATTAGATACGCTGATGATACCCTCATTATATACAATAGTATGGACGGACTTCAACAACTTATTGATTGACCTCGTTACCAACCAAGAAGTTCTGCGAAGAGCAAATAGCGAAATACAATTGCTAACAAATATCAAATGTCTAAAAATCGCATATCAGGGTTATGTCCTACGAGGAGAAAAATGTCATCTGTTGCAACTCATAGTGAAGGGTAAGGCGTGGAGTTGGTCGCAAGCAAATATCTTGGCTTAGGGACATCAGGGAATGGACTGGAATCCGTGAAGCTGGAGTACTTTTTAGAATGGCTGAGGATCGAGGATCTCCACTCTAATCGACAACGTTCGGGGGACCGAACACAGTACGTAAAGAAGAAGAATAAATATATTTAAAGTTGTGTAGTTCTAATTTGTACTGCTCATTGACGGGAATTCGAGTTTGAGGATTAGGGTAAATTTTAACCCTTACGTGCATGCCATCCAAACAAAGGAGTTTTAGATTTTTTTAAATCGTTAAAATCGTCTAATTAAAACCTTTAAAAAGTTACGGGAAGGAAAAAGTATAGAGTTTTATTTGTTATGTAAATTAAATAAAGATGAAAAATATTAACAGTTTGAGCTGAAACCGTATATTCTTACAGATACAATGCAAATTTGAATGCAATGTATAAATGAATCTTAATATGAATTTCAAAACCTTCTCAACAAATTTATAAATCTAAGATGAGCTTTTGACTTTATGATAATTACCTGCGCTGTAAGTCTACATTCGATAACTCTACAGTTAAAATCAGCAGTTGCAGCTTTATTTAGTGTTGCCATACTGTGTGCTACAACAAAAACAGCTTTGCTAGGTAATGAAACATCGGTTGATCTTAGTGGGGAGAATTCTATGTGTTTAGCACAACCTAAAATGAAGATGTACCTATTATTTTTTTGAAGGCCAGATTGTAGTGACAAGATAAATTAATTACCTTCTGTTGCTAAAAATGCTATAGCTTGATCCATACCACCGCCTTGTGTTCCAATATACCTTTCGGATTGGGCACAGAGGTCCGCTAGTTTTTCTTTGGGTATGGGAAACTGAAAATGTACGTAAAATTATTGGTGTTAAGTTTTTGAATTTAATGAATTTTGAAATGATTGTTAATTTTTCAATTTTTCTCATTTGTCATATCGTCTTAAAACTTAAACCTTTTGGTCATTTTTTTGGATCCTTAAAGATTTTAGCAATTTTTTTATATTTTTATGATATTTTTTCTTTTTTTAGATTATTCATCGCTACTTTTAATATCCTACAGTTTTTCTTTATTTAAGGATTTATTTTTTATACTTTTTTTTATTACCTTTAAACTATTCACGATGTTTTCCGGTTTTTTAAAATTACTTAATTTTTTTTTATTCTTTTTCTATTTTTACAACTTTTTAAAGTCGCTCTTTTAATACTTAGTTATTTTTTATTGCTACATTAAATTATTTACAGTTTTATTAAATTTTCTAAGATTTCCATTATTTTTCGTATTCAAGATGTTTTCCACTGTTTCATAATTTGTTCCAAGTTTGTTTTTCTAATTTTTTATGATGTTTTTTGATATTTTTAATTTTTTTCGAATTCTTTACATTACTTTTCTAATTTTCGCAGTTTTTTTTCATACTTTTCTTTTTTTCGATGTTTTTCTCAATTTTAATTTCTGGGTTTGTTTATACCTATTTTCTAAGGTTTTTTCTAATCGCTCCTGTTTTTTAGATTTCCACATATTTTATTCATTTCTGCGTTTTTTCTTGATTTTAAGTATTTTCAATTTTTTCTTTTTTTTTTTTCGATCTTTTCTCACTCTCTTATTTCTAACTGTATAATCTAGAAATCGAAACAAAGCGCTATCCACTAGTTCTCTACAAATAATAGTTGTCAAACGATGTTAGAGAGTTGTTGTAACCATCTATTGGATTGTTTTAGTTTGGAAATCCACCAGATTATATTCGGTGAGATTTATTTTAATGTTTTCGCCGTGATTATAACCTGGAAACAGGTGTCTCTGATATCCGAAGTCTTCTTTTTCGATTCGATAGATATTTTGCGTTCATTTTAATATCTGTTGTCTTCGTGCTAACTAGGTACACCTCAATAAAAGTAAGTAATTTTTATTGTTTCAGTTATTAATTTTATTTGTATAAATTGCTCAAATTGAGGCGACTTTTTTTTAAATATTACTAACATCTAATTTCAAGTAGCTTCACTTTCGCCAAACACCAGTTTTTTTTTATCATCTTTGATTGAATTTACACGTGTATTTAAAATTAATTTATTCTCAATATTATGGAGAAACCAGAAAGTGATTCTAATTGATTGTAATTCATTAAGGGATGGAATTCTGATTATTAATTTCATTATTAGGGTTATTGCCACATCTGTGAGGAGTCCGCCACTTTAAGGAAAGAAAGCCGAATTTTCAAGTTAATTTCCCTTTCTTCCGAGGAAGAAACTAATTTTGAATTAACCGAAGACCATTCAGTTCATATCTGGAAGAAATTTATTTTAAAGTAACCGAAGAATATTCAGTTCATCCCAGGAAGAAACTCATCCAAGGAAATCCTTTCCGAAGAATCAACAAAAATAAGATAAGAGTTTAAATTAATTTTCGAACTAAAATTTAAATTTAATATTTACCTACTGACTATTTTTAAATATAGTTATTTATTATACAAGGGAAAAAAGTATTAGAGTTTAGCCCGAGGTTGTGTTGTCTCCCGACGCGAAGCGGGGGGAGACAAAAAACCGATATATTTTTCCCGTGTATAATACACTATTTTTTTCTGTGACGACGATTTAATATTTTAAATAAAATCAGAAAATTACTGATGCAAAATTTGAATTTTAAAACTAGTAGGCTTTTGTCCTTATAGTGACAATTAGACCTGCGTTATCAATCAACTATCTGTCAATTTGATTCTGTAATTTGATATATATCCGGGAAAAAAGTAATAATTTCATAAAAAGTGACGTTTTGTGACCCGTTAACAGAGATAAAATGTCAAACTTTTTTCTCGTCGCAGAAAAAATCATTTAAAACTGGTGTTTGAGTATTATTTGCACTATTTGTACTCTGGCGCCCTATTATCTTATGATTGGGAAGGACTCAGAAAAGAAGCCACGAACTCAATTGAGCTAGCTAAGGGTTATAATTCCTTCAGTGGGAATTTATAAGGCTACATTGTATCGATGAATTAACTCAAATAACCTTCTATTAGGAACTAAAAATAAATACACACTCTTATAAGTGGATAATTATTTTAATAAACACTTAAGTGTGTAACGTTTGCAAACGTTATTTGTGGCCTGGCCTATTGACTATTAAATTTTTAGAATTTCCTTGTTAATTGTGCGGCGTCGCATCAGTTTTGGTAGGAGAATCATAATTTGCTCGTATGTTTCGACGTTAAATAATTTCATTTTATTTTGAGAATTCATTAAGTTTAGTTGATTCTTCACTTTCTACTACCCTCGTTTCGGTGAGTAAGAATTTAATTATTTTAAATTTTAGTTTGTAAAAATCCAAATTTGGTGAATATTTTATTTGATATTTAAGTTTATTCCTTTACTAACATTTAATTATTTCGTTCACAATCGCTTGTCAAGAATCAGTTTTTTATTGAGTTAAAATATAAACATAGTAAGTGATTAATTTTTTCTCGAACTTTGGAGAAAACCTTTAGCGATTGTGTACGAAATTAAGGAATTTATGGTCGGAGATTGATTGCCTTTTTTTAATTTCATTAGGGCTGATGCCACTTTTGAAGAGGGTCCTAGGGAGATTGTGAATTCTCGATCCAACCATTTTTTTGAAATCATCTTTACAACTTTACCGTAATCGAAACCACTATTCCTGAAGTCACCACCAATTCTTCTAAACAACCAATTACTGTTTGTTCCGAGGACCACAAAATAGAAATCCAGATACTACTTTTGTTATCGAAGACTCCGACAGAAGACATCAAAAACAATCAAAGATAAGATTAAATTAATTACAATTAATTTCAATTATTTTGCTTAACATCAAATCGATTTTTAATTCTTGAATAAACAATTTAAAACTGATTTTTTCTCTATTATTTGTATGTCTGTATTTGGCGCCCTTATTTATTTGTTTGGGGAGAATTAAAAAAAGAAAGCCAGAAGGAAGCCACGAACCCTGGTGTTAAAGCCCCACTGTTACGCCTATGGATAGTTCCGAGCACCAACCCCTACCCCGCCGGTGGTTGCGAATACGACCCGGCATGTTTCATGTTATCACTTCTCGACAGTACTTGGTTTAAAATAGAACGTAATATTCTAATGTCGTAACTATTTTAATATTTACAGTTTTGTATTATATGATTGTGTATTTTCAATAAAAGTGTTTTGTTAAATATTAATACAGTCCACATAATTATTTATATCACAAAGTAGTGACCTACCACAACACCTGGAGCTAGCAAGGGTATTTTTTACGTTACAAGTGATCCAAATAATGAATCTAAACCATTTTCAAGTTCACTTGAACACACACAAAAAGTTTAATCAAAATGAGTACAGCCGTTTAGGAGGAGTTCAGTCACATACAGACGCACAGAACATTTTTTTATGTATAAACTATAGCTGACTTCGTACCGCATAATTCAATTCAATTTCAATTTATTTAATATACACCCATTTTTATAAAAATACATATACATTTTGTTTTTATATTTAAGAATTATTTATATACTTTATAAAGGAGCCGGAAACAACCTATAGACCTAGGCGGAATGCCTGTATTGTCTTTTAATGTTTTTCCCGGTTCCTTTGTTAATTATGTAATGATTTTAACAATTTTTGTAAAGTAAGTAGGTATCATTATACATAATATGTTGGATAGATGTGGAGAAAGATGCAAACACAAACTATTTTCAGACAAGCCAGGAGGTCAATCGGTAATTAGGTACTTAAGCTTTTATACCATAAAGCCGAAAAGAGACAAGAGACGTTATAGATATAGACTTATTAAGACAACAATTTGTAGAAGGCGTGAGGTGAATTTATTATATACTTTTTTATTTCTTCTTTAAATCGTTTTTTGTTTTGAATTTTCTTAAGGCAAATAGGGAGAATATTGAAAAACTTTGGACCAAAGTAATAAATGGTTCGTTGAGTTAATGATTTTTTAAATAGAGGGACACATAATTCCATATTACTGGTCGCACGAGTTAAACGCGAGTTTTTTGAAGGATATTTTTCAAGTGAATTATGCATTTGAATTAAACATTGATAGGTATAAAGTAATTTTAAGTTCATGATTTTTGTTTCTTTATATAGAAGTTCTGTGGAGTGTAATTTGTTTTTCTTAAAGATAATTTTTAGTAATGTGTTTTGGATTGTTTGTAATGTTTGAAGTGTAGTGTTAAAGGTTCCTCCCCAGGCGGTAATACAGTATCTTAATATTGATTCAACTAAGGAATTATAAAGAATTATTAAATTTTTACGGGACAGAATATCCCTGAGAATATAAAATTTATATATTAAGGCTCTTAGACGCTTACTAATATGCATAATATGGTCAGACCAACGCATATGTTGATCTATAATGACCCCTAGATACTTAATGGAGTAAACTTTTTCAATTTGTGCACAGTAACAGTTGTCATTATTGCAATTTAAATTATGTAGTGTTATATTAATGCCTACAGGTTGATTTGTAGTTAATGCTGAGAATGTAACAAATTTCGTTTTATCAACGTTGAGGGTAAGTTTATTATGATTTAACCATGTTCGCAACTTAAGTAAATCGGACCCAGTAGAGGTTTTTAATTCATTCCAGTCCGTTCCAGATACCAGGAATACTGTGTCGTCAGCGTAGCAAATTAGATGCCCATTAAAGTCATTTAGATGAGTGATGTTATTAATATATATTAAAAAAAGTATTGGGCCTAATACAGTTCCTTGAGGAACTCCGATTTTTACTTCCGAAGTAGCACTTATTTCACTCCCAATTTTTACCCTTTGTGTTCTTTTTGTTTAGTTTGCTAGTAAATTATATGCAGTACCTCGAATCCCATAGTTGCTTAGTTTGTTTAAAAGGATCTGATGAGAAACCGTATCAAAAGCTTTGGCAAGATCAAGGAAAACTGCTATACTTTTCGATGATTCATCCAAAGCCAACGTTTTTTGTCAAATTTTTTGAATTTTGTTTTGTTTTTTTGAAGTAAAACTTCTTATGGCGCGACTAGGGTAACTCAGTAATTCTAACGGACGTGACGTCATTCTAATGTAATGGAAACAAACCTGATACAAAATACCTAACACGATTCCGCCTACTATATTAAATAAAAGTTAAATCTGTAATTGTATGAATTGACAGCTTGTCAACCAATATACATTGGTGGTGAATAGTTTAAATTTGTGTATAAAGTGTTTGTTTTAAATATGAATAAACAAAGTGGATTTATTAATGAAGAAAGTGATGAAAAAATATTGAATGAAAATGAGTGAGTACTCTATATGCATACATTTTATTTTTGGTGTATAATTACACTATTTATACATAATTATTTATACCTAGCTATTTTCGTTTTATAGACTTAAAGAGCTAAAAAGAAAAAGAAATTGTGAGCGTCAAAGGGCATATTATCAGCGCCAGAAAGATTTGAAGAAAAATGAAAATGAAAAAAAGACGAGACAGCGACATTCATTATGATTAAGTTTATATACATACATTCTGACAGTAAATAATTGTTTATAGGGAAGCTTTACGTTAAGTAAAGAAGCATGTTGCACGTTTTTGTTCATAAAATAATAATATTCGAAATGTTTTAACACTTGCTTATACTTATTTTAGGTTTGGTTAGGTAGCCATAAAGACCATAAAACCACTAGTCAGGATGGCTGATCTTTTACCAGCAATAACAGATCCTTCGTAGAACTGAAGAAAACAAACTCAACTCAGGATTTTAAATTTTATGGAATATGCTATAAATTGCTACAAAATGAAATGGTTATCTAACTATCAAAGGCTCTTGTGTTGTGTTGTATTACAATAAGGTAGATACAGCTACAAAATCACACATTCTAAACGTAATGTGTGTATATTTTTAATATTGTTTACCTATTATTGAAGTAAAACTTCTTTAGGCGCGACTAGGGATAACTCAGATTTATTTTCTAACGAAAGTAATTGTAACGGAACGTTACAATTCTGACGTCATATTCTAACGTTAGATTCTAACGGAAGATTCTGATGGAAGTAACGGGTGTGATTTCAGCTATGGGAGGAGCTTAAATTTTCAAAATTTATTTATGAAATTTTCAAAATTTTCAAACGATTTTAAATACATTAATGGTATTTAGAGAGTAAAATCTATGTTTCACATTTTAGTTATCATAAACCTATTATTTCATATATAAAAAATAATGCTAACTTTCAAATTCCTATTTCTAATGAATAATATAAATATAACATTATATCATTTTTTGTAAAGTATATAGACAATAAATATAATTGAATTGTAATTAAATATTTATTTTTCGATACGTACGTCAAAAAGTTTTACTTCAATCGCGCGTAAAGGTTACACGCACACTCTTTTTTTATTGTTTTCAATGCTTTTTTTTTTGTTTGATCGTATTTTCTCGTTAATTATCAGATTTCCACAATTTTTTTTGTTTTTTTTTTGTAATTTATCGATTTAATGTATTAGAAATCAGCTTTAGTATTTAATTTAGTAAGAAATTCTCGTTTAAATACATGTGATACCTTACGGTGGCGTCATAGTACTTATTTAAGTAGTTATTATTCGTTTAAATATATGAGATATTAACTGCGCCATTTTTCGGTGGTGTTATATAACTTAGTTTATAAAAGTATTTTTTTAGCTTTCGTTTATCTCCATTTTTTTTGTTTTTTGACTATTTTCCATTCTGTTTTTGTTTCTAGTTTATCTATTTATTTATGAATCAAAATTTAACACCATCTACTGGATTTTACCACACCCCACATGTTGAATAATCTAGAAATCAAAACACAGTGCCATCTAACGGGTCTCTATCCAATCTATATGTCAAAGGTTTAAGTTAACTAACTTAAACTGTCATCTATTAGGAATTCGTAGAACTAAACAATAAATGTCACTAAGGAATCCATTTTACATACACATCTACTGAAGAAAGTTTATATATGTAAAAAACAAAACAATTTCAATCAAAATCATCAAAACATAAAACACAATGACAGCAAATTTTATAACCCTATAATAAAGAAGTTGATAAAATAAAACAGGTAATTAATTTATAATTACCCCTAATGCTTGAGTCGTAGCCAAAGCAGCAGCACTAACTAAAGCACTACTACTGGATAATCCAGCACTTTGTGGTACGTTTCCACTAGCTATAACTTTCATTCCTTTTATTGGTATATCTTTTGGTAGGATCTCAAGAACACCCTTAACACCACATAAGAAATATTGGAACCATTGCGGTGCTCCTTCAGCTAGTATTATCCTGAAACAAAACAAGAAAAGCATCAAACTATTTTGATTTTAGTACTTCTGATTATTTAACTTGGACACTAACTGTAGCAACAAAAATTGGTAATCTTGGAAAGAACAATCGAATCTAATGTTATGCTTTACTTATAATGTTAGGTACTACTTACTCAAATTTCTGGATATCACATTCAAAATCTTCAAATCTGGGATCCACATTATGTAGAACCAATTTTTTATCTTCTTCTACAGAAACAGCTAATAGCACATCTTGCTCGAGTGCCATAGAGCATACTGAATATCCACAATAGTCTATGTGTTCTCCAATTAAATTAACTCTAGAAATAAGTCGTAGAGTAATTAATATTCTATAGAAATCATAGACTTATAATAACTAGACTGCGCTTCACGATTCACGCCTGTTATCCCAGTGCGAGAGAGAACAATATCAAAGCAGTGTTTGCTTCTCTTTCCAATATTCTTATATTTAAATTGTGCACCTAATTGAAGTGTATCAAGGAATTTATGTGGTAGGTATGCTACGCCCATTAGAAAAAGAAGCAAACACATCGTCTCATTTGCAGAATGGGCTTGAATTGGGATGTGCAGTCTTAGTATTTTAAATCAATGGTAAAAATCTAAACGATTATAGAAACTTCCTTTTGATAACCTTGTTCAGTTTGTTTATAAATCTGAATTTAAGTTTACGAAAAACTTTTTTATTCCATTAAGGGTATAAAAATCGCTTTATCAATTTTAATTTTATACTTGGAATATTGGAATGGACCGAATATAAATAAAAATAATTAATTTAATATTCATACAAAATAAGTTAAATAATAAATTCAAGTACTCAAAATTGAAATAAATCCATAAACAACAACATGCACCAGCAAAAAGTTCTAACAATTAAACACTGACAAAAATTAATCACAATTAATATAGCGTGGAGCACTGGCACAAATGAGTAATTCTATACACTACACGGTCAGCTGCTGCAAACTATAGGCGCCGCCTACTTTATACTTTATACCTACTCGGCGGTCGACCGACATGCGACATGCGCTACACAGAGCAAAAAGTTTGGGACGATGTAATAAAAGTTTCACTTTAAAAAGCCTTTCAGTGTCCAAAACTTAAATTTAAAATATTTTATATTTCACACAATTGTTAGTGATCTTAAGTGAAGTTACTTATGATCGCAAATGATCTTAAGTGATCCTTGTCGTTTCACATAATCGGTTGTAATCTTAAGTAAACTTACATATAATGGCCGGAATGGGACAATTCGACGCGGCCGATTCACTGCTGCCTATTCGACGCGGCCGATTCGACGCGGAGACAATTTAACGCTGACCCTTTCGACGCAGGGCCGATTCGACGCGAAGTAGAAGGCGAAATACTTATACATTTGGAGATAATAGAAACACGGAGGTGTTCCGAAAAACGAATTTATTTTTTATTGAAATGTTCTTTTATAAGTGTACATTCTATCCTAAAATTAATATTCTAAAGTCATTAAAACTACGTACTATTCTAAAATCAAATTGGTTAATGGATCTGCGCAAAATATTCAAAATAAAGTAGTATGGAGGAAGTACTGGCTTTGTCAAACACGTACAAAAATCCATCGCACGCAAACTAACGTTTTCCTTTTTCACTCAAAAATTCCAAGTTGATAAAAAATCTCGCAATGAAACAAGTTATACAACACAACTGATGAGGGCTTTAATTTGTGAGCATATTTATAATCTTAAGATTATGCCATTATAAATTTAAAGAAAGGCCCATATACTCCTTTGGCACTAATGATTACTCAATATTGGGAAAGCATTAAAGTAACTGTGTTTAGTGAACGATCCAGTTAAATGTTTTAAAATATTTTCGAAGGACGTGATTTTAATCCTTCTACCTATAAGTCGATTACAAAAATTGAAGCGTTAATACCTACCTGAGATACGCGAAGCTGCTTAATGACCATTACCGGTAAGGGTAATTAACTGTATTTGCTATTTTAAACAAAAAGTGACACACTGAGATTAAACATATTATGACCATAAGTGTAATGACAACTTCGCGTCGAATCGGCCCTGCGTCGAAAGGGCCAGTGTTGAATTATCTCCGCGTCGAAACGGCCGCGTCGAATGGCCGGCGGTGAATCGGCCGCGTCGAATTGTCCTAGCCCGATAATGAAAAGTGATGTCAAGTGATTGAATATAAAAAAATAAAAGTTTTCCCAAGTAACTTCCTCTTTAACCTTGTTTAAATTGTCTATAAATCTAAATTTAACTTATCGCGGAAGGTTGACAGATCAATCTTTTGTTGACATAAATACAGAGTTTCATTGCGGTAAAGTGAATTTTTGAAATTAGCTAGTCGGTCGAAAAATGGATCGGATCCGAGAACATTTTCGAGCAAAAATTGTTTACAATTTTCGGACAGGATTATCCCAACAGCAATGTCTCGCTAAAATGGTTTCTGTGTTTGGGAATGAAGCACCAAAACAGTCAACTATTACGAATTTCAACGAGGTCGCTCCAGTCTCAGCGATGATTCCAGGCTAGGTCCACCCAAAACCGCAGTCACATAGCAAAGCATTGATGCAGTTCATCAGCTAATTAAGGATGACCGCCGTGTAACATACCAGGAGGTTGAGGCATCTTGGGGATCCAAAAGATCCTATATGAAAAACTGGGTGTTACGAAGTTGGTTTCCCGTTGGATCCCTCATTTGCTCACAGAAGAGCAAAAAGCGGTTTGCGTCAATTGGTATCGAAAAACATATAAACAAAAAAGTTTATAGTATTGTTAGTGGCGATTAATCTTGGATTTACCCATACGAACGCCAATCGGCTCTGTGGGTGTTACACGATGAGGAAAAACCAAGAAATGAGATCCGTTCTCAAAGTGTGTCAAAGAAAATGATCCCAACTGTTGTTGCCCCAATTGCTTTAGAAGATCCAAAAACAGTTAATTCCGATTGGTATACAAACCTTTGTTTACCAAAAGTTATCGCGAAATTCTAACAAAGCAATATACAACGGCGAATTATCCTACAACAGGACAATGTAATTGCTTACTCTGCCCCAATCAAGTTTTTGGAGCTTCAAAACATCGAATTGTTAGACCATTTACCGTCGTTTTGGAGTAACATTATAATCTGTTAGAACAATCAGTAACTTACTTCTAACCAATATAACTAAATTTTCCAAAGCTAAAGTCTTACTCAGCACTTTTTCATTAGTTTCTATGAGCGTATCGCCTAATTACACTACGTTTAACGTGTACAATACCGCACTATGCTTTGTTTGTGTTACCACTTCACTGCACTAGTTCATGTGGTTTAGTTCTTTTGAGTCGTCTGGTCTGGTTCGTGTTGTCAAGTGTCGATGGAGCCTAGCTTCGTGGTTCTGGGTAAGTTTAGCAATAGTCTGTTTAGCAGTATCGATCCCCAGGACTTTGTGGATGTTACTGCTTCTGATGTACCAGGAGGCATCTACGATGTTCCTTAATAGCTTGTTCTGAAATCGTTGAATTATTTGTATATTAATTTCGCTGGCACACCCACATAGTTGTACGCCGTAACTCCAATGGGCTTGAGAATTTGATTGTAGAGTAGCAACTTATTATGAACTGATAATTTCACGTTACGTCCAAGCAACCAATACCTTTTTTTATATCTGATTCCAATCTCTTGTCTTTTCTTTTTAATGTGTGCTTTCCACGTTCTGTCAAGAGTGATGCCCAGATATTTTGCAGTATTCTAATGTGAAACCTGGGCATCATTTATTCTGATTTGTAAGTATTGACCCCTTTTATTAGTAAAATCAACATAAATTGATTTGATTTCGTTCAACTTGATTCTCCAAGCTTTAGTCCAATTAGTGATCCGATCTATGGAGTTCTGGAGGTTTTGCACTGCTTCTTCATAATTATTTTATGGTGTATAAAATGTACAGAACTGGTCTAAGGACACTTCCTTGTGGAACACCAACTCTAATCTGTCTCAAATCAGAGTATGCTTCCTCCTGCTTTATTCTGTAGCAATCTGTCTGATATGTATGATTCTAATAGTTAAGAGTACTGTTCTGGCAGCGTAGTAAAACCATGCATAAGACTTGGAGCTACCATCATGATACTGAACTGAAACAAGAACTTTTAGAATGGACTGAAGCTCGTTCTTCAGCTCCAAAACAGGTGAAGTAAGAACGATCGGCAGAAAATTATTACAGAGATGGTATAAAATTACAGGATGATTATTCGAACACATGTGTTCAAGCTGAGGGAGATTATATTGAATAAGAAAACTAATTTAAAAATACACCTTCTTTTTTTTGCTTTTAAAAATTTTTAACCAATCTGCAGCTATTGTAACGAAGAGAAAATAGAATTTGAAAAGTTCTAATTGAAGATGCGCAGAAAAATTACAATTAAAACTGCGAGCAGCACATCTGTTTATGTAATTAAGTCGACACATTCATTTATTTCTCTCTAAAACCTAATAACCTCTTCTAAATTAAGATATTATTTTTTAATCATTTAATTTGTCGATAATTTCTATTTAATTTTATAAGAAAGTCTGACACTTTACGTAATTTAATTTTTGAAATTTTGTAATTAAATTGGTTAATGATATTGGTAAGTGATCTCAAGTAATTCACATACTCGTGAGTGATTCTAAATGATGATCTAATCGGAAAGTGATCCTATATCAAATAAAGCTGTCTAATATGAAGGAAATCTAATACTAGCAAAAGTATATAAAACCATAAAAGAAAGGTTACGAATATAAAAATACCCAAAATGGTCTAAAAAAATTAATAAATCTTATGATATCAACAAAACAACACAGACAAAAACGTATTAAAAATTTAAGTTAAAAATTAGTTTTATAAGCTTAAAAACTACAAAACACTACAAGAAAATAGAAAAATTAAACTACGAAGTCGAAGAATTAAATGAAAGTCCAGGTGTTCGGAAAAAGAAGACAGAATAAAATGGAATCTATAAATTTCAGAAAATACAGAGAATATCAAATCTACGAAGTACAATGCTTCAAATGAAAAACTTGGAAAATTGAAAATCCAGAAGGATCCAGGAACAAAACATTGTATGAAATAAGACGACATTAATGATAGGTTGGACCAAACAGAACTCAAAAAAATAAAAATATGAGAGACAGAAACAACAGTTATATAAAAGACCTAAAATATAGCAAACATTTTCAGGAGGTTCTAAAGATTTGAGATTCGAATCCAATATTCGTAAGACGCCAATCTAAAGGAAAAAAGATTGAAGTCTAATATGTCTGGAAGTAGATGACTCTAAGGAAAAGCCAGACAAGAAAAGAAAGAAGAAGGCTTTGAAAATTTCAGAACGAAATCTATGAGGATGGATGGAGGGAAAAAATTGAGGATCTTAGAAAAACCTGATATATAAACACACAAGAAACTATAAATATTTTATATTCATATATTAAAAGGAAAAAAAAAAGAATAATATCAGGGCATCCAAGAAGAAGATGAAAACCTAGAACGCTGAAATACACCACTCAAAACAACAAAGAAAAATGCAAGAAAATACCAAATCAAAACAAATACTAATCTACTAAGTCCAAGATCTACGAAAGATCAAATGAAGAGGTCCAAGAACTGCACAAAAATTTTAATGTAATTAAATTGATTAGTGATGTTGGCAAGTGATCTCAAGTAATTCACTTACGCGATATATAGCACTCGCTTCGCTCGTGCTCTAAACATCACCTGCGTGCGCAAAAGCATACTTCACGAACTGTTTCATAAATAAATATTTTAAACTACATCTGCAAATCCGTTTTTGTATAAAATGCAAATTAAACATACTTACCTTCCTGGCACTCTCACTACAAAACTCGGCTGTTTGTTAAAGAAACCCGTAAAAACCTCAGTAATTTCCTGTAGTCGATTCGATACCGGTAAATCCCGAATTGGGATATTTTGATTCGCAATCGGTGCCATATTTACTTCAAGTTTATCGATCAAGAAAAAATCGTTTGATACCGGTTCTTATTGACAAATCACTACTAGATTGTACCGTTTAACGATAATTTTTAGGAATACACGTATGCATTTTGGTAATCTTTCAGCATTATTGAATTTGTTGATTTGATAGAATACGTCGCGGATTCTGTTAGGGTGATAACAAAATTTTTAATTTACACGTACAGATAACTGTTTATAATACGGTTTAGTTTATGAAGTTGGATAGTAGATGGCGCCTGGAGGGTATTGATTGTGACATCGCGGGAAATGAAACTATGTTTTTCAAAATTATGAATAACTTAAACAATACTTATCTATAATCTATATATATAAGAAAGTCGTGTTAGTTACAGTATTTATAACTCAAGAACGGCTAAACCGATTTGGCTGAAAATTGAGTAGTTAAGAACCAGGAGACGGGCATAGGATAATTTTTATCCCGTTTAACGGCCTTCCTTTACTACCTACTCCAATGCAAATTATGTATTTATTATGTAGTTCAATTAATTCTGTATAGATGGCGATGTAACTTAATTTGTTTGGATATCTAGGTAAGATAGTGTTATTTTTCTATAGAAAAACGAGAAACTAAAGTAAAATGAAAAATAGTCAACAAAAAAAAAAACAAAAGAATTGCGGCGAATAAAGTAAGAAAATACTTACTAAATCAAGTACAATAACGCCTAACGCCACCGTATAAATGAGTAATTCTTACTTAAGTAAGTATCATGACGCCACCGTAGGATGGCGCGGTTAATATTTCATAAATTAAAACCAGCAATTCTTACTTAATAAAGTAGGTACCATGAGTCCACCGAAAGATAGAGTAGTTGTATCTCATATATTTAAACGAGTAAGTCTTTCTAAACTAAAGTATTATGGCACCATCGTTAGGTGGCGCAGTTAATATTTCATATACTTAAACGAGCAGTTCTTACGAAATTAAGTATTATGACGCTACCGTAAGGTGGCACAGTTGATATCTTATATATTTTAAAGAGCAAAACTTACTGAAACAAGTACTAAGACGCCACCGTAAGCTGAGACAGTTATATTTCATAAATTTAAAGGAGTAATTCTTACATTACGACATAGTTGAGATCTTATAAATTAACACTAGCAATTCTTACGTAATTAAGTAATATGATGCCACCACAAGGTGGCGCAGTTGATATCTCATGTATTTAAAAGAGCAAAAGTACGCCACCGTTTGGTGGTGCATTTGATATCTCATATATTTAAATAAGCACCACAAGGTGGTGCATTTAATATTTCTGAATTTTTTTGATATATTTTAGGTCTTTTATATTCCAACCTTTATAATATTTGTAGAATTAAATGTTATTTTCATTCTTTCTGATACCTAGGCTTCCTTCTTTTTTTGAGATAACCTAGAATTCAATCTTTTTTGCCTCTTTGTAACTCTTAGGTTTAATGGAATATGGTCTGTATTTCTGTATCTTCATATTTTTATTGTTTGTAGTTGTAATAACGTAATAATAATAACGTTTATTCACTCATTTTCATATAGGTACAAAAATAAGTAAAGAAAAAGTTTTTTCAATAGCAATCTTGAGAAAGTACAATAAACATAGAACAATGAATAAGATAACAAGAATTTCATCATATTATAGTATGTATATCAAAAAAAAAACTGGATAAAAAAATAGATATGGCTGAAAGAACAAACAATAGGCACCTATTTATGACCTCTGAAGGTTGCGCATGGGCGAATTATGTGTATTCAAAAGTAATTCTTGCGATAACTAATTTTTAGAAAGTTTTCTATATTTTCGCCGTGTTCTGTGTCTCTGTGTCATTCCGTGGAATTTGTAATCGAATTTAAACCTATTTCCCGACTACCTAGAGCTCTGAAATTTTCAGGATAGCTAAGAACTGGATGACAATGCATGTTTCAAGTGTGTTTAGGCATATACATAGATTTCGAAATTTATACCGAATTGATATTAAACATGATCTAAGTTGTGTATAGATAATATTATTTTGAAAGTTATTAAATAAATCGTTCGTAGCGTAGTTGGTTAGGCGGCGGATCAGTCCACTTGTGACAGTTCTGTTATGTTATCATGATGGGATCGATTACGCGACAGAGAAGTTTTTTTTTCTTTTTTATTTTTGTTCTTACATGTGAAAACAGTAATTATTATTTTAACTGGTAATAAAATAAACTGTTTTAGAAAGTTTTTAGATACAACTACCCTTGATTTTGTTAACAAGGAAACAATCTTCTCTATGATCAATCACGGCGTTGTATGACTTAATATTTTTACAATGTCAGGGATGCTGTGTATTGTTGAGATGACACAAAATATGACCTATAAATCAGTAAAAAACTTTCTATTATAAAAAGTTCTTTTTCTACAAGCATGCGTAAAACAACACTTTCCCGCACGCATTTTAATTCAGAAAATATCTCTTTCCCGCACGGAGTGCGGGAAATACTTTTTCCCGCACGCATTTTTTTTTATTAATTAGAGATGTTGTTCGATAACTTTTTTGACAAATTATTGTATTATTATCTTTATCTTGTTGGACTACATACAAATAGTAAAAAAAATTAAGATTATTTTACATGAAAATAGGGATTTTTAAAATGTTTGTTTTTAAAAAAATCATAATTTATTAAATCACCCCTGTAAACCTTATTCAAAGCAACAACAAATTCACCTGTTTAAGTAGGGTTGCTATAGCTGCAGTCGTGTATTTATTGACACTATGAAAGATTTAATTGTCAGAATTGCATCTTTTCAAGTATCTGAATAGTAATCCAGGTGATTTTTAAAGTTTTGATTAAAAAAAATTAAATGGATAATTGCGATGAAGACCTTCCGCACAGTATTTTGGAGGCTGCTGCTGAGGCCAACCTAGAACTCCTTCCTGCGATTTCCAAACAAAGGTATGAAAGGCAGTATGATCATTTTGTTCAGTGGGCTCGTCAAAAGGGAACCAATAATCTAAAAAAAGAGGAAGTTTTACTGGCTTATTTTTTAGAACTAAGTAAAGTTATAAGACCCAATACTCTTTGGTCCCGATTCTCAATGATAAAGGCTGTTATGAAACTAAGAGAAAATTTCGATATTGGCAACTTCTACAAATTAATTACATTTTTAAAAAAACAATCTGTAGGCTTTTCCCCAAAAAAAGCCAAGGTTTTCAATAAAGAAGATATTGCCAAATTTATGGTCGAAGCTCCAGATGATGTTTATTTATTAATTAAAGTGGCCACTATCTTCGGTTTAGCAGGAGCTTGCAGAAGAGTAGAACTCACAAATATAACCTTAGAAAACATCGAGGTTAAAGAAAACTACATCACAATAAAAATAACTGATTCGAAAAATCACACATCCAGAGCTTTTGTAATCTCGGAAGAAGTAAACAACGGTAGATATTTTAAGCTTATTAAAAAATATGCATCATTGAGACCTTTAAACACACCTCATCGTCGTTTTTTTGTACAATTTAAACAAGGCAAATGCACTAATCAATGTGTAGGAATCAACTCATTTGGAAAAATGCCTTCTGAAATTGCGGCCTACCTAAAGCTTCCGGATCCTCAGTGCTATACAGGTCATAGCTTCAGACGCTCTTCTGCGACATTTTTGGCTGATTCTGGAGAAGAAATTACAAATATTAAGAGACTGGGTGGCTGGAAATCTACCACCGTTGCGGAGGGATACGTAGAAGATTCCGAAATAAAGAAAAAGAACCTATGCAACAAAATTTTAACACTAAATGAACCACAACCAGAAGCGCAGGAAGCGTGCCAATTAAACATGACTCCAGCTATATCCTTCAGTGAAAGCAGTAGACCAACTGTGGAGCAACAACTTAATTCGGCAATTAGCCTACAAAAAGCTATAAATTGTACTTTTAATATTAATATTAATAATAAATAATTTCAAATTTTGTTACGTTGTTAGAAGTTAAAATAAAATTTAAAAAATGTATAAAGTATCTTTTTTATGCTTGTAGAAAAAATATTGATCCTAACTCTTGCGGAAATTAACTTTCCCGCACTTAACTGCTTGCCCGAACTCCGCTTCGCGTCGTTCGGGCATCGGCAGTTCGCGTGCGGGAAAGTATAACTTTCCGCACTTGTTAGGATAATAACTATTTTGTAAATAGTGCTTATTTATTTATTTATTTATTTATTTATTTTAGGAAATTTTTATAGGATGAAATACTTAATTGATTGGGATTATTTTTTTTTCATTACAAATTTTGATTAATTAATATGTTTTTAATGAGTAAAGTTAAATTTATAGTGATAATATAAGTTTGGAAGAGAATTGTATATTTTTCTGTGCAAGTAAGTAAGACTGCGTTGACCAATAGTTTTTTGCATAAGAGGTGTTCTGACTACGTAGTGTTCCTTACTACGGTGTAACCTCTTTTTTCCTAGTGATGTTAAATGCTCGTTTTATAGAGGTTAACCAATGCGAACGGCACTCAGGGGGTAGGAGGAGAGCGAGCGTGGATTCGAACGAGCTAGATGATACAGTATTGGAAAGATATAAAGGGATATATTTACTAGAAAAATAAAAGATAAAAGAATTTAAAAGGGACTAAAGAGAAAATGAGAGAAATGATGGAAAAGGGAAAGGAAAATGGGCGCCACTTATTTTTTTATCATAAGGATGGGAAAATATAAGAAACCCAGATGGAAAAAATATTAAATATATATGTTGGATAAAATGATTTATCAGATGTTGTAGATAAAGTTAAAATAAGAAAGATATAAGAGATATAAGATAAGATAAGGTAAAATTAGGTAACCCGGCAGATGTTCTTGCTAAAATTTAAATTACACACTCTTATTTAGGATACTAAAAAAAATATACTTACACTTTTCTTTTACTCATCCTTATGGTTGTCAATCTAATCGGTAAGATAAAGATAAATTCAAAAAAGCACAATCTATTGCTTTAATAAAATAATATATGCTTAAGAAACGAAATCTATTACTTCAATAAAATAAGGTATATTTAAGAATCAAAATCTATTACTTTGGTAAAGTATAGATTAGAGAAACTGAAGGTATTGATCAGAGTAGCAGGCTCTAGCTAGGAAAAGAAAATCTATGTAAACACTAAACAGACTTTATTATCTGGTTTGATAATAAATAAGAGATACAATAAACAAAATAAAATAAAGAAAATATCAGTGTTATAAACAGTAAATCATATATCGGTATCATAAACAGTAAATCATATTATTAAACACATTTGTGTTTAAATTCAAAAACATAACTATTACTACCATAAAACAACAGCTAAGTAAATTTTATTGTTATTTTTGGTATGCTGAAAACTAAAAGTGAAAGAAAATTTAGATAAAAAATAAAAAATATCACTTTTGGTTTTTCATTTATCTCGAGATAAAACGTACTCATATAGACAAGTGTAGATAGATCTTAATTAAATAAGGCGAGATAATAATTAACAGATAAAAAAAATATATGTAAAACAGTTTACAGATAGCAGGTACAAAAAATATGAGTAAAAAATTTAAGATAAGAAAAAACACAAAAACACATCCCGAATTTTTTTATTACGGCACTGCACACTTAATTACAGGTGAATACAATTAAGGTAAGATATTCCATAGAAATAAATGGTACGTTATTGCCCGATACAGGTATAAAAAATATTGTTAAAAACTTACATTGTCTTCCAAATGTTTCTGAGATATATTTCTAGTATATGGCTTCTTTCTCTCGGTAATTGGTCTTAACGGTACGATATAATCTAAACCCATTCTTGTTTAGATTTATAGATAATTAGAGAAAACCATAAACTCACTTTTCGAAGCGTGGGTTTCGAAAACGATAAATGTAACAATGGCGGACGTGTCGTTGTTACGTAGAAAACCCAGGAAGCATAAAGGAAGCGCTGTCTGGAATCCTTTATGTGAATCCTCGGTACGATAACGGTAAACGATAACAGAAACACTTAATAGCAAGTAATTTTTAAATATCTTAAGAAAATTTGCCGGGAACTTGAAACGAGAAGTGTTGCGTAAGATCTTAATCGCAACTCCACCCTTACTCGAATGAATCTAAAAATCCATTAGGATGCTTATCTCGCGTATGCACCTAGGTCATATGATGGGAGCGTGAAATTTGATTGGACGATTATGTCATAAGATCTACTTGTTGGTGCGGATGTTTCTCCACAGCGGTATAACTGAAAAATTTAACCCTGCATAGCAACAAAAAACGTTAGGATTGTAATAGCATCTAATAAGTCGAGAATACAGGGCGGTAATAAGTAAGAAAGAATTATAAAAAAAATAAATTTTATTCTTAGAGTTTTTTAAACACGCTACAACGGCACGAGTATTATAGCTGTAGTTAATTATTTCTATTAGTTTATTTCGATTCTTGTAGGTGTACATCAGAACATTATATACATAAATTTGTCTCAGATCAAGCATCTTAGTTTCATTAAAAAGTTGTTCAGAGGGATACCTAATTTATTTTTTATGAATTATTTTTATTATTATTTTTTGAAGCAGTTCTAGTTTATTTAGGTGATTATTTGTTGTTGCACCCCAGGCCAATATTCCATATTGAAGACGACTTTCTACTACTTAGAGCAAAATATAGTATTTTTAGGTATTAAGTCAAGTTTAGTATATTTCTAAAGTATTTAAATTTATTCAATAAGGACCGCAAAGTATTTGTAACATTATTTATGTGGACATTCCATTGAAGCTGAGAATCTATTATCACTCCCAGATACCTCTAGGAAGTTTTAGCTAGTATTTCTTTTTCTCCATGTTCGCAGGCTATTTGCAAGCTTTGGAATATAGGAAGATTGTTTTTGTAACTTGTGAAAGGTAGGAAGAACGTTTTTTTATAGTTAATAGTTAACTGTTTATGTTGAAACCACTGTGATATACCTTTAAATTCTTTTTTAACTGTATGTTTCAAAGATGATCAAGAATTATCGCTATATATTATGGCGGTGTCGTCCGCAAAACTTATAATCGTTCCTGAAGTTTTCAAATCAAATAGATTGTTTACATAAAGAGAAAATAACATTGGTCCCAATACAGTTCCCTGAGGAACACCAAATTTTACTATCTCCCAATTGCTTACATAGTGGTCAACTTTTACAGCCTGTTTCCTGTCTGTCAAATAACTTTTAAACAGTTGAAGTGTTTTCCCACGAATTCCCGCGTCGTCCAAGACCTCTAATAGCTGTACGTGTGAAACTAGATCTAGCCAGATCTAGAAATACACAAAGACATGGAGTCGCATTATCAATTTTACTGTACACGCAATTTGTCAGTTTAGCTATTGCATCAGTTGTTGAAACCTCTTCTTTGAACCCAAATTGGTTGTCGTGTATTACTTTATATTTGTGGAAAAAATTTGACAACCTAGTTTTTAAAATTTTTTCGAAGACCTTTGTGAAATTGCTTGTTATAGATATCGGCCTATAGTTAGTAAGTTTACTTCTATTGCCACTTTTGAAGATAGGACTAATAAATTTTTAAATTGAGAAGGACATTCACCGTTATCAAATATGTTATTTATCAGGTCAGTAAGGAGGGGTGTCAGTTCTCTATTCACTGCTTTCATGGTTTTTGCTTGTATTTGATCGTAGCCTGGACTTTTATGATTTTTTAATGTTTGTATAACTTCAATAACTTCTTTTTCTGTTCCAGGTTCCAGAAAGAGTGTATTTTTGAGTGCGATTCTTTTTGGAGAAGGACTAGTGGATTTTTTTATTTTTTTAGCAAGTTTTTCCCCAACTTCTGCAAAATATTTGTTAAACTCCTCGGTAATCGAATTCTGCTCTGTTAAAGTTATATTGTTATCAGTCGGAGCACCTGAAAATCAATTTATTTTGCTGCCAGAAAATAAAACAACATTTAATATTGTTTACAGGGAAGCGTTGATCCAATAAATTTAATGGCTTTTGTTATTTTTCTTTAATCCCAGTGCAAAGCCGGGGCGGGCTGCTATAATAGTTATTTTTAGAGTTCTTGATTAATTTGTTTGTAATTGTACGTTTATTAATAAATTTTTCTCTTTTGTGTTCCAACCTACCACATTTTAAAATTACTGTCGTTTTATTTCATCATTGTTCTGTTCCTGGATCGTTCTGGATGTCAAATTTTTCTATTTTTAACTTCCCGCTAAAAAAAATTAAAATTTTTTTTAAAATCGGGAAGTTATTGGTTTCACCCCGTTTTTCGAAAATTGAGTTTTCATCGGATCTCAACGTTTTAAGGTCTTAGGAACCTCCCCTGACTATTTTTACGAGGGTGTCTGTATGTCTGTATGTACGTGTGGATGTGTGTGTACTGTGTATGTGTGTGTGTGGATGTATGTAAACCTCTTATAACTTTTGAATGGCTTGACCGATCGGAATGAAATAAAAAGCATTCTAAAGAGTTCCATCTAACTTAGATTCCCTAAAAGTTTGAACCGATTCGAGCCAGCAGATTTCGAGAAATTTCAAAATAACCGAAAAAAACAATTGGTAAAAATGATGTTTTTTGGGCATATCTTTTTGGCTATTGCATCGATCAATTTCATAATCTAATCAGCTCTCAAGCTTAAAAAACCACGTCGAATGCCGTTCTGCAAATTAAAATCGGTTGATTCGTTCGTGAGATATCGTTGTCGAAAAATTTCCAAAAAAGTGTTTTTTTTCAATAACTTAGAGATTTTTTGACTAACCGATTTTGAACATCAAATCGAATAAGGCGTTAAAAAGTTATGGCTTTTTAAACATTTAAAAAAAAAGTCAAAAACGTCAATATACGTCACGTTACTATAGCTTTGCGGTTAAAACTAGCGGGAAGTTGCAAGGATGGCCTTAAAGGTCAACCACTTTTCGAATTTTTTTTATTTGAAGCTGTGTAATTCGTAGGTTTGATATTCTTTGTATTTTCTGATATTTATAGATTTCATTTTATTTTGTATTCGGTTTCCGAACACCTGGGCTTCCACTTAATTCTTCGACTTCATAGTTAAATTTGTCTATTTTTTTTATGTTTCTTTGTATAGGCTTGTAAAACTATTTTTTCTACAACCGTGCGTAAAGTATTACCTTTACGCACGGTTTAAGGTTCGTAAAGTTAAAGTGAAAAAAAGTAAAATAAGCACTGTTTTCTATAAGATTATGCAAATACTTTTATGTGTGTTAGTGGCCGAGGTTGTAAGGTATATAGCTTCTACCTGGATGACTCGGGTTCAATTCCGGGTAAGGAAACTTCTTTTTTTTAAATTGTAAATTTGTGTAAATATATGAAATTGTTAAATTATTGCAGTTTAATACATACAAAACTAGATATTATATTCAGTAATTTTTAATTTGATTTTTAATATGACAGAAATATCAGTTCATGAATAAGGGTAAGTATTTTTATTTAAATGATGACTGATTGACATTTTAATTAATTTATAATTCAAGCATTTCGCGTTTCTACGTACCGGTATTATAAGGTGAGATTAATTTAGAAAATAAATATTTTGTTATCTAAAACATGTTTTAAATATAATATTTCTTTTTTCAGTAAAGCGTAAAAAAAAATTAGGCCTATACTTGTATTTCTTGTAAAGAAATTCGGTTGTAGAAAAAATATTGTATGCAACTCGTGCGTAAATGTTCCTTTTTTGACTCATGTGATTGTCGCATTCGCCTGCGGCTCATGCGACAACATTCACATTCGTCAAAAAAGGTCACTTTACGCACTAGTTGCATAAATAACTATTTTCTACAACCGTGCGTAAAGTATTACCTTTACGCACGGTTTAAGGTTCGTAAAGTTTAACTTTTTTTCACTAGTGAAAAAAAGTAAAATAAGCACAGTTTTGTATAAGATTATGCAAATAGTTTTTTGTGTGTTAGTGGCCGAGATTGTTAGGTGTTTAGCTTCTACCCATATGACTCGGGTTCAATTCCGGGTAAGGAAACTTTTTTTTATTATTTAATTGTGTAAATTTGTGTAAATATATTTAATTGTTAAATTATTGCAGTTTAATACATACAAAACTAGATATTATATTCAGTAATTTTTAATTTGATTTTTAATATGACAGAAATGTCAGTTCATGAAAAAGGGTAGGTACCTAAGTATTTTTATGTAAATGACTGATTGACATTTCAATTAATTTATAATTCAAGCATTTCGCGTTTCTACGTACCGGTATTAGTAAAGCGTAAAAAAAATCAGGCCTATACTTGTATTTCTTGTAAAGAAATTCGGTTGTAGAAAAAATATTGTATGCAACTCGTGCGTAAATGTTCCTTTTTTGACTCATGTGATTGTCGCATTCGCCTGCGGCTCATGCGACAACATTCACATTCGTCAAAAAAGGTCACTTTACGCACTAGTTGCATAAATAACTATTTTATGCTTCTATTACTTATATTTTTATTACATTTTGCCTGTGTTGTTTTGTTGTTATGATGAAGTTTTTTTTTTAATTTTTTTAAACAAGCTTGGGACTAAGTATTTTTAAATATTCATGTTATGATTTTGTATACTTTCGTTAGTTTTAAGATTTTTTAGGCTCCTGAATCTTATGAACATCTTAGATTTTATTCTTTTTACCTTGTTATTCTTTGTATTTGGTTTTATTATTTCCTGCACTGGACTACACTCTTGTTTTTTGCCATCCTTGATCCTGGTAAAGGCAACATTGATCTCTTCCTTCTAAATTTTGAATATGCATTACACTACCTATTAGAAAAATATGAAAAACTTGTTATTTTAGGTGATTTCAATATAAATTTTAAAACTGAAACTGCTATTTTGAAAAATTTAAAATATCTGCTGCAATCGTTTGGCTTGGCTCAGACAATTTTTGAAGATACGAGGATTACCGCGACTTCTTCCAATTGCATCGATAATATAATAACCAATATAGCGGAACAACAATTTTCAGTCGGTGTCTTTGAGCCCGGTCTTTCTGACCATAGGGCTCAATATATTGTCCTTAATAATAGTAAGACCAATTTTAATATTTGTCAGCCTGTCAAAAAACGTTGTATTACGAATAAAGGATTATTCCAATTTAAGCGGCATCTATCCAATGTCGACTGGAATCCCTACTACGCCAGCTTATCAGATGTAGATCTTTCGGCGAATTATTTAGTCAATACTTGTCCTAATCTGAGTTTACAATGTTTTCCTCTAAAAAATGTCAATCAAAACATTCAACATCCTCCAGTATCTTGGTTTACAGATGAACTAAAATACTTAAGAAATAAACTTTCAACCGTAAAATTAAAAGCGGATGTAACAAAACATCCAGACGACTTAAATACATATAGATGTTTGAAGGAAGAATATAATAAAGGACTGAAATCCGCTAAAAAATCCGCATATGATGATTTTATCAGATCATCCGAAAATAAATCAAAAACTTGTTGGAAAATCATTAACTATGAAAGAAATAAAGCTAAACGCTCGTTAATATCTCCCGACTTGTTACCTAATGATATTAATAATTATTTTTGTGGAATCGCTGCAAATATTATTCAATCCCTCCCTAACATTTTAAATGCCGAACTCTTAAGTTTTAAAAACTTTCCCATGCCTTGCAATTCATTCTATCTGCACCCTGTCACACAATTCGATGTCACGTCAGCCATAAATTCATTGAAAAATTCAAATTGTTTAGATGTTCATGAACTAAATAGCCGCATTTTAAAAGAAAATATTTCCATTTTTGTAAAGCCTATTACTGAGCTTATAAATCGTATGTTTAACACTGGTATTGACCCAGACATCTTCAAACTGTCCAAAGTGCTACCTCTTTTTAAAAAAGGAGATATTTCGCTAATCGACAATTATCGTCCTATTAGTATCATCTCTACATTTAGTAAAGTCATTGAAAAATTATTTAAAAAACAGTTGTACGATTACTTTGAATCCAATGAATTCTTTAATAAATCCCAATACGGCTTTAGGAATTCCTGATCAACTGCTCAGGCAGTCCTTAACGTAGTGAGTCACATAGTGGAAGAAATTGAACAAGGAAATAGCACAGCTATAATGCTGTGCGATCTTTCAAAAGCTTTTGATTGCGTCTCACATGACATCCTCTTAGAAAAACTAAATTATTATGGGGTTAGAGGAACCCCTTTGAAACTTATTAGTTCTTACCTTTCCAACAGAAGACAAAGTGTGTGCGCTAATGGTAAAATGTCAGATTTTCAGACTGTAAGTTATGGAGTGCCTCAAGGATCAGTTTTGGGCCCCCTTCTGTTCATTATTTACATTAATGATCTGAGCCGTTTTATGCTACCTTTTAAGTCAGTTTTATTTGCAGATGATACAACTTTTATTTTATCAGATAAAGATCAAACGAATTTAGCCGTATCTTTAGATTATGTAAGTAACAAGTCAAATGAATGGTTTTCATCGAACAAACTAAAATTAAATGGTGATAAAACTCAGATCATGAATATAACATCAAGTAGTCAGTTATTCCTGAACCAAGAAACAAAGAATGTTAAACTACTAGGTATGGTTTTAGACTGCAAACTAAATTGGCAAGCACATATTGATTTCTTAGTAAAAAAATTATCGAGCTCCCTATTCATTCTACGTCAATTGAAAAAAATTACTAACCCAAGTACTCTTAAAACAACGTACTTCTCACTTTTTCACTCGCATTTGTGCTACGGCATTACTCTTTGGGGATCTTCCTCACAGGCTTTATCTGTCTTTAGAATGCAAAAAAAGGCGATAAGGGTGCTTGCCGATCTTGGCTATAGAGACCACTGTAAGCAATTTTTTATAAAATTGAAAATTATGCCGATACCATCTTTATTTTTGTTTCATACGCTAATTGAAATTCATGGTAATCAGTCAACATTGACAAGAAATTCAGATATTCATAGTTATAACACACGTAACGCTCATCACTTAAGAGGCAATCGCTTTAGATTACATATGTCAGAGAAAAACTCACCAAATTTCGATCTTTTTAATATTTTACCATTAAATGTACAAAAATTAGGCACCAATGCTTTTAAGAAATATATAAAAAAGTTTTTTCTTACACACTGTTTCTACTCTATTGAAGATTATACTGTGCATTGTCGAGACAAACACAACACCGTATCTCTGCTGTGATTTATTGTGTATTTTTGTGTATTTTATCTTATTGTGTATTTTTGTGTATTTTATTTTATTATGTATTTTATTTCGTGTATTTATTTCTTTTTCTGACTTGCTACAAACTTTTGTAAAGTAAAGTAGTTAAATAAATATCTATCTATCTATCTATCTATCTTGGAGTTCAATCTTAAATCTTTAAAGACTTCTGAAATTTTTTTATGTTCCAACCTACAATATTTCTAGAAACATTCTTATTTTGTCTGTTGTTTCTGACACCTTAGTCCTCCATCTGTTTCTTAGACATCCTAGAGTTTAATCTTTTGTTTACGTCTGTGTACTTCTTTGGTTTCAATGGATTAATTTTCGTTTATAATCTATGTTTTTGTAAGATCCTGGATTATCTTACAATTATTTAAGTAGACTGAAGTCCACTGTTTAATTTTTATAACAATATTAAATCTCTTGGTATATTTTTATTGGTTTTAGTTCTAATAATGTCGTTTTATTTCATTCTTTGATCTGTTTCCGAAATTCTGAGTTTCTATCATCATCATCATCATCATGATTTACAGCTTATTCTACCATTTCTAATTATGGTGTAGCCTCCCTTATACATTCGTTCTTTAATTGTCCCCATGCTAATCTATCCTTGGCTGTTCTAGACCATGTTGTACCTGTTTAATTCCTTGTGTCACGATCCCATCTTAAGTTTGGGCGTTTTCTCTATCTCTTGATAGCTCTTGGATACCCCATCGTTATTCTTGTGGTCCATCTGTTATCTGTTTTTTTTGCTATGTGTCCTGCCGATTGCCATTTACGTCTGTCACTTGGGTTTTCTGTCTAACCCATGTTATTCTTTTGCGGTCTCTTCTTCTTATTCCTAGCATACTTCTTTCTATGGATCTTTGTGCAAGTTGTAGATGGTTTGTTATATCAGTTTTGAGTGTCCAAGTTTCACAGCCGTATGTCATAACTGGTAGTACACATTGATTAAACGTTTCTTTAGATGTAATGGAATTATGGAATTGAATATGATGAAATTTCGTCTGAATGCTATCCAGGCTAGCTTTATCCTTCTGTTAATTTCTGGGAGTACTGAACCAAATTTGTGTATTAGTTGTCCCAGGTGTAAGTATTCTGTTTCTAAGGCTGTATTATCTATTTTTATTTCTTCGTTGTCTACCACCTTGATCTTTGTATTTGCTAGGTTCATTTTTAATCCGATTTCCGTACTGGATGTGTTTAGATCGTTTATTAGTTCTTTTAATTTCGGCAGTATTATTAGCGAATCTTAGATAGTTAAGGTATTCTCCATCTATAGACAGACGTTTGTTGTTCCAGTCTAATTTTCGGATGATTTGTTCTAATGTTGCTGTGAAGATTTTTGGGAAAATTGTCTCTCCTTGTCCAACGTCTCTCGTAGTGAGAAAGTCAGAAGTGTCTTCTTATATTTTTACTTTAGCCTTGGCTGCCATGTATGTATTGCTAAAGGTTTCAATGTATGTCGTGTCCATTAGGTCTTGTTAGGGCTTCGATTATGACTTTCTGGTGTAGGGAGTTGAAAGCTTTTTAGAAGTCAATGAAAGCTAATGCTATGGGTGTTTCATATTCTTTAGTTTGACTCATTAATTCTGTTAGTGTTTGAATATGCTCCATTGTACTGAAGCCTCTTCTAAAACCAGCTTGCTCTCTTGGTTGGACAGCATCTAGTGTATATTGTAGCCTGTTGTTGATGATTTTTGTAAATGTTTTGTATATAAAAAAGGCTTATTGGTCTATAGTTTTTGCTTTATGATGTTAACGGTGTTCCATTCGTCTCGGATACTTTTGTCTCTTAGGCGTTGGGTGTACATTTTAGCCAAGATTCTCCATGTTCTCCTGCCAGCGTATTTCAGCAGCTCCACTGTTATTCCGTCGTTCCCAGCTGTGTTCCCATTTTTCATGCATTTAAGTGACGCTTCACTTCCTCTGTTAGAACGTCTGATAGATCTTTCTGATTGTGCGTTGTTGTTATTTCAGGAGCTTCTTCTGGGGCTTTGTATAGTCGCTCTAGAATTTGGTTACGGATACGCTTGTTTCATTCCGATCGATCATCCTAGTATTATTTTGTGGTAATGCGACTATCTATTTCTTGATAATAATCAGAGCTCTTATATAAGATATTTGTTTGTAATTTTCTAAGTTTCAGGGATTTTATCCAATTTTTTGTATTTTCTTAAACGTTTGAGTTGATTTTTTATTTTAGTGGGTTTCTTTCTGCTGTTTAGACTAACGGAGTCTTTATTTAAAATCGAAAACGTTCAGATTCATTAACAAAATCGTTCCATCTACCTGCTGTGTTCAAACTGCTGTTTAAAAACAGAACTAAAAACTGAAATAAAATAAATGAATCCTAATGAACTTAAACTCATCAAAATATTCAATGTACTTCGATAAATTATGATAAAATTAAGTTGATATAAAAAAATGCAACAGAGAGCCTCAGTCAATTAGTTTCCTAATTTGAATAATTTGCTAATTTAATATGAAAATATGTTTTGCTACCGGTTTCTGTAACTTCTTTATGTTATGATTATTAGGGCAGGTGCAAATAAATTTTAAGTTCCAAATTAATCTACATTTTTATATTATTTTTAACAAAATTATACATACAATAGTAAAAATAAATTGTTAATTAATAATAAGCTAATTATTTTTTAAAATTTTAACTTGAAACAAACAATAATATATAAAATGACATTAAAGAGGACTTAAAAAAATGGCTTAGTGGTTAGAGTGTAAAGTAAAGTAAAGATTACGGGTTAGAGACCTGTCGGAAGCGGAATTTTGTTAATTTATCCTTAATGTCATTTAATATATTCTTCTTGTAAACTTAGTTAATTATTAGTTTATTCTGAATGAAAATATTTTTGCATAATAACTGTAAATAATTTGACAGCTTTTTAGCTAAGCCTTGCTCACTAGAACAGTTTTTGCCATTTTGCCCCATAACACACTCTTGTATCGTTATTTTTTTTGTTGATATTTGTTAGTTTGACTTCTATTTCGTTTTATGTTCTCTTACATTTCTTGATATCTTTTTAACTAACAAATATTCAAGATTCATTAAGTCGCAATATCCACTCCACCTTTAATTTTTCATGCTACATCCACACTCTAGGCGAGTGTCTGCGAGACCAAGCGAGAGCGAGAGTGTGGTATACTTATTATGTACGCTTGCCTTGTCTCGTTCTTTCTCGCTGCGTCTCGGCATATTCCCACTTGTTTTGAAGACATAGCGTGGCGAGGCGAGGAGTCGGAATGCGAGAACATATACACACTCTCGTTTATCTTCTCTGCTGTCATATTTGATGTCGTTCTGTCGCTATAAGACTTTTGCGAGTGTATTTATTGTGTTTAGATTTGTCTTGTGTATTTCGAAGTGGATTTTTAATAAAAATGTCAGAATGGATTAATAAATTCACATTACAATAGAGGTAGCATTATAATTGTATTACTCACAACATGACTATCCGCTATAATTGGTTTAATTAAATTTTACGCCCATTGGAACTCATGAGGCGCAACAGAAAAGCGACTCGGATCGGGGAACTACTCGAATGCGCGATTTTAAAGTTAAGAAAAGCATCTACACTCGCATTCGTAAGGTTTTATTGATTTTAGCAATGCGTATGAAGAGCTCAATATTAATCATACATTTTCTCGCGTATCTGTGCACTTATACGCACTCACAACATTTACAGCACAATTCGTGTTTGTACAATGGGAATCATTTGACTCTTAACATAAAACAAAATTTAATCGAACAAGCATGCAGAAGTTAAATGTGAAACTTGCAAAAATGCTCGCAACATTAATTAACATTTTTTTGTCCACTATAGTTATTTGGGATGTTAAAACTGTTATAGCATTATATCCTTGATGAATTAGTATTATTTTGCGCCATTCATCTACACTTGGATCAGAATCATTTGGCGCTTAACAAAAAAAGAACTCCGAGGATTCAAGCGAAGCACGAACTTGAAGCCAAATAAATTTCTCCAAAGTTTGCTTCACCCGCATTCGCGTCGCTTCGCACTTCGAGTGTGGAACCCACAGCAGAAATAGAGGACGCGAACGAGAAATCGAAAAAAAAATCGCCAATCTCACATAACTTGTAGAGTAGACCGGTTTCGACCTGTTGGGTCTCGTCAGTACAAGGTATATGTTATCCGTCAGCGAGCTCAAGGCATAATCGCTGACTGAAGATTTGACTAAAATCACGAACGATATATTACTTTCAGTAATGAAAGTGTAAACGTCGTGATAGTAGTGACATCTTCATCTCTAATTGCAAACCAAAATTCGATTTGACAACAAGACCCTGGTCTTGATACTATTAAAGTATTATTACAGAAACTGTAATAGTGTCTTACTTTATAAAGCGAATTATTAATGAACAAATGTTGCAAAATGCAGAATATTAGTTATTCTATCGCTTTACCAGTTTTGAAAATAGGTCGAAACCGGTCTACAAGTTATGTTGTCCCTTATAACTGCAAACTAAAATGGTTGGTTTAAATTATCTGTTAGATATGCCCACCCCATTTGACTTTGAAGTGTAATTCAATATCCGTCCAGGCACATAGCCAGGGAAGTAGTTGTTTCTTCTTAGTTAAATGGTCACTGTTTTTGAAAATATTTTTCAAAACTAGTTAAGCGATAGAATAACTAATATTCTGCATTTTGCAACATTTGTTCACACTTACTGTGTTTCGCGCACTTTCCCGTTCGCGGTCAATTAACTGTTATTTTTTACCTCTTTTTTACTTTGGCTATTTGAAATTCTCTAAGTAAAAAAGGAGCTACTAAACGGTCTTCAAAGAGACCAAAATTCTAGATGCTACTTTCAGGGTCTAGATTGTATGTACATTTTTATTTGCAATAATGCACTTTTTCCTTTTCGTTTTAGAATAGAAACTTATTATATAGCAATATTTTAATATATTCAAAAAGCAACTTGTTGAAAATACCCGGATATGTGAATCGGATGGTTCATTATAAATCAAACCGCTTTGGCTGCAGCTAAATATTTATGAAGAAGAAAAATGCCCCAAAAAAGCAGATGCGATTTTTATCGGTGGATCTAAAGGTGGCTGCGATCGTATAAAAATGCCATTTGGATTCCTTATGATGCCAATTAGTGATTTAGTATTGCTATCGAGTAAGTGAACAACTATAAAGAAGTAAATTGGAATCTTATAGAAATATTCATGTAGAATGTGTTCTAGGGAATGTTGTTTCTTTTAAACGAAAGCGAAACTTTGTGAATATTGATAAGGTTAATGGTACTCCACACCTCTTCATGTTCAAAAAAATACTCTTTTAATCAAGGTTCTTATATGAAAAAACTTGTACGGTTTCATTTTGTTAAAAAACAAATAAGTTGAAATATCGTGGATGCAAGTTTTTGATATGAAGCCAAAATAAAATTCAATCAATTCAGACACCATTTTAATTTTGGTTTGAATTAAAACTTCATATTTTTTGTCGTGATACTGGAGATACTCTCGCCTTAAGTTGTTTATATTCTCATATGTTGTTTATTATTATTATTAAAATATATATCTTTTAAGTAGTGTATATATTCCATTAATGTATATAATAAATACATATCTCTCGTACGCGTTTTGAATTATAGTTGCTTATTTTTATATTCCTTTATTTTTATTGTTTGAATGATTGTTACAACAATTAATGATAAAATATGAAAAACAAGGCGAACAGAATCAACAGAAAGACAAGTCCAGAATACTAAAGAAGTTTCACTTCTGCCGACACTATACCCAAGTGCCATAAACATTTTTTTTACATTCTTGAGTCTGTTAATGAAACCTCAAACTGATACTGGACTTTTTAAGCATGAAAATGTGTTTAATTAAAAAGAAATTATAAAAATCTTCAGGTGCTTCCTTCAATCACTGGTTCTTTTAGACTGATTCCGATGGTACCAGAGATTCAGCTTACAACCGTATTCTAGTTCACAACTGAGATCTAGATCACATTTGAGATATAGTTGACAACAAATCTCTAGATAACAGCAGATATTTAGTTTGCTACAGAGATTAAGTTTATAAATACCTATATTTAGTTCACAACCAGGATCTAGATTACAAAATAAATTTAAATCACAACAGAGATTTAGGTCACCTAGAGATTTAGTTCATCTGGGGCTCTGCAGAATAAAAAATATTCAATTTTAGTCTATTATCTTTTATTTCAACTGGTGTCTTTGGATTCTAAACACATGAAAACAAGAGGAGTGAGCCTATTTTAGGATGTTGATTATAATAGTGGTGATGTTGATAATGATGACAATCATAAAAACGGTAAACTTGATAATGATGATCAGGGTAATCTTTATCATAATAATAGAAGGATCATGCTTTGAAGATAAACCTAAATGAAATGTTACCTATTTTGTTTGTAGATTGTGTCTACTTAAATCCTTGTAGTTTACTCTAGTATGGATGATTTCAATCAAAATATGTAGCCTTAGAAGATGAAGAACGCGTTTTTAATGGTGTGTTTGGTTTACTTTAGAGGCTATTGTTGAACCTACTAGCACAAAAACTAGCAAAGTGTTTTAATTTTCTATTCTTCAAATCAACACTCCTCTAAAATAACTCGAATGGGGAAGTCTCACGGATTAAGGTAAGTAATAACCGATCTATGTGATAGTATCCTTTAGGCTTAAAATCAAAAGCTAACTATTAATGTACCTCCATAATTAGTAGCTTTATAAGATGCGAGAATTATACTTCCAGAATGCCTTTCTGATCTCTAGCTTATCCCGGTTTTATCAAATATAAAATTTCGAATTTCAGGAAGTCCCCTTGATTAGCAACTTATGCAATATGTAGACTATGTCTAAAGCAAAATTTCTGAGAGGGAATACTGTTAGTCACTGATCCATCTTTACGATTTATAGTTAAACCAGAGTTAATCAGATTGTTTCCACAAAGTATGTGATCCAGTTTCTAGTAGATGCTGAATTGGCCTTAACAGAGAGTCTTCACGATTGGAACTTGATCTAGATTCAATCAAATGTTAAATTTCTGCTTCCAGAATGCCTTCTGATAATTTCTGATTCTTGGCTCAATCAGTTGCTGCTGCTGCTGGAAGAATTCCGTTACGAGAAGTAGCTCATCAAGGCTCCATTAGATGCAGAATTTTGTTTTCTAGTTGATAGGTGATTTGACTTAATACTTCCAAAATGCTCTAACGGTTGGCAGCTGAAGAATGTCGATTAGTAGCTAAGAGAGGCTCAACCCAATGTAAAAGACTGCTTCTGAAATACTTTCATGATCTGTTATTCAATCATGCTCTATTACATGCACCATTTCTGCTTTCACAAAGTTTTCAGAATTGACAGCTTATCCAGGCTTCATCAAATTCATATTTTTGCTCTCATACTTAGTGGTAAAGAATGTTTTATAATATTTGGAATTTTAACTTTTAAAATACCCTCTGCATGAGTTGAAAACTAATTTGGAATTTTTGCTTCTAAAATTATCTTAAGGTTATGTATCTTTAAAAGGAAACACCAACTTCCAAAGTTCCACTGTCAGGATGCATTCGGATGATCTAGGCTCCATCAAATCCAAGTTTAGCTTCCACAATTTCCCCACGAACGCTAGTCAAGCAAAGCTTAATTAAATGCAGGATTTCTGCTTGTAGAATGCCTTTCTCATGCAGGATCTCACAGATTCTTAAAGTTTGCATCCAAAATGTTTTAATTCAAGCTCTTTAAATTCTCACGATTGATAGCTAATTATTGCTACATCAGATTCAGAATTTCTGATTTCAGAAAGTAGTCTGTCATGGACAGAGAAATCCATTTCCACAAGGTATAGATTTCTGCATGTAATATGCCTAGCTGAACCAGGTCTCATCAGATACAGAATTTCTACTTTTACAATGCTTTCGCGATTGATAACAAATGCAGATGTAGAATTTCTAAAATTATTTACAAAATTTTTAGAAAGAATCAAATAGAACAAATGTAACGCATTAGAGTGCTCCCTGCTATTCAAATGCTTTGATGTATATTTTGAACCCTCATAATATAACTTACAATAAACATTGTAAATTTATAAGCCCTATTTCATAGAGAATTTCTTTGTTTAACAAAACCGTAACAGCCATTAACCATCAAGCCTCCTTGCTGTATCTAAAAAATGAGCATCCAACAAAACGTTGTGCTGGACAAGTGTCGTGGATTAAAGATGCAATAAAATTTCTCCCGTGACACAACAAACAATAATAGTAGTGTCGAGCGAAGTTAGCGACACGTGACGGTAATGAATATGGCTGCAAGCAAAAAGGGCGTTCGGTTTACTTACAGTCACGTGGCAACTTCATTTGTTGCACCCTTCAATTCACTACGAATACACTTTACTAATGTATAACGCGAGGATTGAAAAGTGTTTTTAAAACTTTAATGAATATATTGTGCGAACCACAATTTCTAATAGCAATAAAATAGTGTAAATTGTAACTGTTCGATGTCAAAAAGTCACAGGGAGATTATAAAATCCATTTGGAAACTATTGTTAGCTACCTACAAGTTTCTTAAAATTCAAGTATAAATCTTTTGTTTAATTCTTGAATCTCTTATTAAACTCTAATAGAGCTACTGGAATCGTAAGTCTAACACTCCAAACTAAGATCTAGATATCTAGATCATAACTCAGACCTAGATGACTTACAATTAAAATCTAGATGGTCACTGAGATCTATATAGGTAAAGACTGAAAATTAGATCACAACAGAGATCTAATTCACAATTTAGGTTTACGACGCTAATATCTTATTTATCGTAGAAATTCAGTTCACAACTGAGATCTAATTCACAAGTGAAATTCAGTTCACTTAAATCTTGTTTACAATTAGATGGTAAATGATATCTTGATAACAACTAGATCTAGATATAACCTAAAGACTAAACAACAACAGAGATCTAATTCACAATTAGAATTTACGACACAACTATCTTATTTACCGTAAAAATTAAGTTCACAACCAATATCAAGTTAACAATTGAACTCTAGATTATAAGTAAGATCAAGATATTAACTGAGATCTAGATGACAACTAAGAAGTTGATAAAAACTAAAAACTAGATCACAACTGAGATCTACTTCACAATTAAGATTTACGGCACAACTATCTTATTTACCGTAGAAATTAAGTTCACAACCAATATCAAGTTCACAACTAAAATCTAGATTATAACTAAGATCTAGATGGTAACTAATATCTAAACGGCAACTGAGTTCTAGATATAGACTGAAAACTAGACCACAACAGAGATCTAATTCAGAATTGAGATTTACGACAAAACTATCTTATTTACCGTAAAAATTAAGTTCACAACCAATATCAAGTTAACAATTGAACTCTAGATTATAAGTTAGATCAAGATATTAACTGAGACCTAGATGACAAGCAGTAGATAAAAACTAAAAACTAGATCACAACAGTGTTCTACTTCACAATTAAGATTTACGGCACAACTATCTTATTTACCATAGAAATTAAGTTCACAACCAATATCACGTTCACAACTAAAATCTAGATTATAACTAAGAACTAGATGGTAAATAATATCTAAACGGCAACTGAGTTCTGGATATAGACTGAAAACTAGATCACAACAGAGATCTAATTCACAATTGAGATTTACGACACAACTATCTTATTTACCGTAAAAATTAAGTTCACAACCAATATCAAGTTCACAACTAAAATCTAGATTATAACTAAGTTCTAGATGGTAACTGAGATCTAGATGGTAACTGAGATCTAGATGACAACTGAGATTTAGGTATATACTGAACATTAGAACACAACTGAGATCTTATTCACAATTGAGATTAACGACACAACTATCTTATTAACCGTAGAAATTAAGTTCACAACCAATATCAAGTTCCAAACTGAAATCTAGATTATAACTGAGATCTAGATGGTAACTGAGATCTAGATGACAAATGTGATCTAAATATATACTGAAAACTAGATAACAACAGAGATCTATATCACAATTACACTTAACTGACTTATTTACCGTAGAAATTCAGTTTACAGTCAATATAAAGTTCACAACTGAAATCTAGATAACTGAGATCTACATAATTTAAATAATGAAATAGACTGTAAGACTTGTACACGCTTACTGAAGTATTGAAATACACGCTTCGTAAAGAAAAATACTTGTTTTCCTGTTCCTCTTACATAATTTAAATGTTGCGAGAGACACAAAAAATGGAAAGTATTGTTTTTCAACTACAGTAGGGAAAATTGTTAAAAAGATTGCAAAAGTGGTTAATAAATCGCTACATTTAAAAGACAACTTGTTGATATTGGCAAAACTTTAAGAAATCTAGATAAGAATCAAAAAGTGTTTGAAATAATTTGAAGAACTAAAAAAGTAATGAATGAGATTTATGAAAAAACCTGGAATGAGAAACTATCAATATTTGATGAACTATGAGATGAAAGCCAAGAAGTATTGGAAGGTGTTCGAAGAGATGTAAAAGTTGATAATTGTATAAGATATGTTAAGGAAATTAAAAGAAACACTTAAAATGAACATAATGATAAAGTATTAAAAATCTGTTTGATCTATAATAAAAAAATATTTTTTAGTAAAGCAAATAACATTAAAAGAAAACTTGCGCTGATGTTTGCATAGCTGCTTACAAGAATTGTAATAAGAAATCTCAATAGGCGCAAACCTTCGAAAACGTTCGTTTTTGTATAAAAAAATGTTATAAGAAGTTAGTTATAAGAAAGATAGAAACTAAGATGATAATGAATTATGTAGAATTTTGGTGTAAATAAGTTTAAAGCAGACCTTAGTGCTTTTAGAGAATATATACAATAATCCCTATATATTTTACTTACAAACAGGCAAAGTATGTTAAAGCTATGTTTGTAGCACTCCAAAAGGAGCTTCAAGAAGTGATTACAGGTATTCGAAAGGATATATTTTATGTCTATAACTGGATTTGCATTCGCATGTCACTGACGTCAGTGTGACGTAAGTGCAAGTGGGTTGCCGCTTAACCAATGAGAACTTAAAAAACGCCACTAAACGAACACTGCATAACATAATGAACTACGCTAGCACCGCTTGCCATTTGTCTTAAAAGTATCTCTTTCTATTGCGCCTTAATAAGACAAAGATAGTAAGTCTTTCTAAGTTAAACCTGGGAACTGCGCTTCATTCAAACCCTGTATTTGTTCTACTTGCATATACATCATAATGACGTCAGTGACATCCGATTGCATATTCTGGTACATAACAAAGTTTTGTGGAACTAACATTGCAGAAGGTCTTTGATTTATTAGAAGGGGATTAAAAAGTATTTAAAAAACGTTTAATAGTTTTGTATTTTACAAAAGATTTTGATAGTGTTTAAAGAGCTTTAGGAAGTAAAAGGAGACCTCAAAATATGGCTAGAATAGCTACATAGGAATACAAGAAATGGAGGGAATAATGGGTTTTGTTAATTTTTTTTTATAATTTTGACAAGTAAAGTGACATTTTTCAAAACTGCTGTCAGTTTTGAAAGTCATTACTTTTCATAACTAGTTTTGAAAAGTAAAACTTTACGTAACTAGTTTTGAAAACTTCATTTCAAAACAAGTTACGAAAAATATAAAGCAAATATAAACAACTACTATTTTATACTAACTTTATTAAGAAATTTTTAAAAGCAGACATTTTTAAACAAAAAATTAAATAAGTATACTTAATATTTAACTCAGAAACTTACCTTTTAATTATATCTGTATTAAATAGAATTGTCATTAGAAAGGTGTCAATGCAAAATAAACACGAGAACTAGATGTATTGTTTTTAATTATTATTAGATAATTATGATTTTTTTTAATTATGGAATTTCGTCAAAATTATAAAAAATCTTGTACGGAACTCGTTATAAAACGCCATTTTGTTTAACTCGTGTTCATTTGCAGCACTCGCTACGCTCTTGCTGCAACATCACACTCGTTAAACAAAATTGGACTTTTCATAACTCGTTACGTAAATAACTATTGTACATAACGTTAATAGATATCACAACGCAATTTCTTAAAATTAAAAAAGTGTTTCAAATTTTTTTATGAAATGTTATTAAATTGGTGATGTTTAAAGAACTTTAAGAACTGTTTGTGATTAATAAGTATTCTAAATTTGGCCCTGTTTGTGATAATCTAAAATCTTCAGAGTATAAAATAAATTCAGCATTTAATCGAAAGTAATGATCATAATTACAACAAAATCAATTTTTTTATAGAATTCTATATATAGTTAAAGTTCCTTTCAGGTGGTCTCATCTCACGTCTGAAACCTGTCAAATTGACATGGTTCTTCAAACCTTACTTGGTGGATTTCAATATTTATTAGATGTCTTCTGATTTATTTCCACGGGGCTCGGCTGCAACTGTGCTTATCGACAATCACAAAAAGGTCAAAAGAGAAGAGAATAAGAAAATCCACAAAGGCAGGACCGACAACGGTAGTTTGTTACCATGTAGAACTACTAATAACACTGGGGCTGCAAATTCGTTACAGGTCCGTATTTTTAATTCTATAATACTCCAATAGAACTATTAATTTTTGTGCAAAAGATGAACAGATTAGTTTTTTTTACAGAAACCTAAAGAACAGGAATATCCACAGACACAGTTGTAGAGTTTTTATTAATAAAAGAACATTTTGGTTTTGTTTTAAAGGTTTTTTTGCTTTTGAATTTTGTTTTGCAGCAAATTTTTTTAATTTTTAAAAAAATATAAATTGTCTCTAGAAATGTAAATTGGAAAGTGTGTGTGTGTTTTTGTTTTAATAAACTTTCTATGTAAAAGCTGTATTCCATTTTAATCACAGTCTGGAAAGAGACAAACTACTCTTGTTCATAAAATTACTGCGATACCGGAAATATCAAATTTAAATTGTAGCCTGGACGATACTTTAGGTTTACCTTTATACTATATTAGCTGACGAACTTCTTACCTTCTAACACTGATGTTTTTTTCTTTTTTACCGTTTTTTCAAACTTTTACGATTTTGTCTTCTTTTTTTAGTGTTTTAATAGAACGTCAAGTACAAACTTTCCAATTCAAAACTAATAAGGATGTATTGTTTAAGTAACATTTTAGAAAATTCAATATGGTTAATTACGTCAAGGTAATAATTTCAAAAATTATTATAATTCTACAAAGACGGCCAGGGATGCCGAAAGTTTGTCCAAGGCGCCTTTAACAATAACGGTAGGTGAACACCAATTCGAACTTGGCTGATATTTGGGGGTTCCAGAAAGGTTCCCAAAACTTTGGCAAAATCTCCACGTCTAAAGGTGTTTATCTAGATCCAAGAAGATCTAAGCAGCTTTCCGAACAAATCTGGAATATTCTCTTTGAATGATCCGAAACAAACTTTATTAAAAAGTATTAATATATACAGGGAGTTGGTAAATAAGAGCAAAATACTTCGAAGGTATTTTGCATGAAAATATACAAATAGCTACATAAACATATATCCAGTGACTTTCCTTCGTCAAGCAACTCTACATGAGGCCTCCGTCGCCGCGTCAAACTCCAGGGCAATGGTCAAGGCGTCCAAAAGAGATCTCGACCGCGCCAACCGTACATCCCGTTGCAACTTGACGTCTCGAAGATCATCGGTAAAGGTTTGAACAGCCGTGCACTCCAGGAAATGTTTCGGTGCATTTGGATACGCAAATAGTACCATTCTTGCCACTTCTACCTCAAACTCCTGGATAGTTTCTCCATTTTTCTGCATCCGGCTCTTTAACTGCATTTGGTATACTGGTTGCCCATAACGCATTTTCAGACGATTCACCAATACCTCGAAATTTTCAGTCTCATCCGGTGTCAATGAATGTAGGACGTCCAAAGCCTCGCCTTGCAGAACTATGGTTAGGGCCAATTCCTTCTCATGGGATGACCATCCATTCGTTCTGGCCGCTGTGTCGAATTGTTTCAGGTAATTTGGCCAGGAACTCTTCCCGTCTTCGTTCGTACCTGGGTCACCTCCCCTTTTCCTCGTCGTTCGACATCTACGTGGCAGGTTTTTATCCTTTCTGCATCTCTGTCGCCGTGGTGGATGATTTGGTTTTGGCGACAAGTTTCCAGTTTTCGTTTAACCTTTCCTATTTCAGACTGCACTTGCTGGTTGTCGTCTCGCAAATTGGCCAATTGATGATTTAGCTCTTCTTGCAAGTTGGCCACTGGCTGATTTTTTACGTCACGAAGAGGGCATATTTTAAAGCGCAGATGCGATATTTGTTGGGAGAAGGAACTTGATTACTCTTCTTGTAGGGTAAACATCCATTGGGATAGCTGGGACATATCTTCGCGCTAATTCATCTATCTGGACAACTGGGACAGTTGTTCGTCTGTTCGTCTTGCTAATTCGTCATTTGTTGTGATAGCTGGAAAAGTTTTTGCGTCTGTTCCTCTTGCTTTTTGAACCGAATCAAATTATTACTTAGGTAGTACTTACAGGCCTACTTAACAATACGGATTTGCACGCAGTAGTTTCCAACTCTAATTCTTCGAGCTCTTTTGTGAGCTCAGCCACTAATGGTTCATTTATCTTCTTTCCACGCATTCTTGTATCTTCACCCCACACCTGACACCAATTTGAAACACTTATGGGGACTTTAACACAATTTATTCACCAAAATTGTAACAGATTTACATGAACTATTTAAAACTCCCCTTAACTGCTAATAGATCTGCTCACATAGTAAAAACGTATATTCTAGTATTTTCGAGAAACATGATCAATCCTAATTGCTGCATAGGTACTAGAAGAACATATACCTAGTAAAAACGTATATTCTAGTATTTTCAAGAAACATAATCAAACTTAATTGCTGCATACTAGAAGAACATTTTGGAATATAGTCACTAAAACATAACCTAAAAATATTCTTTTAAGTAAAGGTCCTTTTCTTATTCGGTTATCCCGTTACAGTATGTTAATAATTTCTCTTGCAAATCATGCCAGCTCTATATCATGTAGGAAATGTGATCTCCGATCTTCCTTAATCCTAATTTCAAGAACCAAACAGAAGGCAGAAAAAAAGTAAGAGGTGTCAAAGGACACCCGGTTGGAACGAAGTTCCTTTCGATTAATTAGTGAAGGAATTGTAATTTGTAAACACAACAGAGAGTTTGTATATACATAAGCATTTATTATCGTCTGTATAAAATCTCTACTTACCTAACTCTATCAACAATATCCGGAACTTGTGCAGAAACATTGTCAGGATACATTATTGTTTTTATTTTCTATTATTTTAACATTTATTATCTACAAAAAACCTGTATTAACAAAGTCGCGACACTACTACACTGTTCAAAGCAAAATAGAAAAAAAAGTAAAAAAATTGCAGTTTTTCTGCTCGCTATAATGTTTGCAATTGGGGACGAAACACATCACCATTTTTACTGCAACAGAATACTATTTAATAGTTAAAGAATACAAAATATAGTTTAAAAAAACTAAAAAACACGCTTTTATAGCATATGAAACTAACAAGTAAAAAAATAAATGTAATTAAGGAAAACTACAAAGCATGTTTCTGAAAAATATCGAACTAAAAAGTTAAAAATAATTTTCAAAATAAAATTAAAACAAAAATAAATGAAAAATACCAGTATTATTGTGAAAAAAGCGTGGGCGCTTGAGATTCGAAAAATATGGTATGCAGCGCCCACGCTTTTTTCACAATAATACTAGTATTTTTCATTTATTTTTGTTTTAATTTTATTTTGAAAATTATTTTTAACTTTTTAGTTCGATGTTTTTCAGAAACATGCTTTGTAGTTTTCCTTAATTACATTTATTTTTTTACTTGTTAGTTTCATATGCTATAAAAGCGTGTTTTTTAGTTTTTTTAAACTATATTTATTTTTTACTTTTTAGTCCAATTTATTTTATTTCAATAGATTCGTTAATTTGCTGTGACGGTTACAAGACCCTCACTCAATCATTATTCGTTTATTTAGTTGGAAATGCTTTAAAAGCGTGTTTTTTTGATTTCTCAAATTATATTTATTGTATGTATTCATATTGTTGATGATTAAACATATTGTTTCAATCACTTGGAAAAAAAATTATTGTTGTGAAATCTAAAGAATTGTTAGATTAATTCTAAGACAATTTCATTCATATTGTTTATAATTAAACGTATTGTTTTCAGAACTTGGAAAAAAATTACTATTGTGAAATCTAAGGAATTGTTAGATTAATTCTAAGACAATTTCATTCATATCGTTTATAATTAAACGCATTAAACGTGACTAAAAAAAAAATAACGATACGGGACTCATCCGAGGCAGCAGCCGCGGAGTGGAGAGTTACAAACAAATAAAATTATAATAAAATTTAAGTTAACGAAAAATAATTCAATTCAGAGTAAAAAACGTGGGGTGCATTTTACTACATTTCATAACTTTCTTCTCATAGGTAGTTGCCAATAGAATGATTGTAACATTCAATATATTAAGCACACCTTACGCTTTTTACTCTGAATTGAATTATTTTTCGTTAACCTAAATTTTATTATAATTTTATTTTGAGGTGATTAACTATAAATGATTGTTTGATCTTCTACTACTGTAATATAAACTCTTTGTAATTGAGAATTATTTTCTATTTTTTAGTTCGGTTAGCTATAAAAGCGTGTTTTTTAGTTTTTTAAAACTATTATTTATTTTTAACTTTTTAGTTCAAGTAATTTTAAAAGCGTGTTTTTTTAGTTTTTTTTTAAACTATTATTTTATTCAAATATCAAACCCCTGCTACACTATTTGGACACCTCGTATTTTTAGATTAAAAAATATATGTATAAGTATATTGCGTGTAGAAATTAAGTGGGACAATATTGACAATTTTATGGGACAACCATTTTAACAATAAATAATCAAAAATACATTTAGTTTTTTGGATAGTTTGTTTTTTAACGAATTTCTTATGACCACATTTTCTTTGGCGCACAGTGTATCTTAAATAATTTAAATAAGTATAGAACTTGTTTATATAGTTTATATCGGTATTACATCTACAATTTTATCGTGAATAAGTTTGACCAACTTCTTCACGATGGCGTTTAAAAGTTTATTGTGAACATATTCAATCCCCGAAATAAAAACTCACATCAAACTTCGAATATTAATTAACTATTAATAAATCAACCATCAAACACATTCGTGTTACAAAATTTGTTATTGTTGTCTTTTGTTAAAGTTCACAATAAAATTTGATGAATATTAAAACAAGTGTTAATTCGAAAATTTGGATGAAACCATATGAAATAGCGACCTTGAATTTATTCGTCATCTTTTTTACGATAAAGTTGATGTAATACGGGTAGTCATATATATTTAAAAATAATAATCACATCTTTACCAAATTAATCAGAACAAAAGAAAAATGAAGTTGCTAGGCATCGATCCCGGTACCTCTCGCATGCTAAGCGAGCGCTTTACCATCTGAGCTACACACCCAGTTAATACAATTTGACGATAAGCGGTACATAGATTAAAGATTAAAAATATTGTTTTTTTATGTTATTGTATTATTAAATATCTTTTGTAATAATTTCTTGCAACATTTAAAATCATTTTGATAAGAAGCAAACAAGATGAGTACACAGCTGCCTTGAGTCTCTGGCTTCTTGTGCTGTGTCGAGTGTCCGAGCGAAATATTAACCCAAACTGCAGACATGCGCAAAGGAGTGGAGAGTTACAAACATACATACAGGTGAAGTTAATAAAAGCGTGTTAATAATTAATTACAAGATTACCATAATAAAATTTATAAACTTTGAAACAAAACATAACCTCAATTCCACTAAAATGCATATAAAATTTAAACACTTACACTAACTTTCAATGTTTATTCACTATCACAAATTGGATACAATAGGTCGTATGAAAAGTGTCCGGAAAACGTTAAGATTTTTGATTAGAAACCACTACAAGTAATAGAAAAATCTTTTATGGCATTTTCAATGCAAATATGTTTTGTAGTTTTGTGTTTTGTTTAGAAAGATTTGTAAGCTCCTCCCATAGCTGACGTCACACTTTTCTATCCATTCTAATATATCTATCTATGAGAGAGAGGGAGAGAGAGTTATTTATTTTTTGCTCTGTGAGAGAGAGAAACATGCGTGTGTCGTGTCATAGTGTCGTGACAAGTTTTGGTATGAATTTTTTTTGGCTAGCTCCTAGCGTCAGTCGTAACTGTTCGTAACGCGCGAAAGGGAACTTCGTTCCAAAATAATTAGCATATTCAAACATAAGGCGGTGTGGTTACGTCACCGCAAAGTTAGTGCTGCGCAAGCTGCTTTTCAAATGAAAGCAGCCTTACGAATTTAATTCTTACTAAATCTCTAACCACTCTCGTCTTTTTCGATACTTCACCATGATTTCTGTGGTTCCCTTCGTCCTTGCCAAATGAGAGACTTCACGCCGGAAGAGACACGCCACAGCGTCAATCTCCAAAACCCACATTGCAAAACGTGGGATTACACATTTACACAACACCAAAGTATTTTGATTTTGTTTAGGCACGTTCCAGGATTCAGGAAACACAAAAAGAAAACTGGAAAAACCAGGAAGCGAACATCAAATGACACCAACGGTTAATACTGACTCTATCCCAAACTCAACTATCCGTCCTTGAAAAGGACAGGAAGTCCTAATACCCAAAATCCACCAACATTACATTCCTGTAAACCGATTATTCCTTATATCCTTGTATCCTCATATCATTCTTCGATAGTGTAAATGTTAATAATGAATAAGTAGGTACCTAATATATAAATAAAAAAATTCTATCATTTAAATTTTTTGTTAGTGTCTTTTATTCCTAAATATCTTTCAACCTTGAAAAGAACACAATTCCCGGCAATTATAAAATTTAATTAGATCCTTCTGTAACAACCTCTATATACTATGTAAAATCGAGGTTAAGTGCATTAATAATATGCAACGAGGAAAAAAACGGACTATTTTTAAAGAAGCCACGTGAACGAGTGGCGCCCCCGAGCAGTATATTAATGAGGCACTCTTTGAAGAGAGTTCCTCTTGTTCTCTACATAAGATGTTCGAATTTTATATACATTGTGTAAAAACGTTCATGGTTTTTGTGTTTCACTCTTAACATGGCGCACATTTAATTTCGCCGGAGGACTAGTTTGTTTATCGATAATTCCAAAACATGTTGGATCGTTAGCAACCAGAAACGGCACGTGTGGGGTTTAATTTGCTAAAATTAAAAAAAGAGATCTAGTTACTTTCTGGATTTGGATACAACTGAACATTGTGTTAACTTATCTTTACTAGTCCTCTACTACTCTAAAAAGTTATTTTGAGTCAAATTGTTACAGGCTGGTTGAAAAGTTTTGAAAGCAAAAATAAAAAAAATGTTTATTTTAATTACCTATTCAAATTGAATTGTTTATTTAATATAATCCCCCGCAGATTAAACATACTTATTCGAATGATCCTCCAGTAATTTTATACCATTTCTGTAATGATTTTCTGGAAGATCTGCAAAATATTGTTCCACATATGTAATAGTTTCTTTATTCGACAAAAAACGCTTTCCACAAAGAAATTGTTTCAAGTTTTTAACTAGGTAGTAATCGGATGGAACCAAATCTGCTGAATACGGTAGGTGTTTAAGCAGTTCGTACTTTAATTCGTTTAATTTACTCATCGTCAAGAAACTGGTGTGAACAAATGTATTGTCTTGATAAAAAGTGATTGTTTTCTTTGTGAACCGGGTCTTTTTTTCACGAATTTTTTTATCCAACTGGTCCAAATTTTGCAATAATATTTTTACTATTTTCGAGATAATCAATTAACAAAAACCCTTTTGCATTCCAAAAAATTCATGCCATAACAATTTTTAGCGATCGTTCTGACTTCACCTGTTTTGGAGCTGAAGTCCACTCTAAACGTTCTTCCTTCAGTTTAGGATCATGATAGTAAATCCAAGCATAATCCATAATTATAAAACGACGCACAAAATCGTTTTAATCTGCTTAAAACGATAAGAAATTTGTTTTAAATTCAGTTTTTGTTTAATTGTTATCGAATGAAGCACTGACTTTCCAAACAGCTTTTTATATGTAATTCTTCGTGTAAAATATAGAGTGCTTGTTCATCTAATGTGCCTATGGTATCAGCCATTGCACCCTTACTCAAACTTTGTTCTTTATAAGCAATATCATAGACCTGCTCAATGATTTGTTGCACTTTTTGGACGTCCACTACGTGGTTCATCTTCGACGCGTGTAGGATCACGTTTAAACTATAAAACCCATTAATACACTGTTGGAGATGAAGGAGTAGATTCCGTTAATAATTTCACCATTTTTTGCCCGAATAAATCTTCCAAAACAAAGTATTTTATCAGTGCACAATATACGGTTTTTTCCGTTGTAACAGTATACATTGGCACGTCAAGTTCAAATATATTGTAAACTAAGAATGAATTCAAAAATCAAAATAGAATTTTTTGTGTATTCAAATAAAAGATAAAATATTAGAATAGTGTAAAAATTTGGATTTCCCTACTGGTTAATAGGTGTCGCTTTCAAAACTTCTCAACTTTCTAATAGAAAATGAAGAATATCCCATCTTCTTGACTTAATTTGTCGCTTTCTTCACTTCACCTTTAAGACTGGACTTTTTTAGTCCCATAGACATTTCAAATGAACTCATATGATATCACAAGTATGGAGGGTAGAGGTAAGGAGAACGATCTTAAATGGGAAATGATTAAAAATGTGTCCACTTTTTAGAGGAACATAACACTTCTCAAACTTGCCACTACAATGGCGCTAAAGTAGATGTAGGGTACAGAATGAATGTAGCAGTTTTTGACAAATTGATTGAAATGTCGTATGATTTCGTAATATAAGTCACAAATTATATAAGTGCTATAAAAAAACGTGGTCAGCGAATTCAGTTTAGTGTATTTTAAATTCGTTTTATACTTTATGATTATCTTATGTATCTTATGATTATTTTAAAAATGGTGTCATAATAAAGCGGAAATGTGTCTTTCCTTGTTTATTTATCTATCCTACTCTAAGAAATTATGGCGCTTTTTTTAAAATTTACCCTACTACGATCGTAGCGCCACCCTTATTTACCACATTTTGACGGACACATTCAATACACGGAGACAGTTCTCCTTACCTCTACCCTCCATAATCACAAGTAAATAAGGAAAGTACAAAAACAATGAAAGAACTTGATCAAAATTTAATGGTTTTGTTTATGCAGTCTCAATTTACCTTTTTTGTTACCATTTAAGGTTACCCTGACCTAACCTAACTTTTGTTACATCAACATTACCTCGTTCCCCTTCCCCCTTCCTCAACCTTGAGATAAGCCACAAGAACATATTAAGGTGAAGTAAAAAATCTTTGTTTAAGAAGTGGCACCAATATATATAATCGTTTTGCAAAAGTGACAGAAAAAGTAGTGGTAATAAAGAAGCATAGACTTATAATAACTAGACTGCGCTTCTTGATTCAAACCGGTTCTCCCAGTATGATAGAGAAAAAAGATTAAAGCAGTGTTTGTCTTTCTTTCTAATCGGAAAAGCATAACCTCGTAAAATTAATGTAGCACGGAGGTTTCGTATTTTTTCTACACAGGCGATTTGAAAGAGAAACTTGCACCAGGCGTATGGGCTCAATCGGGACGGTCAGTCTAGATATTATAATTCTGTGCTTATCAAATTATATGTTTGCTCCGGCCTATGGAGAGTAGAAAGAAGGAGAACCGTTTTGTATGGGGGACAAGTTGAAAAAAATTCGTCGAAATGACGTTCGTGTAGATAAAGGAAATGATATGAATTTAGCGGTTTTAAACAGAGTGAGGTGAGCTGGATTGAAAATTTAATAGTTTTCGTAATTTGTGTGGTTGAGAAATATGAAGTAAGTATTTAAAATATCAACTATGTACGTAGTCAAATGTAATTTAGTAAATATCAAATACAGAACTCCTTAAATACCGTCGATACTAATTAATGGCGCTGTTTTTAAAATCGTTCTACTTGCTACTATGGCGCCACCTTAATTTGTTCCCTTCTGATGGACAATTTTTAACTTATTCAGATAGTTCTCATTCCTTCTACCCTCCATAATCGGGCCGAACATAAACTCGATTTTTATATGTCAATTCAAACATAACGTCATAATTTTTTCTGCCAATTCTTTTCTTTCAAATAGTTTTATACTTCACCCTAATCTTCTTTTAGGAGCTTTCTGTACATTTAGGATTTCTATGACATGGGAGTGAAATGGGGTAAATCATGATGTCACAAAATTTTCGACCTCATATGACCTTGAATGGTATTAAAATGTACAAAATAAACCTAGGATCCAGATCTGCGACCTAAGAAATCTTTAACTAAAGTGGTTAGAGGAGTTACCCGCGTTAGGTAAAGGTTGCAGGTTCGTGTCCTGCCGGATGCAACGTTTTTTCAATTTTTACTTAATGTCATTTTCTTGTTTGTTTGATTTTTAAATGTTAAAAATCAAATTCCAATCTTTTACATTGGGTTACATGTAGTTATTTAAGTATCTGTAGCTTAGCAGAGTTATATTTTTTTTGCCATGTTTTATAATTGATAATTAGACCGCTACTGAATTTTATATTATCCCGCGGCTTTGTTGAATTTTTATACATGTATTTGGTAATTTTAAATTCATACTATATTTTTAGGCACTAATGTCCAGAAATAACCAAACGTATTTATTTATTTTCATAAATAAACGCCCTAAAACACAACAGACTCATTGTTCCCTCAACGGATGTTTTTGAATATTTTATTAATATTTTACGTTGTCCGTTGTATGGATAAAATATAGACGATTTTTACAAAATATATTTTTCCATTAATTAATTCTTGATATACATGGTTTTATACTGGAAAATTTATATAGAATATTCTGAATAATGGTAGGTTTATTAGTTTACTTTTTATTACTAGTTGTCAATATTTTTTTTAAAATAATTTAAAATATTCATATTCATATTCATTTAGAATTGTAGAATGAGAGAATACACGTACTATATTTTTATATACATGACTATAAATAATTAAAATTTCAAACCAAATGAAATTTGATGAATTAGTTTTAATTCATGATTCAATTATATCAGTAATTGAAAAACGCATTAGTATTTTAATATTTATTAATATACTAGCGGACCCGGCGAACTTCGCACCGCCTAACACTATTGTTTTTTTTTAATTTTTACGATTAATTTTTTGTATTCTTTATCATATTTTCTCGTTAGTTACCAGTTTTTACTAATATTTATAGTACTTTGTAATTTATCGGTTAGGTATATTATATAATAACTGCGCCACCTAACGGTGGCGTCATAGTTCTTAAGTAAGTAAGTTTTGCTCTTTTAAATATATGAGATATCAACTGCGCCACCTTACGGTGGCTTCATAGTACTTAGTTATGCAAGAATTACAGGTGTAAATTTATAACATCTCAACTGCGCCACCTTAGGGTAGAGTTATAATGATTAATTTCGTAATAAACGCGTCCGATCGCTGCAAAATTCAAAGTGCTACAGGGAAAATCGCGGCCTCCGATGCGCTATTTATAGGCACGCTGCCGCCGCCCCGGCCGGCCAGTAGTACCACATCAAACGCTACGTCCCGCAATTTTAAATATGTAATATCTTCGAAAATATTCATTTAAATCTTGTGCTATCAAGGACCATATAGATCTATATTAAATCAACAATGTATTTAAACTATTTAATTGGATAAGGATTAATGCTGTATTGGTTAAAATCGCTTCGAAAATTAGCCATTATTTGTCGTAAAAAGTAAATGATAAAAAATGTTATTGTGGGATATCCATAAGAGATAGACATATACCATCGTGGAGTTTTCTGTAGACCTTTTCAATGTGTACAAATAATTAGTAGGTACATTATTTTGATAAATCTCGTAGGGTTCAGCCTGCGTTTGCAATGTAAGCGGAAAAAAATTGATAATTAACGACATCACATTGGAAACCTCAAAAATAACAGTATTTCTTCACTATTTTATGGATGTTATTATACATATAAACCTTCCTCTTGAATCACTCTATCTATTAAAAAAACCGTATCAAAATCCGATGCGTAGTTTTAAAGATTTAAGGATACAAAGGGACATAGGGACAGAGAAAGCGACTTTGTTTTATACTATGTAGTGATTTATAATTAATAGATCATGGGTCAGGGTTCATTAAAATCGGAGGTTTATATAAAAAATTGCATTGTTCACGCATAGACTAGTAGACAGATTTGTTTTGAGTTGGTTGTTGAGAGGAAACCCTCTAATTTTTATTAACACGCTTTTATTAACTTCACCTGTATGTATGTATGTTTGTTTGTAACTCTCCACTCCGTTATATAATTATATCTCGAAAAAATTTCGTTTTTTGAAAAAACACAGGAATACTTTTTTGTTTAGAATTAATTTTTACATCAACTGTCAAATTATAACAGCTGTCATATTGACAGTTTTCGAAATAAACACTATTTTGTGAATATCTCGAAAAGTTATTGTTTTTTTGAAAAAACACAAAATACTTTTTCGTTTGGAATTAAATTTTACATCAACTGTCAAATTATGACAGCTGTCACATTGACAGTTTTCGAAATAAACACTATTTTGTGAATATCTCGAAAAGTTATCGTTTTTAACACGCTTTTTATTATTATTAACTATAACTATAATTAACTTCACCTGTATGTATGTATGTATGTATGTATGTATGTTTGTTTGTTTGTAACTCTCCAGTCCGCGGCTGCTGCCTCGGGTGAGTCCCATATCGTTATTTTTAGTCACTACCTCCCCGTGCCGAGGGTGGGTAATAAACAATACGTTTAATTATAAACGATATGAATGAAATTGTCTTAGAATTAATCTAACAATTCTTTAGATTTCACAATAGTAATTTTTTTCCAAGTTCTGAAAACAATACGTTTAATTATAAACAATATAAATACAATAAATATAATTTAAGAAATAAAAAAAAACACGCTTTCAAAGCATTTCCAACTAAATAAATGAATAATGATTGAGTGAGGGTCTTGTAATCGTCACAGCAAATTAACGAATCTATTGAAATAAAATAAATTGGACTAAAAAGTAAAAAATAAATATGGTTTAAAAAAACTAAAAAACACGCTTTTATAAAGCATGTTTCTGAAAAACATCGAACTAAAAAGTTAAAAATAATTTTCAAAATAAAATTAAAACAAAAATAAATGAAAAATACTAGTATTATTGTGAAAAAAGCGTGGGCGCTGCGTACCATATTTTTCGAATGTCAAGCGCCCACGCTTTTTTCACAATAATACTAGTATTTTTCATTTATTTTTGTTTTAATTTTATTTTGAAAATTATTTTTAACTTTTTAGTTCGATGTTTTTCAGAAACATGCTTTATAAAACCGTGTTTTTTAGTTTTTTTAAACTATATTTATTGTTAAAATTGTTTGAAATCAACTTATACAACAATAATTGAACTATCCTCCTTCCAGAAAAGTAGCGCAACATATATAAATATTCCAAAAAACAAACAAGTAAAAATTCACAGTCTTTTATTGCTTATAACGTTTAAACTATAAATTTTGGAAAAAAATTATAACAAAAGAAAATGTTTGTAAATAAATTTTTCTACAAGCATGCGTAAAACAACACTTTCTCGCACGCATTTTAATTCAGAAAATATCTCTTTCCCGCACGGAGTGCGGGAAAATGTTTTTCCCGCACGCATTTTTTTTTATTAATTAGAGATGTTTGCCGATAACCTTTTTGACAAATTATTGTATTATTATCTTTATCTCGTTGGACTACATACAAATAGTAAAAAAAATTAAGATTATTTTACATGAAAATAGGGATTTTTAAAATGTGTGTTTTTAAAATTTTTTAAAAAAATCATAATTTATTAAATCACCCCTGTAAACCTTACTCAAAGCAACAACAAACTCACCTGTTTAAGTAGGGTTGCTATAGCTACAGTCGTGTATTTATTGACACTATGAAAGATTTAATTGTCACAATCGCATCTTTTCAAATATCTAAATAATTTTCGAGGTGATTTTGCTTGTAGAAAAAATATTGATCCTAACTCTTGCGGAAATTAACTTTCCCGCACTTAACTGCTTGCCCGAACTCCGCTTCGCGTCGTTCGGGCATCGGCAGTTCGCGTGCGGGAAAGTATAACTTTCCGCACTTGTTAGGATAATAACTATTTCTACAAGATCGAATTGGTTAGAAAGTCGAAAATTTATTTTGTATTTATTTTGCTTATTATTATTTAATATATTTTTTTATATTAAATATTTTATTCCTTATTGTCAAGCCACTGGTCTACATAATAATCTCCAAACTGACGTAGCTTATCTGACTCCGGTGCTTCTGCAACAATAGCCAACCAACCATCCTCCACTTTTTCCAATGGAATTAAAGACAGAGCCCACACATTCTACAAAATCTCTTTATTTCTTCTGTGTCTCTATTCTACCTAGTTAGCCCAATCTCTTGAATTTTTCTTCAGAGACATTGTATGAAATGAAAATTGCACCCAGAAATTTTTGAATCGTGGTGTACACTACGAAGTGCATTTATATAATAGCTGCAATTTCAAAATAATTTTTTATTAAATTTGGTTTCCATTTCGGTGCCCATTTTTTTAAAGCATTGAATAATCTCTTGTAAATTGCTTTTGTTTTCCTTGGCAGTAATGCAAAAATAATCGGCTGCACGTTGTAATTTGGCATCGTAGTGACAAATTCATATCCTCTAGCTTCAAGATCCTGGAATAAAATTTAAAAAAAATAAACAACAGACAAAAATTGTTGTGTGAAATAAAATTTAACTCGACTTGTGCATTAAAATGCAAAATAGAAGTTTTTAGGTTTTTCTGTGGAAATAAACTATAAACTGATACAAATTGGCTATTTAACCTGAAATAAATAAATAAAAAGCGAAATAATTCCATTTTTTTGAAGGCGGTTCAATTTCTTTTAAAAAGTTTTTATGGTTTATACCTTCATCAATAATTGGTAATAACGTACCTACAACGTCATTTATCGGACCTTGCTTTAAATAATTGTATCAATAAAATAAATATATTGCGTGTAATAACCTTTATTTAGAAATAACACAATTACCTACATTCAACGAGTCTATATTTATAAAGATTGTTATGGTGAAACATCTGTCGTAGGTATCTTTCTAAGTAATTATTATTTTTAATAAAATACCAGCGTCAATACAAAGAATTCAGAAAATATCAAGTATTCGTATAAATTGCTGGGCGAAAGTATAGTTGAATATTATCTGATAAAGATCCTTTGTATATATTCCGTTCACATACACATTCCTGAAGTAGCGAATAAGACATTACCTGGTATATAAGTAACAAGAGATCTTTGCATGATACAAGTGCATTTATACACTGAAAAATTGAATATTTTATTATATTGCAATTATGCTTGATATCAGAATTATTTAAAAGTTAATAAGATATACTCTACAGTTTTGATCCAAAAACTTAATACTTATACATATCACTTGTCGTTATAGTCACTTGTCAGGTATACGTCAACTGTCATTTTCAATCACTGGTAAAAACAGTGCGTTGTTGGAAATATAGAAAAATTTATAAAATATCTATTAATATCTCTTAAAATATACAGAAAACTAACACAAAAAAAACGTTAATTTTGCCAGTTGTCATTATTATCATTTGTCATTGCTGCAAATGTTGCTAAATTCATTTGTACGGTATGCGCCAAAACAAAGGACACTGAAATCAGGAAGCCTGTGAAATATAATCGTGTCATATGAACAAATGACAATAGTTGACATGGTATTTTTAAACATTGTTTATTCTAACAAACTGTCAAAAAGATTCGAAATGGTGCTTACAACGCCAGAAAAAATTATTTATTATTGAGTATTATTTCCGCTCATACGGGAATAGACGATCAAACGGACCTAGTTTGTTAATGGTTGCCAATCAATTTCGGGAAGAGTTTCAGAAGCCTACACCGACTAATAAGGACTTGTTAAAAGTCGTTGCAAAATTTTGACGAACAGGAAGCGTTCTAACTCAACGCAAAAGCTGTACTGGTCGTCCAGTTACCGTGACAACAAATGCGAATCAAGGAAGGCTATTTCAAGAGGTGTTAGAATCACCAAAAAGAAGTCTCTGCAGATCATCTCTAAAAATGAATTTGAGTGAAACATCTACCCGAAGAATGTTTAAGAAGATTGGTGGTTTTCCCTATAAAATACAGATTGGGCAACACTTGACAAGACAAGAAATCAAGAATTGTTTATTGTGCTTTAGTCTTGGTAATGGTTTATGAAGAACCCCTATTTTTTTCTAATATGTGGTTTACAGACGAATGTCACATCCATCTGAATGGATTTATCAATCGACAGACAAATCGTTTTCTTGCTTTCGAACGACCAGACATCATCGTAGAGAAACCTCTTCATAGTGACCGTGTAACGATTTGGTGCGCAGTGTCAGGTAATGAATTATTGGGCCCTTACTTCGTGGAAGACGAGCGTAGAAGATCCGTTACACTAAACCAAGTGCGATATAGAGAACAAATTTTGACACCATTTTTTATTGATCTCAGACAATTTTGTCGTGCCAGAAACATACAGTTGAATACCCAATGGTTCCAACAGGATGGGGCTACTTGTCATACCACGACAGCATCCTTAGATCTGATTCGAGAAAATTTTGAAGACCGCGTAATTTCCCGTAACACGAATTTTCCTTACCCTTCTCATTCACCTGATCTAACAACTCCTGATGCTTACGTATGGGGTATGCTGAAACCAGCAACTATTGATGAACTCCGTGAAAAAAATTTTAATAACATGCTAAGCAATCTTGTTAAGCGTTATGAGTACTGCTTGGAACGCAATGGCGAGCACTTTGAACACATTTTGTATAGAAGCAAAACTTAAAATTCGCATTATTTGAAATGTTGTTTATTTAATTTATCATGTTTAATAAAGCTTTAGTTTTTCAGTGTCGTTTGTTTTGGCGCATACTGTAGAATTGAAGGTGTGTCGAGTTTAAGCAGGTAACAATTTTTTTCAGTGTAAAGATATCGAAGTGATAGTACGGTATGCATTCGACGATAGTGATTTATGTAAGATTGATAAAATATCGGCGTCGGCATGGCAGTGGGGACACTTAACGCACGCCGTCGGTAACATCGCGACAATGTAAATTACAATAGGTCGATGTTGTAAATATGGTGTTCTTTCTTCAACCAAATATTTTAGTTGGGATGCTTATGAATTTCAGGAACGCATTTCTTCTGATTGTCAAGATTAAAATTCATCTGTATAGTTACATTATTGAAGGTTTTTTTAAGTGAACGAATTATTAAAAAAAATATTTTTTTTTACATGCAATTAATCTAATTATCAAATAAATAAAAGACTTTAGTGGTTAATGTTATAACTGACTGTTTATCTGTACAATACTTGAGGTTTAATATATTAAAGATTATATTAAATAAAGCATTATTCAAAAGATAAATAGTGTGGACGTGGACAATAAGAAGTCTCTTAAATCTGTTTTATCTAAAGTTATAGAAGGGTGGTCTTTTTAGTTTTACACATATAAGTAGCTGCTTAGAAGGAGCTACCAATACCTAGAACCATCGGACACAAAACTTACTTTAATCTATTAACATAAATCCCAACAGCAATGTCTCGCTGAAATGGTTTCTGTGTTTGGCAATGAAGCACCACACCAGTCAACTATTTCCCGCTTGTATTGCAAATTTCAACGTGGTCGCTCCAGTCCTAAAGACGAATCCAGACTAGGTCCACCCAAAACGGCAGTCACATCAAGAACTGGGTGATGCGAAGTTGGTTGTCTTTGGATCCCTCATTTGCTCACAGAAAAGCAAAAAGAGGTTTGTGTCAATTGGTGTTGAAAAAAAAGTTCAACAAAAAAGTTTACAGTATCGTTAGTAGCGATTAATCTTGGATTTACTCCTACGAGTCGGAAAATAAACGCCAATCCGCTGTGTGAATTTTTTACGATAGTAAAAAACCAACAAAAGTGATCCGTTCTCGAAGTGTGTCAAAGAAAATGGTCGCAACTTTTGTGTCAAAACCTGGTCATATGGCAACAATTGCTTTAGAAGATCAAAGAACCGTTAGTTCCGATTGGTATATAAACGTTAAAAGTTATCGCGAAACTCCGGCAAAGCATCACACAACGGCGAATCATCCTACATAAGGACAATACAAGTGCTCACACTGCCCAGACCATCGAGTTTTTGGAGCTTCAAAACTTTGAAATGTCCCGACCTAAGTTCCAACGACTTTTTCACATTCCCAAAGATCAAGAAATCAATGCGTTGGGCAGCGATTCCAGTCGCCAGAAAAAGCCATTGATGCCTTTAAAACAGCGATTTTGCAGGATTCAACTGAAGACTGGAATCACTGTTTTACCAATTGGTTTGAACGAATGCAAAAGTGTTTCGATCTTGGTGGGACATATTTTGAAAAGCCATAAAGTACTCTAAGTCTATAAATGTTTTGTCTTTTTGACTCTAGAATTTCTTCGCGCACAGATCTCACTAAACGATCACGTTGGTAACGTAAAAAGTATAATGAAAATTTTCAATGAAAGTTCTATTAATTTTAAATTTACTTGGATTTGTCTTCGGTCGGATAGAATAATAAGTATTAAAGTATGATTTTCTTGAAAAAAATCTTGAAAATTTACGAAAATCCTAAATGTTTTTTTGAAAAGCCATTAGGACTGTTGGAAATCATGAAAAACATTAAAAATCCTAAAAATTATAATTAATTTTAAAAAATTGTTGAAAAAGATAAAACTTTTATATAAAAATTTTGTTAAAATATTAAAAATTGTGAAAAATTATGTTGGAAATCTTAAGAAAACGTTGGAAATTGCTGACAATCGCAAAGAAAAGGATAAAAAATGTCTAAAATCATAAAAAATGGTAAAACATGTGAAAAATTATTAAAAGCTGTTATTAATAATTCTTGACCGTCTTAAAAAATTTCGAAAATCAAAAAAATGGTTGAAAACACTGTAAAAAATTATTTTTTGCACGATTGATCATTTTTGACTGTTTACCGTGACAGATTTTACGTCAGTAGGTGACATTTACTAGCAACTCGACGGTAAGTAATCCAACTCGACGGTAAGTACTCCAACTCGACGGTAAGTAATTCACTTACCGTCGGGTTAAAAAATCTCTTAATTTTAATTTATTTTTTGAAAGAATAAAGAAAACTAACGAATTATTTATTAATATTGAAACTTATGGTACAATTTGTTAAATTATTTAATGAAATCCCACTTGTATGGGCTGTGGTTTCACTTCTAACAGAAACTCCTGCAGAATCGCATACATTAGTAGTATTACTAGTATTGCACAATATTTTTTCGGCAAAATCTATTTTATTTTGAAAAGAATCTTCTACATAGCTTTCTGCCACTGTCGATGAACGCCAACCTCCATGACGCTTTAATCCGAGGACATCAACACCTTTATTAGCCAAAAGCGTTGCTGATGTCCTCCTGAACGAATGGCCAGTATAGTTCTCGGGATTAGGCAAATTTAAGAATTTGGCAATTTGAGAAGGCCAGCCCCCGATTGTCCCTTTCCCTATTACTTGAGCACAACATTTTCCTTTGGCGTATCTTAAGAACAAATGATTTGATTTTACTTGTAATGGACGAAATTTTATATACTTTTGCAGAATTTCTAAATATGGAATTTTATCGTCTGGTTTATTAACGACTGTAAAAGTACGCTGGATGTTCGTTTTTGTATTGGGTACTTTTACAATCATTAAACCATCGGTTTGTTGGATGTCATTCATAGTAATATTATATAATTCTTCTCTTCTACAGGCACCAAATATTCCCAATATCATTGCGACCTACAAATTATGAAAAAATCTTCATTAGAGTATTTCTTTTACCTAAACTAGCTTACATTACCTTGTGAATTAGAAATTCTTCATCCGGTGCTTCCATCAGAAATTTTTCAAATTGCTCCCGTGTAAAAATGCTATAGCCAACATTTTTTCTCTTCAAATACGCGATCAAAGTTAAAAAATTGGAAATATCAATGCCATCATAAAGAAAAACGTTGGATTTAATCATTGAATATTCTGCCCAGAGGCTTCCAGGAGCTTTCAACTGCATATGTCTTTGAACGAAATATGCCAATAGAGTCTTTTCATCGATTCTTAAATTCTTGCCTTCGCACCATTTTTTAAAACTTTGGTAGGTATTTTGATAACGGATTTTGGATTTTTCGGGAATAATTGCGGAACACCCTTCTTCCCAAGCCCGTTCAATTTCTTCAAATTCACTTTCGCTCATATTTTAATTTATAATAATCAAAATTGTACTTAAAATTATTGACAACTAAATAAAAACTCAACATTGTTGTTATGCACCCTAGTTACTAACTAACAACCAAAGCAAAAACCAAAGTAGGTATCTATCTTGATAAAATGAATGAAACTAGTCAATATGACGAAAATGTTTAATTTTATAATTTATAATGGTATCAATCGAGCAAAAAACGTTATAAGCATGTCGAACGTTAAGGGTAACCGAACTCAGACAATAATTGGAGTCGTCGCTCCGCTCCTCCTCCAAACAATTGTCTTCGTTCGGTATAAAACCCTTTTTGTTCTCCATACTTAATATACTATAAAATCGTTAAAAAGTTAATCTGTGAAGTAAAAAATGGAGTTTTGTGAGAACTGGTGAGCAACGATGCCAACTCTACCGATTTTTCTGTAGATCTACCGATTTAGGATATAATCTACCGATACACCGTTATAATTTTCTTTCATAATTAATTTTTGTAACTTAATATAAACTAACCTGTTTTTATTAAATAAACACCTTCTTAAATTTGTTGCCATTTTTTTTAAATCTACCGATTTCTACTTTTTTTTTGTATCAATCTACCGATTTTAGAAGTTTTAGGTTGGCAATGATGCTGGTGAGCGACAAGGATACAGACCGACATGCGGCGTGGAACCAATTTTAGCGAGAGTGATCCTATTAATCTTATCTACATATATACGGTATAAAAATGATATCATTGATCACTTTAACCGGGTTCAATCATCAGTTAGGAAATACGTGAATTTAAACAGATTATAAAAAATTAACAGTAGATATATGACTACAAGTCTAAGAAACAATGAATAAAATATCGTAATTGATCGTTTTTTAGTTTCGACCAATTAGTTAACGTATGAATTTCTATAAATTACAAATAGTTAAAATTTAAAATATTTCAGCTTATAAACGGAAAACCCAATTTAGAATGGCTTGTATAAATTATTTTTTTAACCTATATATGCATTTTTACAATATATTGATTATTCCTATTTACGCAAGATACCAAGCCTAAAGTATTGATTACGTTGTATACTAATTCTTATATTGTTTTAACAGTAGGAAATCCGTTTCTGAGTGAATAAACTCTAATTCCACTAGCATAATTTATGATGGGAAGGACAACTAGACAAGCCAGCAATTTCCTAGTGATTATGTTAGTACAGAGTGAGTTATTTCAGTTAATAGAACACATCGAAAGTCAGCCCCCTAAGCCTTGAATGTAATCTGTTGGGGTGGGCTAGTAAATAGCCTGCTGCCAAAAATCATCACAGCATAAAATAAGGTGATGTATGAATAGCAATTTGTGGTCAATTTCTGGGGACGTATGTTGGTCAATTTTACTTTTATTCACATTATTTGAGGGTTATTTCTGTTAGGAAATTATTTTTAATTACAGATTTGTTAGATCTACCGTATATCATTTTGAAAAACGGTTAATGATATTATTTTACATTACATGTCAACAACTTAACAATAACTCATAACATTAATTATAACGAACATTAACTCCTTGTTAATAATAATGTACTAATATGAATTTTTCTTTAGGACACATTCCGGAAGTGCGAATCACCCTAAAGAAATCGGTTGCTAGTTTCAGTTTTTAAAAGGCATTTGACAATGTTAAACACTATCTCCTCAGATCACATGTTGGACACTTGGTATTGGGTAGAAAGGATATAAGACCAAAAAGTAATTTATACTGGAATCAAAAAGTGGAAGTTCGAATCCAAATTGCAGGAACATTTATGGACTTTAGGGTTTATCTTGTCTCCGGTGTTGTTTAACTTGTACGTCGAAAGAGCATTTACTGAGTCAATCTGCGATACTACCACAACAATATGAGCATCATAATCCATTTTGATTTGACTGTCAATGACTGTTAATAACCAATCTTTTATCAGAGTTAGAATTGGCAGTAGAAAATCGTCATTAAAATAAGTGATATTAAAAAAAGTGTTTTAGTGCTGCTGCATTTTTGAGGAAAATTATTACGACAAACCTTAGTCAATGTTGTAACAGCAGAGTGAGAAAGTTGACGATAATACGATACGTATTATCAACCCAAAATGTATCTAAAAAAATAGTATTCCCTACGTTAATGTTTAAAGTAACGCCTGTGGTTGTGTGTCTGACCATTGATTTATAATAGAAAAATTTCTAAATCCATTTCTGCAACGTTCGAACATTTTAAATTGTAGGAAGTGCCATTTGCGTCGCCCCGACACTGCTGTCATAAAACGGAAACGTACTTTTGAATTATGTAATTTTTAATGTTTCTACAATTTTATTGCACGTAGGGATAGACTCTACTCCCTACAATTTTAGCAAACTTTAACTCAACTGAAATCGATTTAGTTTTGTGAGGTAAAATAAAAAAGCAGCGTTACTTATTGACTTTACGAGTTTACTATTTTTTTTTTAATGAGTCGCAGTCAATATGCTTGCTTATGTTTGTTAAATTTTTAAATAGCTTTCTAATGTACGTGGGAATTCGAAAATTTTGTTCTACAAGTCCTGAAGAAATTAAGGCTTGTTTTCTAATTGTTTAAACTCATTATCTATAGATACAGAAATTTGCCTATTTACTTTCTTTAGGACAATTCTTTTTTGTTTAACTTGATTCATACTGTTATAATTTTTCCTTTGTGGATTCGGGATAAGTGATATACAGCAGACAAACATAACAATTTATTGGTAAACACAAATAGATTTCTTAAACTAATTTACACAACTTTACTACAGCCACAATTATTGATTAACGTCTTTAAAATATCTCGTACAACAATCCGCACTTTATCGCCAGCTATTACAATTACAATTATCCCCAACTAATACAATCACCACTATTATTTATCGCCATCTATCACATTAACATCTGTTCTCTCTCCGTCCAAAGCGGTCCTTTATATACCAAATTAATTCCTTCTAGAACGTCGCTTACGTTAAATTTCTAGATTCGAACAAATCGAACATTCCTGAGCTACTCGAATTATTCGGATCTTCCGCAGAGTACTCGAGTCTTCTGAGAATTTACTTTCGCACACCTGGTGTCTGGTCGATAGGCCAGGATGGGCTCGTAATAATATTGTTACTTGGTAGATATATTTTAAAATTCTACGAATAAGATTTTAAAAAAATTTCCCGATACACATTGGCTCTTAAAACACTTGATTTTTAGACCCTTCAAGAGAAAATTTAGGTATGTATTTTTGAAGTTATACTTCTATTCATGCACTCGATTTGTGTGGGGTTAAATGGGAAAAATCATATCATTACATATGTAATGGTGTGAGTAAGAGAGAGACAGAAACACATATAAGGTATATTGGTCGGTAAAAACAAAGATGAAATATTTACCACATGTTTAGTCATAACTACCTATAAGTCCTTTAAATACCGATTAAATATTCAGTACATTGAAAAGAGGTAGATATACAAAAAACAGTCTGAGCTAATGTTTTGGAATATCATAGTGACGTATTACATTGTGTTTGACAGATTATTTTATAATTCTGTCACGTAAGTAAACATATAAAGTTTAGTATTTTATATTAATGATATTAATAATAATATTCAGTAATGAGTACTGTATTGTAGTCCATACTACCGTCATATGGTTGCATTATATCCTGCACTATGCTTTTGAGGTTGTTGACTACATAAACAGAGTTTTTAAGAATAGTCGAAAAGTGCATTCCGAACAGACAATAGATAGAAAAATTACAACTCGGTAAGTATTCCAAATGGGTTCAATTTATGTACTCGGGGTTTTTGGGGTCGCTGAACACGAATATCATGATGTCGAAAGTCTCCGCGGCACTTGGTGCCTAAAGTATTTACCTCTTCTCCTGGTGTTTTATGTAAATTCTGTACAAAATTACACTTGGAACTCGGCTGTTTTTTGGTCGCTGAATACGAATATGATAATGGCGATGGTGTCCGAAACACCTGGTACTTAAGACGGACCTCGTCTCCAGGAAATGTTATGCAAATTTGATACAAAATGAGTGTGTACTCGGTACTAGGAGGTTTTTGAGGTCGCTGAACACGAATATCATATAATGATTTTGCTAAATCATTCGCATAAAAATTTATAAATCCGGGTGCGTGCATAGAAGTATAACTTCTGCCGGTAGTCCCACTGACTGCCACACCCTTTTTTGTTTCTAATTTCGTTAAACTATTGAAACACTTATGGGGGCTTTTTACACAATTTATTTACAAAATTGTTAAGATACAGTGAACTCTGCTGAATAACGTCTAACTACTTGACAATACAATGAACTCTTGTGAACACTTTACTCGAACTGACTTTAACTGCCCATGCATCCCCTTATATACAACATTATTTAATCTAGTCAGTGTGTTTAGAAGTTTCTAGAATTTTCTAGAAACATTATTTAAAATGGTCAGTTGATTTTTTTACAAACTTCTAAAAATCAACTGTCAACAACAATCTTTCAAATTAAGGTCCCTTCCTTTACGGTTATCCCGTTACACTGCCCCCTCCTTAGATTCATTCCTCCTGGAATGTTATTTCCTACATCGGAATCCCGCACACTCCCTGAGCAAGCCAAACCATCTTCTTGGAGTTGCTGCGCATCTCCACTGTGGTTTCCCTGGTAAGGCGCCAAACGATCATGATGGACCACGACGGGTTTCCCTCTGGGAATTTTCACGATCCGATAAATGACATCGTTAATCTTCTTCTTGATGTTGTAAGGACCTTCCCAGTTCTTTTGTAATTTGGGTCAAATACCTCGACGCCGTCGGGGGTTATAGAGCCAGACTAAATCTCCAACTTGGTAACTCTTTTCCATTGTCCGTGTGTCATAGTACCTCTTCATCCGATCACTAGATAATTGTAGTTTTCCACGCACCAGGTTGTGTATATTTTCCATTCGATTCTGAAGGTCGGCGACATATTGTTCACGTGCCATTTCTTCACCAGGTTTACAACCAAACACCAAGTCACATGGTAGCCTCATTTCTCTACCGAACAGGACCTTCGCAGGCGTTTGGCCAGTTGATTCGTTGATGGCCGATCGAATTGCCATTAGAAATAGTGGAATATGTCGATCCCAATCGCTCTGACAATCTGACACCACTTTTGACAGATAGTTGGTTATAGTCCGGTTCATTCGTTCCACCATTCCATCAGACTGAGGGTGCATCGCTGTGGTTCTCGTTTTGTGGATGCCTAATCTTTGGCAAACTTCTTGAAACAGCTTGCTCTCAAAATTTCTTCCTTGGTCTGAATGTAATTCTAATGGTACCCCAAATCGGCTTACGAATTCTTCAACCAATATATCTGCTAAAGTGGTAGCTTCCTGATTGGGAACTGCATATGCTTCAACCCATTTAGTGAAGTAGTCCATTACAACAAAGATGTACTTGTTTCCTACATCGGTCTGTGGAAGTGGCCAATACATCTACTGCAATTCTTTCAAAAAGACTTCCAACCAGGTATTGCTGCATTTCCGCCTTCGGTTTTCGGTGCGGACCGTTACTGGCAGCACATGTAGTGCATTTACGACACCAATCTTTAACATCATTAGTGCAATTTACCCAGTAAAATCTATCTCGGATCTTTTGCAGCGTTTTCGTGATACCCAGATGTCCTCCAGAACTATCATTATGCATCTGTTTTAAAATTTCCGGTACAGCATTTCTTGGGACCACTATTTGTTTCCTTGTTTCTGTGCCCTCGGAATTTTCTACAAGTCTTTTAACGAGCCCTCCGTCCAAAATTAAAGAGTTCCATTGGGACCAGTATGCTTTTAAAGCAGGAGAGGATGAGGATATCTCTCTCCACAACGGACGACGGTCCATTCTCTTCCACTCCCTAATCTTTCTCAGAACGGGATCGTTTTCTTGTTGCTCCTCCAGCATAGAGCTCTCGTCTTCTGGTACAACCTTTACTAAGGCAAGTTTTTCCTCGTTCTGCTCCATACGGGTACAATGGGGGCAATCAGGTCGACATGGTCTTCTGGGAAGTGCATCAGAATTACGATGTCTGGTTCCAGGTCTGTGCTCGATTTCAACATCATATTCCTGCAGTTTTTCGAGCCATCTTGCTATCTGTCCTTCTGGGTTCCTAAAGCTAAGTAGCCACTTTAAACTAGCATGGTCTGTTCTGATCAGGAATTTTCTAATACCAAAGAAAACACAAAGTCCGTACCACACAGTAATTTATTGTAAATTGAAATTTATTGACAACTAGTTTCGACCGTAACGGTCATCATCAGGTCAAATATAATATTTGACCTGATGATGACCGTTACGGTCGAAACTAGTTGTCAATAAATTTCAATTTACAATAAATTACTGTGTGGTACGGACTTTGTGTTTTCTTTGGTATTACCATACGACCACATTTGAGAAATGGATGATCTCCTCTTACCAGGAATTTTCTGCCATACAGATATTTATAAAAGTGTTCGACGGATTTTACAACTGCTAACAGTTCCCTCCGAGTTACACAGTAGTTCTTTTCAGCTTTCGATAAAGTTTTGCTGAAGTAACCAACCACTCTTTCCTTACCGTCTTGTAGCTGTGACAAGACGGCTCCAATTCCCACATTGCTGGCGTCGGTGTCCAGAATAAGCTTACCATCAGGAAGTGGATAAGCAAGAACAGGTGCTGACGTAAGCTGTTTCTTCAATATTTCAAACGCCTTTTGACATTCCTGATCCCAACAGAAGGACTTATCTTGTTCTGTCAAACGTGTCAAGGGTTTGGCGATGTCTCCAAAATTCTTGACATATCGTCGGTAATAGGAACAAAGACCCAAGAAACTCCGGAGCTGATGTTTGTCGATAGGGATTGGCCATTCCTGAACGGCTTGTATCTTAGCGGGGTCAACAGCAACGCCATCCTTGCTTACGTTATGTCCTAAATAGTTGACCTGTCTCTGGAACAAGTGGCATTTCTTAACATTCAGTGTTAGATTAGCGTTCTGTAATCTTTTAAAAACTTCTTCCAGGTTAGATAAATGTTCCTTAAAGGTCTTACCCATTATGATGATGTCGTCTAGATAAACTAGACAAGTTTCCCATGACAAACCCCGCAGGATGTTCTCCATTAGTCGTTCAAACGTCGCAGGAGCATTACAGAGGCCAAATGGAAGGACCGTGAATTGCCATAACCCTGATCCACTGGTAAAGGCAGTCTTTTCTTTGTCTGCAGGATTCATTTTAACTTGCCAGTATCCGCTTTTAAGGTCCAAGGTAGAAAACAGAGTAGAACCCGCCAAAGCGTCGAGGGCATCATCAATCCTTGGCAGAGGATAACTGTCCTTCTTAGTGATATCATTTAGATTTCGATAGTCGACACAAAACCGCATTGATCCGTCTTTCTTTCTCACTAATACCACATGAGAAGCCCACGGACTACTGGATGGTTCGACTATGCCATTTTGAATCATTTCTTTAAGGGCTCTGTCTGCTTCTTCCTTTTTAACTTGAGGCATTCTTCGGGGTACCTGTCGAATCGGACGTGCATCACCAGTGTCAATTCTATGTTCTACAACATCAGTTCTTCCCAGTTTACTTTTAGAACCAAATACAGGTTTATACCGGTAAAGTAGATCTCTTACCTGTTTCTTTTCTAATTTTGACAAAGAGGGGTCTAATTTTGTCATTAATTGTTCAATTTCGTTGGTCTCATCTGTTTCCGTAACATTTATCTTGTGAATTATGGCCATTACCGGTTCTAAACTTCCCATTTCCGTGTCCTTTCGGAGAAGAACTGGATGATCGTTCAAGTTGATAACTCGGATGGGTACCTCTTTGGCGGATCTAACAAGAGTCTTACCCACAAGGAGTCCTTTTTCCAATTCATGGTCATGGTTCTTCGGCTCTATCATGGCTGGGGCACCATCTGGCTCCAGTCCATCCAACCGCGCTGTGACGACACATTCGCAGCTTGCCGGAAGTTCGATATCATCGATTAGCTTAATCGAGGCATTGTCAACTTGTTTTCGGTGCAGGAATATTTCTTCATTACCAGTACGAAGGATACGTTGGCGAAGATCCAAATGAAAACCACAGTGGAGCATAACATCCATGCCCAGAACAACATCTTCATCAACGTCAGCCACCAGCACTGAGTGAACAAGAGAGGTTGAACCAAACTGTAGCGTTACCTGTATCTCACCGTAGACTCTAGCAGAATCTCCGGTAGCGGTACGCAGTCTCCAACTGGTAGGCCACATCTTCTTTCGCATAATGATGGATGGTCGAACGATAGTTTTTGTAGCTCCAGTGTCTACCAGCATGCTAAAGTTCTTCCAATCAATGAGGCCATCTACATATAAGCTGTCCACGTGATGTCGCAGAGTTGCCAATTTAATGGCGTGAGGGGCTTCGGGAATGTTTGGGGTCGATTTCGCCCTCCAGGAGTCGACCCGTTCTAGTTTTCCTGCTGCTGGGGTACTTCAGCAGGAGATTTTTCTTTTTGGGGGCAAGTATTTCTTATATGGCCTAGTTCTCCGCAGTTCCAGCATCTCACTTGGCGCCTTCTTTTTGGAGATAACTTCATTAATCTCTCTACTACCGCTTCAACGTCGCTAACGGAATGAACGGCATGGTCGTAGTTACCGGTGATTTCCCTTAGTCGAGCAACTCCACGTCAGGCCTCCGTCGCCGCCTCAAACTCCAGGGCAATGGTCAAGGCGTCCACAAGAGTCTTCGGCCGCGCCAACCGTACAGCGCGCTGCAACTCGACGTCTCGAAGACCATCGGTGAAGGTTTGGACTGCTAGGCACTCCAGGAAATCCTCCGCTGCATTTGAATACGCAAGTCGTACCATTCTTGCTACATCCGCTTCAAATTCCTGGATAGTTTCTCCATTTTTCTGTTTTCGGCTCTTTAACTGCATTCGGTACACCGGTTGTAGATGAGTTTGACCATAACGCATCTCTAGACGATTCACCAATAACTTGAAGTTGTCAGCTTCATCCGGTGTCAATGTTTGCAAGACGTCTAAAGCTTCGCCTCGCAGAGCTACGGTTAGGGACAATGCTTTCTCCTGGGATGACCATCCATTAGCTCTGGCCGCTGCGTCGAATTGTTTCAGGTAATTTGGCCAGGAAGTCTTCCCGTCGAAGGTCGGGGGTTTCATCGTCGTTCGTACATGGGTCGTCTCCTCGCTTCTTTGTCGTTCGACGTCTGCGTGGCAGGTTTCCATCCTTCTTGCATCTCCGTCGCCGTGGTGGATGGTTTGGTTTCGGCGGCTAGCTTCCTGTTCTTGTTGAAGCTTCCTTATCTCGGACTGCATTTGCTGGTTGATCTGGTTTTGCTCGTCTCGCAAGCTGGACACTTGCTGATTTTGTTCGTCACGAAGAGTGTACATTTCAGAGCGCAAATGCGATATTTGCTGGGAGAAGGAACTGGATAACTCTTCTGGTAGGGTAGACATCCGTTGTGATAGCTGGGACACCTCTTCGCGCTGGCTTCTTATCTGACTGGATAGCTCCTCTTGTTGGTTCGTCATTCGTTGTGATAGCTGGGACACCTCTTCGCGCTGGCTTCTTATCTGACTGGATAGTTCCTCTTGTTGGTTCGTCATTCGTTGTGATAGCTGGGACATATCCTCGCGCTGGCTGCTCATCTGACTGGACAACTGGGACAGTTGTTGCGTCTGTTCCTCTTGCTGGCTCGTCATTCTTTGTGATAGTTGGGAAAGTTGTTGAGTTTGATCTTCTTGTTGGCTCGTCATTCGTCCTGATAGCTCCTCTTTCAGCTGGGACATATCTTCGCGCTGGCTCTTCATCTGACTGGATAGCTCCTCATGTTGCCGGGAAAGTTGTTGAGTTAGTTCAGAATTTGCTTTTTGAACTGGGTCTTCGAACTCCACGGCGTCAGGGTCCAAATTATTATTTACGTAGTATTCACGGAGTCTTCTCAACAATACGGATTTGCTCCCAGTAGTTTCCAACTCTAATTCATCGAGCTCTCTTCTGAGCTCAGCTACCAATAGTTCATTTATCTTTTTTCCAGGCATCCTTGTATCTTCACCCCACACCTGACACCAATTTGAAACACTTATGGGGGCTTTTTACACAATTTATTTACAAAATTGTTAAGATACAGTGAACTCTGCTGGATAACGTCTAACTACTTGACAATACAATGAACTCTTGTGAACACTTGACTCGAACTGACTTTAACTGCCCATGCATCCCCTTATATACAACATTATTTAATCTAGTCAGTGTGTTTAGAAGTTTCTAGAATTTTCTAGAAACATTATTTAAAATGGTCAGTTGATTTTTTTACAAACTTCTAAAAATCAACTGTCAACAACAATCTTTCAAATTAAGGTCCCTTCCTTTACGGTTATCCCGTTACACTATGTTTTTTTGGAGATTTTTGTAATTTTCGTAAAATTTGTTGAAGTTACCCTGTAAGAAGATTTTTGGATGATAGGTTGGTAGAAAAATTCTATAGTGCATTTCACTTAGGAGATATTCAACTTTTTAAATCCAAAACTTTCTTATGGCGGTGTATCGCAGTTGAATCGCTGAGACGTTTGAACTCCCAAATTGAAGACGCCTTGTCATACGTATATTCGGTCAAATAATACTTCAGGACGCTAACAAAGTTATTTACCACCCCTTTCCAGAATGCTACTTCGTGTTTTTTATCCATTTTTTGAAGTTATACTTCTATTCTATACTTGTACTTGTACTTGTATATTGATCGGTAAAACAAAGATTAAATATTTACCACATGTTATTAGTCATAAGTTATGACTAAAAATTCACTCTCATCATTTTTCTCCATCGCGCCAAAAGAAGTATAACTTCAAAAACTGGTGTTTGGCGAAAGTGAAACTACTTGAAATTAGATGTTAGTAATATTTAAAAAAATCACCCCAATTTGAGAAATTTATAGAAATAAAATTATTATCTAAAACAATAAAATTAACTTACTTGTATTAAGGAGTGGTTAACACGGAGACAGATATTAAAATGAACGCAAATATCTATCTAAGCGAAAAAAAAGACTTCGAATATCAGACACACCTGTCTCCAAGTTATAATCACGGCGAAAACATTAAAAAGATCTCACCGAATATATTCTGGTGGATTTCAATATTAAAACGATCCGATAGATCGTTACAATGCTTCTACAAAACCACTTCCTTGGAACCAAAAACTGAAAGTTAGTGAAGAAGCTAGTGGGATAACTGCATTTACAATGTGTTTAAGCAATGATACTGAAAACTATTTAGACTCCTCACCAAACGCAAAATTTCATCAATGCTGTCTATTTTTTATACAACCAAATTTACCATAGTTGAATTTATTTCCAAGAATATCTAAAGTTCAGGGCAGCAATGGTGTATCAGTAAATTTAAATTTGAAAGAGAGCTTACATCAAGCTTGACGTGATAGCTTAACATCTCTTTTCTAGTTGGTAAGGACTATTTTTATGTATGTGCTAATACATTTACAGTGCTCTTTAGAGCAGCAGGTCTCAGTGGTTTTAGTGACATTCACGTGCTTGTAACTACAACTACTAAAAAAAGGGTTTAGACATTTATTGAAACAAGAGAAGAATAGAATTTACAATGCCTTTGAACAAGAAAACAATTTCAGATCAGAACCACCAATCAAATAATGAAATTTTGGAAGATGAAGACGCTCCTGATGACACGTGGATGAAAAGTATGGGCATGAATGATGCAGATATAAAGCAAATTAATTATAGTCAAGTAAGTATGCTCGGTATTTAATTTATCGTTCGAAGAAGAATCGATTATTCTAATTGAATTATTAGCTTGATGTTTTCAACACAGAACACTCCCAATTGAAATTAAAATGTTTTTATATAAAACTGGGTAAATTTATAAAGTAGGAAAGCAAGTCTAATTTATTTAAAACGGCCACTACGTTATCGCATCTGAAGAATTCTTTAAAATCATTTAGATTGCATACGAACTCTTAGCCTTTTAAATTATTTGATGAAGATTCTTAACCCGCAACTTGTTTCTGGTGTTTTATGCGGACAAATGGTATCTTAATCTATTAACAAGAGTATTTATAGGTTTAATAGATAATTGGATTTTTACCCAAATGCAGGTGTTGAATATTAACGTTATTAAATTATTCGTTGTTGGAATATTTTTAATGTTAAATAATAGTATATTAAACAACGCATTTCATATGGCGCTCTGTTATGACACGAGTCCAAATTTAAAAAACGAATCGCGTATTTTTTAAATATATAATGTATAATATATGAAATAAGTTGTTTATACTACTTTTTATATTTTGCTATTTTATTGCTTTATTAAATAAATTTAAATTTTGTATTTTATTTTAGTTCTTTTTAAATGAGTTGGCAGCAAACAAACAAACAAACTTTTCCTTGTGTGTTGCGAGGTTTTCTTCGTGATGTTTATTTATTTGACGTATCATACTATCCAATTCTACCAACCGCATACAGGAAAAGTCTCCAAAGTTGAGTGCTTTAATGAAACATTATAGTACTCATTTGGGTGTCATAATGAAAAATATGATAGGTGCAAAATATTGTTATGGATCCTCCTTCCGGAACACCCTTTTTCAATAAATTTCTCGGTCGTGGATTCCAAAATTTTTAAATTGATTGTCCTAAAATACAAAAATTATAAATATAAAAAAAATTCTTTCGCTTCTGTCTAAATCTTTCTTCTTCCGTTGTTCCACTCTTTCTCTATACCTTCCTCTTCCTACTACTTTCAAACTCCTTCTTGCTGCTGCCTTTCTATCTATTTATCACCTTTCTACTGCTCAGCTCTTACTCTATACCTTCCTCTTCCTACAATTTTCCAACTCTCTGCTTTTCTGTATCTTTCAAGTTCTGGTTTGTATTACTGTTTGCTCCTACTTTATTTTTATCTTTCTAATTATTCTTATACTTTTTTTTTATTCACCTTTTAAATAAAATTTCTTTCTATTAAATTTTTTATTAAATGACTTTTCAAAATTACAACTCTTGACAATCTATCATCATAATAATAATAATCCCAATCCATCAAACAATCTCTAAACTAAACAAAAACAATCAAGATACCAAAAAATACTTAACCTGGGCAACCAATTTACAAATAATGGATCACGTTCCAACATTCCATTGAAAGAACGTGCACCATGAAGAAAAATCCATATCAATATAGTATGAAACTGTGCGTGAAGTGCTTTTTGCGCACTTTCGCGATATATAGCACTCGCGTCGCTCGTGCTCTAAACATCGCGTGCGTGCGCAAAAAGCATACTTCACGAACTGTTTCATAAATAACTATTATGGATTGTGTGATTAGTGCTTAAAAGTCACTGTATACTGATATGCTGACCAATATGCATATCACGATTTTGTGAAAAATTTACTAATAATCCTAGTTGATGTAAATATTGTAAATAGATTTTATTTTTAGGAAAAATGGATTCACAAGGCTGAATGTGAAGTAGATAACAATGAACAAAGTCTTGTGATCATTAAAGGTACAACAGATGTACCTACCTACATGGTTTTTACAATTTTCTTTTAAACTGTAAAAGTGCTACAGCTCTGACAGGTCTTCTAGCTGGTATACCTCCTACATTAATAGCCCCGGTAGCTTTTCATGGAGCCTCGCTTTACTCCCTAAAGGTTCGCGTAAATAAAGTTTTTATGGATGATACAAATTTCCATTCATAAGAACTTTCTGGTCCAATTTTACCTACAATGATTCACAGTTTATTTGCTTTAAACACTCCAGAAAACAGTTTAACGGCCACCTTTAATGTACTCAAAAGCACAGAGTATTTTAGTATGGTAAAAAATCCAGAAAAGCAATCAGATATAGTAAAATGGGGGACTTGAGTGTTTGAAAAAGAAAATTTATCAGACTGTGGATTATTATAATAAGTTCTTAAACATTTTTGTGGGATAAGATTATACGACTTAAGTGGAGTGTTTAAAATTTACAAGTAAAAATAAAACATAATAATAATAATAATAATAAACTGTCTTTATTAAAAACAAATGTACATGACATTTGCGCACAGGGTGAAGATTAGCTTAAAGCTACTCATTAACTCTTAACCCTATTTACAATAATTATTATGCTATAATACTTAACTAATATTATTTCAACCGTCGCAGTAACAGAAGTAAATAAACAATGCTAATAAAATGAAAAAATATTTATAAAATAAAAAAGAAAGATTCACTTGGTCTTAATTTTTAATCATAACACTAAGATCGTCTCAGGCAGGCACTCAATGATGCAAATTGGGGCTTCCTAGTTGATCCCAATCTAAATTGTCAAAATATGTCCGATAATTTTTTGAAGCTCATTAGCTCTTTGGTGGATATTTTTTTACCATTCAAGCATAAAACTCAGGTAGTAAATAGAAAGCTCATTGACTTTTATGATGATGATCTACGCAACAAACGCTCTACTTTAGCCGCAATTAAAACAGTTTATGATTGTACCAAGAATGAGTCTGATAAAAGAGCATACAACCCTTATAAAAAAATTTATTTAAAGTCAATAGAAATTGCCAAAAAAAAGCGTATGAAAATCTTTTATTTAATTCATCTAACAAATCTAAAGATAGTTGGAAAATTATTAATTTTGAAAGAAATGCTAATAACAACAAAACCCCAACATGCGATATTACTCCTAACATATTTAATGATTACTTTTCAAGCATTGCCGAATCAATAAATGTATTACTGAAGGTCTTTTTCCTGATAATTTTAAGGTAAGTAAAGTTATTCCAATATACAAAAGTAAGGATGTTACGTCCCCAGACAACTACCGTCCCATTTCAATAATCCCGATTTTTGGGAAAATTTTTGTTATTATATTAAAAGATAGACTTAAGCGTTTTTTTAAAAAACAAAATACGATCCATAAATGTCAATTTGGTTTTAGGAAAGGGTGTAGCCATAATGAGCATTGTGGAAAACATAGTCGAGGGTTTTGAAAAGGGAAATACATCTTCAATAACTATGTGTGATCTTTCCAGGGCCTTCGACTGTGTTTCCCACAATCTACTTTTAACAAAGTTGGAATTCTATGGTGTCAGAGGAATACCTCTACAGACTTTTAAATCTTATTTAATCGATAGAAAACAGGCTGTTTACTTCAACGGGGAGTTATCCCATTTTCAAACAGTTGCCCATGGGGTACCGCAAGGTTCGGTATTGGGGCCATTATTTTTCATTATTTACGTTAATGATATTTTCCACCATCTTTATCCTAATGCTTGCATCCTATTCGCAGACGACTCGACGCTTCTTGATTCTCACAAAGATATTAGTATCCTTAAAAATGTTAACAAGTCTACTATAAGTAAAGCCGAAGAATGGTTCACCACTAACAAATTGAAATTAAACCACGAAAAAACGAAATCGGTAATTTTCTCTACCAGAACCGACAGCAGCAGCAGCGAGAAGTCAGCATCTCTTTTAGGAATAACTCTCGATAGTGGCCTAAAGTGGGATACCCACATCGACGATCTTGCAAAAAAACTAAGCTCCCAAATTTTCTTACTGCGTAATTTAAAAAAATGCCTCAATCCGGAAACCTTGCTGATGGCCTATCATTCATTATTTAACTCCCATATTACCTACGGTATAACATTATGGGGAAATGCGTCCAACGCGATTCGCATTTTTCGCCTGCAAAAACGAGCAGTAAGGGTCATGTCAAATCCTCAATTTAACGAGTCTTGCAGACCGTTTTTTCAAAGACTTAAAATCTTACCACTTCCTTGTCAATATATTCTGCATACCGTTCTAGAAATCCATAAAAACAACAAGGCTCTTGCCCATAATTCTGATTATCACAACTACTCTACAAGGGGTGGTGACTTGATAAGAAGTACACGCTTCCGTCTTGAAATCTCGAGGCGAAATTCTTTGGACATTCGCTTATATAACAAGATTCCTAGTTCGGTAAGATCTGAAAAATTTCTTGTTTTTAAACGCATTGTCAAATGTTTTTTAATAACACACTGTTTTTACAGTATCGAAGAGTACCTTAACTGTAATTATGCCATTAATGAATAGGCACCTTTTCAACTTGTTTTAATATACTGTTTTTTATTCTTTGTAGGTAATTATATTATAGGTTATATATTTTTTTTCTTTTTTTAATGTTCTGTGTTTGACCCACAACATGTTTATATGGCATTTTACGTGTATTATGTACTTTACATTTATATTTTTAAGTATGTATTTTATATTTACATTTATGTATTTCTTTACTTAATGGACCTGCTATAAACTTACTGTTATAAGTTACATAGTCAAATAAATCTATCTATCTATCTATCTATCTATCTAAATAATGATAATTTAAACTATTTATTATTTAAATAAATTTATTGTATACATAATTGTAGCACTATTATTCTCCTTCTCTTAATATATTAAATAATACAAATTATACATAAATAGTATTATTATACGTTACAAGGTCGGTAGGTGACTTATTACAGTACGAGTTAGTTTACGGACGAGGCGACGTAGGAGACGAGTATGGAAATAAAAACGAGTATTGTAATAACACCCAACGACCATGTATCGTATTATATTTTATTTCATCCTGTTGTTATAAATTAATAAATTCATAAAAATTTTAGTTATATTATAGTGTTTTTAAATGTAAAAAATTAAAGGTAATTGTCTTCCCTTAAACAATCAGAGCAGAGTTGCTAGGCAACACATAAGTACATGATACCGTAATGTTTTACTTACCGGCGCCAAATTGATTATAGGGAAGTTTATTTACTGGACAGGATGAAATAAATTATATTTTACGGCCATCAAGTACTATTTTAAGGCAAAACTCTTTTTAAATATGTACAGTAGTGTACATTAATTTAGTATGAATTCGTACAAAACATGAAATATAATTTAATACTAGTCTCTATATTCTAGGTACTTTGATTTTGAATATACAGCTAAATTAGTATACGCACCGTAATTTTTTTATAATTTTATGCTTTTTTCGAATTTTTATGCAGTAATTGTATATTTAAAATAAAATTTTAGATAATGATTTTTATTTAAAAAAAACGTGTGCGTCTCAGGACGCGCGACAGAAGTGATAACTTTAACTAATCCAAGTTTAACTATTTAATATTGAAATTGTTTAACTTGAGAAAATCTTTGTATGTTTCTTAAATTTTATGTACATTAATATAATACTGTATAAAAAATTAAAAAAATTTAAAATTTAAAATTTTGAAAAATTAAAAAATTTAGAAAATTTTAAAAAATTCTAAAAAATTTTAAATTTTAAAATTTTGAAAATTTTGAATATTTTGAATATTTTAAAAATTTTCAAAAACTTTGAAAAATTCAAAGAGGGAGGGAGAAACGTCTGTCTGAAATAGGGCTAGCGCTGTGGGTTAAAGTGAGAGAGGAGAAGCCAGCTTACTAGACATAGTGGCTTTGTAACGCGTTACGTTACAAAGCAGTTAATCCTCCCATAAGAAGTTATCACTCCAAAAAATTCAACGACGAAAATGATTATTTCGAGTTTACCCAAGAACCAAATACAATTTGGAATGAAACAGAAACATTAGCTTTCTTTACATAAAGATAAATTCGAAAATTTTAAAGTAAAGAAAAATTGCTTGAAATTAGTATCAAGAGAACTTAAAAAAATTGGGATAGTTAAATTACCACAAAAATGTGAAATAAAATGGCAAAATTTGTTGAGAACATACAGATCGTATAAGAGTTCTCAAAAAACTCAAGGAAAATTTGAATTCTGTAATGAGTTGGATGATATTCTTTCAAATGATTCACAATTAAAACATGCTTGTGATAATCCCGTTTTTCACACCAATTTTGATGAAACCCACAAACTGGAAATAGAACAGGCAGATAATATTGAAGTAGTTCAAGAAGAAGGTAATTTTCCTTTATAATGTAATACCCTTTCGTGTTTCTAACTAAAAATTAACGTTTGTTTTTAGTTAATACTGACAACGACGAAGATAATGCCGTTTCTCAAACCAATTTTGATGAAACCCTCAAACTGAAAATGGAACAGGCAGATAATATTGAAGTAGTTCAAGAAGAAGGTAAAAGGTAATTTTCTTTTATAATTTAATACCCTTTCGTGTTTCTACCTAAAAATTAACATTTGTTTTTAGTTAATACTAACAACGACGAAGATAATGCCGTTTCTCAAACCAATTTTGATGAAACTCTTAAACTGGAAATAGAACAGGCAGAGAATATTGAAGTAGTTCAAGAAGAAGGTAATTTTCCTTTATAATTTAAAACCATTTCGTGTTTCTAAGTAAAAATTAACATTTGGTTTTAGTTAATACTGACAACGACGAAGATGATTCTTTCGAGTTTACCCAAAAACTAAATACAATTTGGAATAAAACTGCAACATTAGCTTTGATAAGTATTTTTTCTTTACATAAAGACAAATTCAGAAATTTTAAAGTGAAGAAAAATTGCTGGAAATTTGTATCAAGAGAACTTAAAAAAATTGCGATAGTTAAATTACTACAAAAATGTGAAATAAAATGGCGATATTTGTTGAGAACATACAGATCGTATAAGAGTTCTCAAAAAACTCAAGGAAAATTTGAATTCTTTAATGAGTTGGATGATATTCTTTCAAATGATCCACAATTAAAACATGCTTGTGATAATCCCGTTTCTCAAACCAATTTTGATGAAACCCTCAAACTGGAAATAGAAGAAGCAGATAATATTGAAGTAGTTTAAGAAGAAGGTAATTTTCCTTTATAATTTACTACGCTTTCGTGTTTTAACTAAAAATTAACATTTGTTTTTAGTTAATTCTGACAAGGGCGAAGAAAATGTTGTTTCTCAAACCAATTTTAATGAAACCCTAAAACTGGAAATAGAACAGGCAGATAATATTGAAAAAGTTTAAGAAGAAGGTAATTTTTCTTTATAATTTATTAACCTTTCGTGTTTTAACTAAAAATTAACATTTGTTTTTAGTTAATACTGACAACGACGAAGATAATGCCGTTTCTCAAACCAATTTTAATGAAACCCTCAAACTGGAAATAGAAGAAGCAGATAATATTGAAGTAGTTCAAGAAAAAGGTAATTTTCCTTTATAATTTAGTACCCTTTCGTGTTTTAACTAAAAATTAACATTTGTTTTTAGTTAATTCTGACAAGGGCGAAGAAAATGTTGTTTCTCAAACCAATTTTAATGAAACCCTAAAACTGAAAATAGAACAGGCAGATAATATTGAAAAAGTTTAAGAAGAAGGTAATTTTTCTTTATAATTTATTAACCTTTCGTGTTTTAACTAAAAATTAACATTTGTTTTTAGTTAATACTGACAAGGACGAAGATAATGTTGTTTCTCAAACCAATTTTAATGAAACCCTTAAACTGGAAATAGAACAGGCAGATAATATTGAGGTAGTTCAAGAAGAAGGTAAATTTCCTTTATAATGTAATACCCTTTCGTGTTTCTAACTAAAAATTAACATTTGTTTTTAGTTAATACTGACAAGGACGAAGATAATGCCGTTTCTCAAACCAATTTTGATGAAACCCTCAAACTGGAAATAGCACAGGGAGATAATATTAAAGTAGTTCAAGAAGAAGGTAATTTGCCTTTATAATTTAATACCCTTTCGTGTTTCTAACTAAAAATTAACATTTTTTTAAGTTAATACTGACAACGACGAAGATGATTATTTCGCGTTTACCCAAGAACCAAATACAATTTGGAATGAAACTGAAACATTAGCTTTGATAAATATTTTTCTTTACATAAAGACAAATTAACAAATTGTGAAGTAAAGAAAGATTGGTGGAACTTAGTATCAGGAGAACTTAAAAAAATTGCGATAGTTAAATTACTACAAAAATGTGAAATAAAATGCCAAAATTTGTTGAGAACATACAGATCGTATAAGAGTTCTCAAAAAACTCAAGGAAAATTTGAATTCTTTAATGAGTTGGATGTTATTCCTTCAAATGATCCACAATTTAAACATGCTTCTGATAATCCCGTTTCTCAAAAATCTCTTGAGAATAAAGAAGAGCAAGAAATAAAAGACAATATTAAAAAGTAAAAGCTTATGAAGATTATATAAATTTTTTGAAAAATTGACGTAATACAAATTTGTAAGTTATTTATATTTTGACACATAAATTAAGATAAAATTAAATGTTACGGTGAAAAAGTTTGTTTTTAGTTGTAATTTATTAGGTAACAACAACCTTTTTGTCAAATGATTAAACAATTATATATCGTAGAAAAGCAGCTGTTTTGATTTTACATATTCTACCTACTTTTATAAAAAACTGTAGACAAAAGCGGTCACAGGAGATCAAACATCACCGACCCAAAAATAAATGCTAATTGTTAGCTTACAACAATTTTTGAAGTGATAACTTATTATGGGAGGGTTAACTGCTTTGTAACGTAACGCGTTACAAAGCCACTATATCTAATAGGCAGGCTACTTACCCCTCTCTCACTTTAATCCACAGCGCTAGCCGTATTTCGGACAGACGTTTCTTCCTCCCTCTTTGAATTTTTCAAAATTTTCAATATTTTTTCGAGTTCTGTGAATACTAATTTCCAGCGATTTTTCTTTACTTTAAAATTTTTAAATGTTTCAGTTTCATTACAAGTTGTATTCGGTTTTTGGGTAAACTCTAAAGGATCATCTTCGTCGTTGTCAGTATTAACTAAAAACAAATGTTAATTCTTAGTCAGAAACACGAAAGGGTATTAAATTATAAAGGAAAATTACCTTCTTCTTGAACTACTTCAATATTATCTGCCTGTTCTATTTCCAGTTTATGGGATTCATCAAAATTGGTTTGAGAAACGGCATTATCTTCGACGTTGTCAGTATTAACTAAAAACAAATGTTAATTTTTAGTTAGAAACACGAAAGGGTATTAAATTATAAAGGAAAATTACCTTCTTCTTAAACTACTTCAATATTATCTGCCTGTTCTATTTCCAGTTTTTGGGTTTCATCAAAATTGGTTTGAGAAACGGGATTATCACAAGCATGTTTTAATTGTGGATCATTTGAAAGAATATCATCCAATTCATTAAAGAATATAAATTTTCCTTGACATTTTTCAAAACTCTTATAAAATCTATATTATGTTTTCAACAAATCTCCACCAGTTTATTTCACATGTTTGAGGTAATTTAACTATCCCAATTTTTTCGAGTTCTGTTGATACTAATTTCCAGCGATTTTTCTTTACTTTAAAATTTTTAAATGTGTCTTTATGTAAAGAAAACATATTTATCAAAGATAATGTTTCAGTTTCATTCCAAATTGTATTTGGTTCTTGCGTAAACTCGAAAGAATCATCTTCGTCGTTGCCAGTATTGACTAAAAACAAATGTTAATTTTTAGTTAGAAACACGAAAGGAATTAAATTATAAAGGAAAATTACCTCCTTCTTGAACTACTTTAATATTATCTCCCTGTGCTATTTCCAGTTTGAGGGTTTTATCAAAATTGGTTTGAGAAACTGCATTATCTTCGTCGTTGTCAGTATTAACTAAAAACAAATGTTAATTTTTAGTTAAGAATACGAAGGGGTATTAAATTATAAAGGAAAATTACCTTGTCCTTGAAGTTCTTCAATATTATCTTACTGGTCTACAATATATAAATATAATATATATTCGAATTTAACACTGCTTTTGCCAAGATAAGGACATACAAAAACTTGCACATAAATAAACTGGCTAAAGCACAGGACCGTACGCAGATTGAAAAGAGATAGATATATAAAAGCTAATCTGTGCTGAAAGCAGTCTGAGGTAATGTTTTAGTATTATAGTGACGTATCACATTGTGTTTGACAGATTATTTTATTATTTTGTCACGTAAGTATACATATTAAGTTTAGTCTTTTATGTTAATAATATTCAGTAATAAGAATTGTATTGTAGTCTATAGTACCGTCGCATGGTTGCAGAATAGGTTATATTATATCCAGCACTATGCTTTTGAGGTTTTTGTTTTAAGAAATGTATTTCAGTTAACTTTTTGGGAAATTATAATGTAAATGTAATGTAAATAGTGTTTCAATATTGTTATAAATATTATAAATATTCTTTCATTCATCGCATTATATATGCGTATAGGTTACTTCTTCGGGAATTTTCGAGTTTAACATTTTATTACTTGGCATGATTACCTGGTGCAAGGGGTCAACAAATACGCTACCTACATGACTTCTTCTTAAAGTTTAGTTATTTAATGCTAGTTTTTATATTACTCTCTTTCTTCGATCTTTCTCTATTAAAGAGGCTCCCTCACCTTGGTTCTAACCTATACGCTAGTCAAAATATTTGACTCTGCACACGTTGGCAGCACTGATTATTCTTTATACAGCTTTTAGTTGATATTATGCAGACACCATACATATTTAAACAAAAATATTTTTAGATTTTGTTCGATAAGCGATATTTCGTAACATACTATTGGAAAGATGTGTTTTATTATGTGAATTTTTTTTTGACTGTACAAATGGACACGGAAATTCGGATTTATAGTATAGTAGGTCCATGCTTCAAGCAAATAATGATTTTGCGAAATTATTTCCATGCAAATTTCTTTCAAGTTTTTATTTTTCTTGGTAGTTTTCTGGATTCCCCAACAGGATTATGATGTTAAAAAAATATCTGATCTGGAATGTTATTTCCTAAATCGGAATACCGCACACTCCTTGAGTCAGCCAAACCATCTTCTTGAAGGTGCTGCGGATCTCCACTGTGGTTTCCTTGATGTACTTTAGGACTTCACTACTCACAAGAGAGAAATTTACTTTTTTTTTAGAACTGCTTAATTTTTTACAAAGTACTTTAATAGGCCAGTAGAATAGAATAAAATAAAAAACAAATCGGAAATAAAGCCTACAAAAGGAATTTTTGTTTTAATGGTTTCATTTGTTGACCAGTATGACTATCCTAGATTTTCCTCCCCACCAGAGTTGTGAATAAGTGGTGGGGAGTAAAAATGTACCCCAAAAGGGGGTATTTTTGCAGTTTTGGGGTTATATCTCGTAAGCAACTTAAAATATCGAAAACTGATCTGTATAAAAGTTGTAGGGCATTTAATCCTGAATAGAATGAGACCAAGTTCATATTTTTTGGAGTTTCCTTTCTTATGCTACTGATCATCAAAGTTCGGGGTATCTTACAAATTTATGAAAAAAATTCATTTTAACTTCTGGTTTTTGGTAATATCATCTAAATATTCTAAATGAAACTATAAATTAATTATTGATTATTACTTCTGTTATAGAGAACAAAATTCTGCGTTTGTGGAGATCAAAAGTTAATTTTTTGGGCTAATTGTTTCCGCAAAATTTCATTATGAGCTGGCACCCTATCCCCCCTCTCTTTTCGATGCAGTTGGAATGAGGAAGACTACCAAGTCAGCGTTATATGACTTTTTTACACCACTGCATGAGGTAAACCTAGATGGAGCAGCTTTTGTCATCGATGGTGGATTTCTTCTCCACCGAGTTGTGTGGAAGAATGGTGAAACATTCCAATTAATCCTAAACAAATACGTTGACTATTTAAAAAGACACTACAACCGAAATGCAACCAGCGTGGTGTTTGATGGCTATCCAGAAGACTTGCTCAGCAAGAGCATCAAATCTGTTGAGCGTCTCCGCCGAAGCAAAAGACAAACTACTCCTGAGGTCATCTTTACTGAGTCAATGACGGTGACCATGACTCAGGAGCAACTCCTTTCTAACGACAGGAATAAAGCACGACTGATTGGTTTGCTCACTAATAGGCTTGACGGTGAAGGTTTCTCAGTAAAGCAAGCTAATGAAGATCACCTAATTGTTGCCACAGCCCTTGAGGTGTCACAGGGGCACGAGAAAGTTGTAGTAGTTGGTGAGGATACGGACCTCCTGATTATGCTCAATGCCCTAGCCACACCATCGGCCAACATTTATTTCTCAAAATCTGGAAAAGTATTTGGTCCCAGCAACTTCAATCTTGCAGACAACAAGAGAATGCCACTTTTATTTCTCCACGCCTTAAGTGGATATGACACTACTTCAGCCCATTTCAGGCAGGGCAAGAAAAAGTTGGTCAAGCTATTGGTCAAAAATGAAAGTCTTCTGGAAGAAATAAAACCTTTCTTAGAGCATGACTCTCAAGCTGAAGCCATTGCCGAAGCTGGCCTACAAATTTTAACAACTCTCTATGGAGATAGGGCAGGAGACACTTTAGACAAATTGCGATTCGTAAAATCCAAATTCAACCTGGCATCCCTACCACCAACATCGAAAGCAGCCCGCCAACATTGCTTTAGAACTTACCTGCAAGTTCAAATGTGGTTAGGAAACCCGATGGATCCGCTTCTCTGGGGATGGAAGGCTTCGAAGTTTGGTCTTGATCCCGTACCTACTTCCAAAGAACCAGCCCCACAGTCTCTTCTCTCCACAATTTTCTGCAAATGCAACAAGAGGTGTGTAGGTGGTTGTGGGTGTCGAAATGCTGGGATTAAGTGCTTATTGGTTTGTGCAAACTGCAAAGGGAACTCCTGCACTAACTCCGTCCAACCAGATGCATGCAGTAGACGAACAAGATGTTGATGATGATGTTGTAGATGACCTGGACTGCATTGAGGCGCAAAAAAATACAGACTTTGAGGAGCCGAGTGGCCCAACGACAACTAAACGTCCACGTCTGTGAAGTTTGTGTACCCACTTTTAACTATTTTTTACATGTTTGTTATTATGAAATATATATGTTATATATGTTTGTTATTATGAAATATAATCGTCACAAATTTGATTTCATTAATTGTGTTTCTTATTTTGCCTCTATCAGTTGAAAAAGAGATAGTAATATTTATTGTATTTTAAGAATTAACTAAAAACCACGTTTTTATGCGCCTTTATGATAAATATAGTGTAAGTAACACATTATTCATAAAAATGTAAAATTTGACAAACTTTGATGATCATTAGCATAAGAACGGAAACTCCAAAAAATATGAGCTTGGTCTCATTCTATTTAGGATTAAATGCCCTACAACTTTTATTAAGAACAATTTTCGATATTTTAAGTTGTTTACGAGATATAACCGTAAAACCGCAAAAATACCCCTTTTTGGGGTTCATTTTTAACCCCCACCACTTAATCACAACTCCGCCGGGGAGGAAAACCTAGGATAGTCTTATTGGGCAACAAATAAAGCCATTAAAAATATAAAACCTTTTGTAGGCTTTATTTCCGATTTCTATTCTAAGCCGACTGGCCAAAATATGAGAAAGTAGAAGGTATAAATGAACTAGAATAAGAGTTTTTTAAACTGTTTTAAATAACCTTTTGAAATAATTAATCCAGTGTACGTAGGGGCTCCGGAGATTTAATTGTTCACATCCTCTATGCGAGAATTTCTTTTTTCTGCTTCAAATGGTCTGCAAGCATCTTTCTCAAAGTTTTTTGCTTTTGTTAAACACGTCGAAAAAATACACGTGTGCATTTTGAAACTCAGGCAACTTGGTCTTATATTCGAAATTCACAATTTTTTCTTTTCGAATTTTTAACTTTTGGAGAATTTACTTTCTTTGCTCAAATCTTTCTCAAAGTTTTTTGCGTTCGTTAAACAAGTCGAAAAAATACTTCTGTACATTTTGGAACTCAGCTAACTTGGTCTTGTATTCGAAATTCACAGTTCTTGTTTTCGTATTTTTTAAGCTCACCTTTTGGAAAATCTTGGATAACAGGTTCTTCACTTTTTTTTTCGAATTTTGTTCAAACTCGTATCTTGGATTGGAAGTTTCCAGAGTCGTCGTTGTACGTCAAACGAAACAAGTTTATTGGATGTACAATACATTAATAAATTTGTTAATAATCGAGTTATTATTTAACTAATCGTCGTGATTCATATCTGAATCCTGTCGGATGTGACATTCTGACCATTTCTCCTTAATGCCATTTTCTTTATCGAATAATAATTTTTAAATTGCTAAAAAATGGTAAAAAAATAGATTTGATTTTTGATTGTTTATAACTATTAGTAATTAATTTTAAAACAAAACTAATAATTTCTTACTATAAATTTGTTATCCCTACGCCTCTGTCATTGGTCACAGTTTCATTTTATCCGGATATTGTTTAATGGGAGTATACGACAGGACAATAACCACACTGGATATATTTCTTCTTTGCCACCGGGAATGTGATGACCCGTATCTTCCGGTCAATTTCTTGGACATTGTTTTCCCTGCTTTGACTGCTTTTGCTACTGCAATTTTCGTTGTTTGTATTATATTTTTCTATCACTACTTCTGTGATTGATTCAAACTTAGAGTCCGAGTTTGGGTTATAAAAGTCTCCAAAGGTAATTAATGAGTTTTAGGGTGCTTTGGGATAATAAATATATTGTAAAATGTGTATTTTTTACAATTTAATTAAAAATAAGATAACACACACTTTAAACAAACGCAGTTTAAAAGTAATTACATATGTTTATATTAATAACATGATTAAGAAGAATAGTAAAAGCAATTGGAAAAGTTTATAGTGAGAGTTGAAACATTAAAAAGAGGTTTTAGTTGATTGGTTGAATGGTTTTATTAAAAAAATGTTTCTTTGCTTATTTAAATAAAATTAAATATAATTTATAACAGTAATCAAGAAGGTTGCGTCGATTCGCAATGAAGGCGATGCTGTCGGCGAATGGTGAAACGTTGTAGATCTTCGAGGTGTAATCCAGAGTTTTTGTAGGTGGTCTGGGGTAAGTGTAACAAACACCTGACTGTCTGTGGAAGTGGTGGCATTGGTCTCGGTACAGAAGTTTTTTTGAAAAATTGGCGATTGTGCTTTTTGAAGTTCGTGTCGTGGGAGCTTGTAATTTGAGATTGTCTTGTAATACCCTGGGCGTATAAGTGACGTAGATGGATAGATTAATTTATTCCGAGAATAAGAAGACTATCAGTTTCAACTGCCATTAACAGATCAGTAAGAACCTTTATGTCTGGTGTGTGTTTACCACGCTACTCGTTCTAATACGGTACGTGGCTTGCATCAAAGCGCGTAAGCGATGGTCTCTTTTCAGTTCATGCTTTCCCGTGTTGCCACAACGTTATTTGTCATAAAATAGTTCAACTCAAACAACGTTCGGTTCAGAAGCTTTAGAAAATCCAAATCTACACCAAACCATATTACCAATAGTTAAAGAAATTCATATATTTTTTTGGATGAAAATATTATCTTCTTTGTCATGCTATGGTATCCAAGAATCTTCCACAAGAACAATAGACAAAGTATAGTTAAAGCAATTGGAATACGGTTTAAAAGAAGTAACAGTTTACAGTAAACGTTAAAACTTCATAAAGAGATTATTTGTCATGAACTAGTTCAATTTAAACAAAGTGGTTTAAAACATTTAGTATTGACTATAAAGTCCAAATTATATTGACTTGTAACTTAAAATAGTAATGACTCCAAAGTCCAAATACTATTGATTTGAAGGTTTAAAGTATTGTAATGCGACTCCAGCTCTGTCCTGGTTGGCCATATGGGCGAGTCCGACCAGCGGGCGACGCCGTGGAATGTTCTATTGAACCATATCGAAGATTCCAGGACTTGACACATACGACTGGAAGGATCTCTGCCCTTACGCGAGTGATCGAGGTGATTCTCGATTGTTCGATGCGCATATAAATAGACTTTTATTTTGAAATATAGTTTCAGTTTAGTTTTTGAGTTGAGTCTAAGTAAATAAGTGTTTATATAAATCAGTGTTCAGTGTTCATATAAATTAGTATATTGTAAATAAATTGTGTTATAACATAAATTAAGTGTATTAGTTGTATAAATAAATTAAATAATAAACTGTGAAAATAAATAAACGTTACATTGGTGTCAGAAGTGGGATAGTGTAAATAAATAGTGTAGAAAAATGTCGAAAAAACTTTGTGATTTAAAAGTGGCAGACTTGCGTCGGGAACTTGAAGACCGTGAATTGGACACTACAGGAAAGAAGTCGGAGTTGGTGGAGCGACTTAGACAAGCGATAGTTGATCAAGGATTAGACCCGGAGGAGTTTTTATTTGCTGACGATACTTCATCATTGATGTCTTCTATAAAAAATATTTCTACTGAAATATCTTCTTTGGAAAATAAGGTTTCTACCGATATGTCTTCTCTGAAAACAGACATTTCTTCTTTGGAAAATAAAGTTTCTTCTGAAATTTCTTCTTTGGAAAATACAGTTTCTTCTGAAATTTCTTCTTTGGAAAATAAAGTTTCTTCTGAAATTTCTTCTTTGGAAAATAAAGTTTCTTCTGAAATTTCATCTTTGGATACTAAAGTTGCTTCTTTAGAAAATAAAGTCTCTTCTGAGATTTCATCCATGTCATCAGATATGTCTTCTCTAAAGAATGAGATGACTTCATTCGAGGAGAAAATAAAAGAGATTGAACGAAAAATGGAAGAAATGGGAAAGGGAGAAAGGATTAGTGTGGAAGAATCAAAAGAGAAAAATGATGAAGAAAAGACAAGCTGTAAAGTGGAACAAAAACCAAAACTGGAAAGCAGTGAAAGTTCGGCCCGCATTAAAGCCCCAACCTTTGATGGAAAAATGTCATGGGAAAATTACCTTAAACAGTTTGAAACAGCTGCACGAGCGAACGGATGGTCAGAAAAAGAAAAGGCTGTAAATCTCACGATCGCTCTTAGAGGAGATGCTTGCGACGTTCTTCAGACTATACCGGTGGAAGAGACGGATGACTTTGAACAACTTAAGAAGAGATTAAACATGCGATATGGTCATGAACATCTGGAGAATTTGCACCGGTCACAGTTGAAGATACGAAAACAGAAGCGAGAAGAGACCCTTCAGGAATATGAAGTAGATATTGCCAGGTTGGTCAGATTTGCCTATCCTGCAGCTGATGAAGGAATGATAGAATGTTTAGCAGTAGAAGCATTTCTTGATGGGCTCCGTGATCCTGAAATGAACAAGACTCTTCGTTTAGCCCGTCACAAAACTTTAGTCGATGTCTTGTCCGCTGCGCTTGAGTATGAAGCGGCTTCGAAGGCTTGTGGGGTATACAGTAAAGTAAGGTCTGTTAAAGACGAAGAAAACGAAAATAAATTGGACCAATTAGTTAACATGGTGAAGAACTTTACTGAAAACAAAAAGAAGAGGCCCCGCGTGTGTTACAATTGTGGCGAAATGGGACATTTTATCAAATCATGTAAACGTCCAGTGGCCAATGCAAATCGAGAAACAACTCCACAGGAAAAAGACCCTCTCATACTCATAGCATCTCTGAAATGTCGCGATGACAGTGTATATGTAGATGGTGAAGTAAATGGTAAAAAGTATACACTGTTGATAGATACTGGAGCGACCAGGACCATTATACGACCAACAACTATAAGTAGCAGCAAGAAACTTCAACCAACAAGGCTACGGCTACGGACCGCCACAGGTGAAAGAGCTAACATCCATGGGGAAGTCCAAGTTCAAATAGGAATTGGTACAGAAAAGTTCACGCATACTGTCATTGTCGCTGATATCGAGGAAGATGTGATATTAGGAATGGACGTGATGAACTTACATGGTTTCCAGCTGGATTTCAAAAACAGAGTTATTAAAGTGGGTGCCGAAGAAGTATTCCTTCATCCGTATGAGGACAGAACCGTGCCAGCAGCTCTAGAAGAGGATACTGTGATACCTGGTAGAAGTGAAACTATCGTAGTGGCACGTCTTCAAGGAACTGTTGATGCAGGAACACCTGCCATGATGGAACCTTTGAACCATGATGAAGACGTCGGTCGAGGAATTTTGATCGGAAAGGGATTGGTCACTTCTGCTAGAGAAATTCCGGTACGAATTATAAACATCAATGATCAACCTATTACAATCAAGAAAGATACCAGAATTGGAACCTGTGTACCAGTATCGTCCATAATTCGTCAGACGGCCACTTCAGATAATTCCAACGACAAGTTCGAACACATGGTGGCAGTTGCTGGTCCATCTCTGAATCGAATAGAGAAAAGAAGAGTTAAAGACTTTCTCCATCAATATCGGAACATTTTTGTGCCAAAAGGAGGTAAGACAGGAAGAACCTCTACAGTGAAGCATAAAATTGACACAGGGGATGCCAAGCCAATTCGTCAAACAGCTAGAAGATTACCGCAGGCAAAGAGAGAGGAAGCTGAAAGGATTGTTCGAGAAATGGAGGAAGACGGGGTGATAGAACCTTCTACCAGCCCATGGGTCTCTCCGGTGGTCTTGGTTAAGAAAAAGGATGGAACTACGAGGTTCTGTGTAGACTACCGTCAGTTGAACAATGTTACCAAAAAGGACAATTATCCTCTGCCTCGAATCGACGACACCTTGGACACTTTGTCTGGAAGTAAATTATTTTCTACCTTAGACTTGAAATCTGGCTACTGGCAGGTGGAAATGGACCCAGTAGACAAGGAAAAGACAGCCTTCACCACCGGTTCCGGATTATGGCAATTTAATGTCATGCCATTTGGACTATGTAATGCTTCTGCGACATTCGAAAGGCTTATGGAAAATGTATTGAGAGGGTTATCTTGGAAGACATGTCTGGTCTATTTAGACGACATCATAGTCTTGGGAGAGACATTTGAAGATCATCTAAAGAACTTAGACGATGTTTTAAAAAGACTTCAAGCTGCCCAACTGATGTTGAACCCCAAGAAATGTCAGTTATTCCAAAATAAAGTTAAGTACCTGGGTCATGTTGTCAGCAAGGAAGGCGTGGCTGTAGATAACGACAAAGTTGCTTCCATCAAGCATTGGCCACAACCAACCGATAAACATCAAATAAGAAGTTTTCTTGGGCTATGCACGTACTATCGAAGGTTCATAAGGAAGTTTTCAGATATTGCTAAGCCATTAACACGACTTACTGAAGAAGCAAGAGAATTCTGCTGGGATGACCACTATCAAACGGCCTTTGAAACTCTAAAGAAGCATTTAACAACAGCACCGATACTGGGCTACCCACAACCAGAGGGGGAATTTATTTTAGATACCGATGCCAGTAATGTAGGAATTGGAGGAGTTCTTTCTCAGATTCAAGATGGGCAAGAAAGGGTTCTGGGGTATTTTAGTAAAGTGCTCTCTAAACCTGAGCGGAATTACTGCGTTACGAGAAGAGAACTTCTGGCAGTTGTGAAGTCCGTGGAACATTTCTATCAATACCTTTATGGAAGAAATTTTTAATCCGGACCGATCATGCAGCCCTTAAATGGTTAATGCAATTCAAGCACCCTGAAGTTCAAATTGCCAGGTGGATCGAACGGTTACAAGAGTACGACTTTAGGATCGAACATCGAGCTGGAGTAAGCCATAGAAACGCCGATTCTCTTTCCAGAAGACCGTGCCCAGCAGATTGCTCCCATTGCAACAAGACAGAATCCAAAGAAACTGCTATACTACGAACAACTGTAGTTAACGATTACTGGGCACCGACTAAAATTAGAGAGGAACAAGAAAATGATCCTGTTTTAAAGAAAATGCGCCAATGGAAGAGAGAAGATTGACGACCTACTTGGCAAGAAGTGTCAAAATTCTGTCCAGTACTTAAATCCTATTGGGCTCAGTGGAACTCTTTCATCCTGGAAGAAGACTTATTGAAACGAGTACTCGAGAATGATGATGGTTCAGAAATCAGAAAGCAGTTAGTTATTCCAAAAACTAGAGTGGCTGAAGTACTCCGACAGTTACATGACAGTCCATCAGGAGGTCATCTCGGTGTTAAGAAAACCCTTCAACGAGTACGGGAAAGGTTTTATTGGATGAATAGTTCCGATGATGTGAAGAGCTGGTGTAAGAAGTGTACCATCTGTGCTGCGAGTAATGGACCGCAGCGAAAAAGGAAAGCTCCCATGAAACAATACAACGTCGGTAGCCCATTCGACTTTGACTTTGAAGTTCACAAGATGTGAACTCAAAGTAAAAAAATTATCGATCTACATGTAAGACTTTATGTAAAGCTTCAAAACTTATTGACTCTAAAGCCAATTTGAATTATCTTGAAATCTCAAAGGTAATGACTTCACTCATACATACATACATGTACTCCAAAGGTCAAAGTTTGATTTAAAAAGTCTAGATCTAATGTCTAAATAACTATGATTTTATGTTTAAAAAGTTTGTGATTTCAAAGTCTAAAAAATATTGTTTAAGAATCCGAAATCCAAAGCTCAAAAAGTATAACCTCAAAGTCTAATAATAATATAAATATATAGTCAGAAGACTTGTGACTCTAACGGTCAATTGGTACGTCTACTCAGTCAAATTGAACACATCTCTTGCTACATCTAATAGCACAAGTATGCATTAATTTTGACATATTGTATTGATCCCAAAGCTAAAATGGGATTCACTTCACGGCGCAATAGGTATAGCTTCATCTTCGCAGAAGCAGTTACTACAGAATACAAATAATATTGCCCTCAGAGCACAAATAAAATGGACTTATAATTTGACAACGAATGACTTCAAAGTTTAAAATGTGTAACTCTAAAATCTCTAAAGGTATGGCACAAAATTAAAAAAATGTGACTTTAAACTTTAAGAAGCTTTGATAACGAAATACAACTTCATTTCTGTCTAACCCAAAGTAGATTAATCTCAAATTTTAAAGGATATACCTAACACCAAAGTCTTCACTTTGATGAACGTCAAATCTGAAATTCCATAGTTTATATGTACCTATAACTACACTATTCTAAAAACTACGATTTTAATGTCTAAAAATATAGGAAACCAATCATCTTTTTCTTCTTCTTTCGGTGCCATATCAGGTCTCCCTAACGTTGGCAATTACATTGGCGAGTTGTTCACGATTTTCAGCTAATCTAAATAGTTGTTCAGCACTACGTATTCCAGTCCAATTTCGAATATTCTTTAGCCATGATATCTGTTTCCTTTCAATTCCTCTGCGGCCCTCAATCTTACCCTTCATTATAAGCTGAAGGATTTTGTATCGGTCTCCTCTAAGAACATGCCCTAAGTATGCTATCTTTCTTTTCTTGATAGTTGTAAATAATTCACGAACGGCATTTGCTCTATTTAACACTGCTTCGTTGGTTTGCAAAGCTGTCCAGGGTATTCGTAGCATTCTTCTATGCAACCACATCTCAAACGCTTCTAGGCGATTAATCGTATCAGCCTTTGAGTCCAGGTCTCAGCTCCATATAACAGTACAGACCAAATATAACATATAATCATTCTTTGACGTAATTTTAAATCAACGTCCCAATGGTATTCACTGTAAATTGAACAAGGTATAATTCCATAGTATCAAAAGTTATGGAATCCAAAGCTTAAGTTGGATCTATTCCAATGTCTAAACGGTGTAACTCCAAAATTCTAAAAGGTTTAAAAAATATAAATACTAAATCAATCTGATAAAACTCTAAAGATTAGATTGGAAAAATCTTTTGCTGGCAAACTTACTTTTACATTTTGGAACATTTTTAACAAATAAAATTAAGAGGAAACGTACGAGAATAGTAAAAGTAAGACAGGAAATCAAGCCTCTTTTCATCTACATATCTGTCAGAATTTAAAAAAAATGTTGGTAAAATGAAATTATATCAATTGTAAAATATTAATGAATAATAATAATAAGTGAACAAAAGTCTTCTACAACAGAAAGATCTGTAGTATGGTTGGAAAGGAAATACATTAAAACCTTTTATAGACAAAAGCATTATTGTTGAAGAAGCGAACTGACAAGAAATATAACCGGTTTATTCACTATGTAGATTTGTGTATGGATAAAAAATACACCAAACTCATTACACCGTAAACAGAACTATTATATAATAAACAAAGGTAATGTTAAATTGAGTGTAGAATATAGCATTTTACATAATTTTTACTCTACCAGTTATTATGTTATCAGCAGTGTGAGTATAATTTTATGTTGTCACATTCGAGAACAACTTGATTTCGTACGTGATTCCAAACAGAAAACGCTACCTTGGTTTCACAAACCATGTCCAGCAATGAACAACCTAAGTTATTTGCGTTTTAGGATTCCACACGCAAAGTATTTCCGGGGCGGGTCTCCGCCATGTTCCGGTAAAGATAAGATCAGTTCCGCCTTTACACCATGCATTCCATACCAGTTAAAATCTGCCTCTACACTATAAAGCAAAAACTAATATAATTTATATCTTACCAAAAGGTAATTAATCTACAAAATTTTCTGCTAGCTTCTATTCTGGCTCCTTTTATTTCTAATGAATATAAAACTATAAAAGCGTATCATAGATATTTTTGAGTCTAGACTCTACAGTTTATAGGAATCAATAACTGAGGGTCCTGGTATCCATGCCAGTGTCAGAGAATTTTGACTTGCGGCACGTATCAGGGCCCCAACGCAGTCCCACATCAGCTGTGAGCTTATTTGTGCTGAGACTATCGCCTTTAGAGCTGCTTGGCTGTCCGAGTAGGTATATGACTACGGTCTTACCCGTTATACCCTGACTTACGATCTCCGTTGCACAGTGTTGTATGGCCATTACTTCAGCCTGAAACACGGCATACGCACCTAGACTTAGTTGGACTTTTGTCCTGTGTCCTCTACTGTATATACCTGACCCTGTGCCTTTCTGAGTCTTTGAGCCATCGGTATACCAGATTGACTCCGCTTGGATTGGGGGGCCATTCTTTCATGAGTCCCTTTCCATTATTTCTACTCGAAAGTTTCTCGCAAAGTTATACCTGGGGACTATCCTGTCCTGAGGCATGCTTATTATTTGATCCGCCTTAACCCTATCATATAACTCTGCTTGCTTTTTGCCTTTTAATAAGGTAATGGGAGCCTGGCCTTGTAGCAGCCTGTGAGCAGTTGCCATAGCCTCGCCCTGTATGTAGATGAGCAATGGTGGTAGGTTGAGCAGAACCTGTAGTGCGTCCGTTGGGGCGGTCTCCATGGCACCTGTAACATTCAGGCATGCCTGCCTTTGAATGCTTTCCAGCTGCCTGATCGCCCCGGACTGCTGCGTTCTACTCCACCACACTACCTAACCATAGGTTAACATTGGCCTAATGACTTGTGTATGTGAAAGGTTATTTTGGGGTTCAGGCCCCAGTTCTTGCCACACAATTGTCTACACCTACCAAGGGCTATTGTAGCTGTGCGTGTGACTTTTTGAATGTGTTGCTTCCATGATAGCCTCTGGTCAAATACCACACCCAGGTATTTGGCCTCTGTGGCCATTGGAACCAGCACGTTATTGAGCGTTATTGGTTTTAAGCCTTGCAACGCTCTTTTATTAGTGAAAGGGAAAATTGATGCTTTTTGTGGATTGACTGTTAGGCCTTCATCCTTGCACCACTTGTACACCATATTCATTGCGGACTGCATCCGCTCTGAGATTGTGCCCAGAAACTTCCCCTGAATGATTATGCCCATATCATCTGCGAAGCCTGGGCAGTGAAGGCCTTCATTGAGGAGTTTTTTAAGGAGGTCATCCTCAAGTGCTGACCACAGCAGAGGCGACAGCCCCTTCCCACTGTTGTCTCAATGGATGCCTCACCTAACTTGGACATTACGATCCTATGCGTTAGGTTGGCATACACCCATTGGCATATTAGTGGGGGGACTCCACTCCTTGAAAGTGCGTCGGTCACTGACTCGGGTCCCACATTACTGAAGGCTCCTTCAATGTCAATAAACGCCGCTAGGGCTACTTCTTTGTCTTCAATTGACTTTGATAGTAGCCTGTTCAAGTCATCCAGCGCTAGGTCTGTGGATTTTTTCCGCTGGTATGCATATTGACGATCACTTAATGGGTTCTCCGTTAAGATTTCGTCCCTTATATATCTATCGAGCAGTTTCTCCAGCGTTTTTGCTACGAATGACGGTAGACTTATTGGTCTGTATGACTTGGTCGTTTGGTCCGTCATCCTCCCCACTTTAGGGAGATATACGACTTCCACCTTTTGTCACACAGATAGTATAAATCTAGAGGCCAAACAAGCCTTAAAGATTTTACACAGATGTGTTATAATTGCATCCAGCCCTTTCTGGAGTAGGGCTGGGTATATTCCATCTGTTCCTGGTGTTTTGAATGGACGGAATGTGCTGATAGCCCATCTGATTTTTGCAGGTCTGGTTATTTCGGTAGCTAGCTTCCAGTCATCCCTTGAGGGCGTTATCGGCCTTTGACCGTGGCCTGCGCTATCCGATCCCGCTTCCATAAACCGTGAGCCAGGAAAGTGTGCCAATGTTAGCATTCTTAAACTTTCCTCCAATGAGTGCAAATAAATAATCGCCAAAAATTTCGATGTAACGAATCAGTCGCTTTAACTTTTGATAATTTCAACGAACTATTGAAGGTTATTGTAAAAAATTATCTGGATGTTAAATTTCTCGGCCAGTGTTACGCGGAAAGTTTGGAAAATAAAGAACAAAAGATCACTCAGGGTAAGCATAGAATAAAATATTTTAATATTTCAAAGGCCAATTAGGTACTCGTAATAAAGGTCAATTAGGTGCAATTTTTTCTATGGGCAAGCAAATTGATATCAACAGTACCAAGTCAACGTCTCTAAAACTAACTGCAAACGAATTTAACCCTAGCAGTTTATCTAGCATAGCTGAAAAAACAACATTTACTCAACCAATCTGAACTTATTGATCTTGTTAGCGATTAGAGTGTAGCGTTTTTAAAAAACCCGATTAATTAAATTTCTTTTTTAACAGTTTCTTTTTAACTAAACCGACTCTGTCCTAATTTATTCTCGAAGCTTCCAGTACTTTCGAATGTAACCGTCGTTTCGGTGCAAAAGTATTGATTTTTTTTAATTGACCAAGCAGGTCTCAGGTTTAAGATCAGATGACTTAAACGAGGGAAGCGACGCGGGTCTTTGGTATCAACGGTTTTGTATTCTGGGTGGAGTGCTCTCGCTTATAACATCGTCGCGAGAACCCCTAGTTTCAGTTTCCCGGTTTTCTTATTTTATTTTAAAAATTACAAGCAAATAAGTGTTTCTAGTGCATATTATCGTTTATTCTACCTGAAGGTTTATCTGAAGATTTCCAGACAGTGCCATCTTTAAGATTACTTCATATATCGTGTAATAATGGCGGCAATTTATCCGGTATTACAATATCTCTTCGATCACCAGCCATGAAGAATAAGTTTATGGTTTATTCTCTAAATATCTAACGATCTAGATAACTATGAGTCTAGATTCTATCTTACCGTTTCGATCATTTACCGAGAGAATGAGGCCATTTGCTATCCAATCTATCTTAGAAACATTTAAAAGCTAACGTAAGTTTTTACAATTTTTTATATACCTCTATCGAGTATGAGAGTACCATTTATTTCTCTGGAAAGTTTTATTGTAATTGTATTCACCGTACCAGCAATTAAAAAGTGCAGTGCACAGTGCCGTAATGAGAGTATCCGGGATGTGAATTTTTTCTGAAAATCGCTTACCTGTATTTTTATTACCTATATTTTTTGTATCTCTTATCTGTAAACTTTTTTACTTGTATTTTTTATTTTTATCTCGTACCTATTTAATTAAGATTTATACCTTCGCATATGAGTACTGTTTTAACTCGAGTTAAAACCAAAGCAAAAGGTGATTTTTTTTTTATATATATCGTTTTATCTAAATTTCATCCCTCTCTCACCTTTCGCTTATCACAGTACACAAAAATAACAAAAGAATTTACCTAGCTGTTATTTTATGTGTAGTAATAGTTATGTTTTTGAATTAAACACAAATGTGTTTATTAATATGATTTACTGTTTATGACACTGATATTTTTTTGATTCCATTTTATTTATTGTACATCTTATTTATTACCACACCGAATAATAAATACGGTTATTGTTAAGTAGAGATTTGTCTTTTCCTAGCTAGAACCTGTTACTCTGATCAATATTTTCAGTTTCTCTAATCTATATTTTATTAAGGTACTAGATTTTGTTTTTTGAATATATCTTTATCTTACAAATTTGATTTATAACCATCAGGATAAGTAAAAGGAAAGTGTTCCTTTCTCTTTCATTTCTCTCTTTTCCTCTCTTTTGTCCCTTCTATTATCTTATTAAAGATATTCCTTTTTATCTTTTCAATAATTTTTCATTGAACTCGTTCGAATCCACGATCGCTCTCCACCAACCAACTGAGTGCCGTTCCTCACTAGTTAACCTTTTCAAACGAGCATTTACCACCTTTCGATAAAAAGAGGTTACAAGAGATTTTTAAAACCTAAGTCAATATTTTGGGATAAGATAATAACAATGGAATCTGTTAGAAAAAAATTAAAATTTTCAGAATGAGACATTCTAAGTTTTTGTATCCATTTGATTTAAGTTTAATTTAATGACCGTCAAAAACTTCATCAGAAAAACCGATGGCTTGAAGACTCTTTGTCGACTCATCCAAACTTAGCTGTTTGTACCGATATAGTAGTAGCTATGGATATACAAAATATTGTTGCTGCTTTTTATGTGAAAGCGACTCATTATTTACAAAACAATTCTTTTTGAAATTACATGCCATTCCGCAAATTAAAAACATATCAAAGAAACCGTTCTTCATTTAAAAAAATGGTGAACATGCCTTCAGTAGTATTTAAGGATCTAAAAACATAATTTTCTTGAAAATAAAAAATGCTGAAAATTAAGAAGAGTGTCACAAGAACTACTTTCATCGTATGAACAACTCAGATGTAATATGTCTTTAATAATATATTTTTGTTAAGGTATTATTACAGAAAACTGTAACATTGTCGTTACAGTTTTCTGTAATAATACCTTATAGTTTCGAGGCCTACGTCTCGTTGTCAAAATCTTTTGAATTTTGGTTTGCAGTTGGAGGTGAAGATGTCGCTACTATCACATCGTTTACACTTTCGTTACTGAATAGACATATATCGATCGTGGTTTTAGCTTATTCTTCAGTCAGCGATTATGCTTTCTTTAAGCTCGCTGACGGATAACATATACCTTGTACTGACGAGGCCCAATAGGCCGAAACCGGTCTACAAGTTATGTTGTCTCTTCTAACTGCAAACCAGAATGGTTGGTTTAAATTATCGATTAGATATGCCAACCCCGTTTGACTTTGAAGTGTTATTAAATATCCGTTGGGGCATATAGCCCAGGAAGTAGTTGTTTTTCTTAGTTGAACGGTCACTTTTTTTGAAAATGTTTTTTAAAACTTGTGAAGCGTTTAGAATAATTTTATTATTTCTTTGATATCTAATATATTTTTGCATTCGCATTTAGTTTTTTTGCCTTCATGAAAAAATTATTATGTAGCATACATTTAAAAAAGATTTAAAATCAACAAACCAAATCCAATGAGAATCACACAGCAACTTTTTTGATCCCTGATTTTTTTTGTCGATAGAAAACGATTTTTTGATCCACGCAACTGTATCGATCTCACTGATCGTTTTGCATTATATAAGAATAATTTTACCAGACTACTGTTACCGTGCCTATATCGCCTCTATGAGAATTACTTAGTTTAATTTGTAGTTCAAAAATGTGCCAGGAGCAGTAAAATTATCGACTCTTTCTCGTTGTGATTAGTAAATTCTCGCCACCTCACGAGTTGATACGTCAGACTATCTGGTCTTTTGTGTTAAACTTCTTCGAAATACAAGTACGTCGATTTTAATAATGTTTCCTCTGATTATTTTATTTATTGTAAGTGTCTAAAACTACCCAAAATCAAGTAGTTTCAATGTAGCCAAACATCAGTTTTTTTTTATTATTCATCAAAGTCAGGGGAGGTTTATACACGTGTTTTAACGATAAATATACTCACAATAAAATGGAAAAATACGATTTTTCTAGAAACTAATTCTACTTAGTTGTGAAACCGCGGACCTTCTGGCCAAGAAGGGAGCGGATACACGATTTACTGGTCCAGAACCTGTATTGGGACTGCCTAGAGCCTGGGTAAGGACCAAAGTCAGGAACTGGGTCTGGGAAGAGTCGACTAAACACTGGAGTAACACTGTAGGGCTGAGGCACTCGAAGCTGATGCTCAAAGGCTACTCCAAAAAACTCAAGTCTGACATACTGAATCTTGGCAGGAGTCAGATTAGAGTACTAGTGGGCCTGCTTACTGGGCATGGACCATTCAGACTACACCTTCGGAGGATGGGGATTCCGACACAAGAACCTACCTTGTGCCGACTGTGCGACATGGACGATGAGAAGGCAACTCACATTCTATTCGAGTGTAAGGCCTTGGACTATAAACGGTTCCTCATCTTCGGTGACACGAATCCTAAATCCTATCACCACCTTGAGGAGATGGTCACAGGACTCAAATCCCTTATAAAGGGAACTGCCCTGTGGCAACAGTAACTCAAGGAACTTAGGACACCTGGATTCTAGCCTACCTGAAGATCAGCGGGATGTTGATTTTCAGCTGAACAAACTAGAGTCCTACTCTTGGTGCCGAACCTGGTCACAATATTCCCACAGGAAGCAGTGCTCAAACATGGGGCTCCACTGGAGAGACCATGCCAGGTTATTTAGATTAGATTAGTTGTGAATTCGATAACGGATTGATTTTTGATTATTAGTTTCTATTAAGGGTACTTCCCAATTTATTTGAAGAAGTCCACCCGAACTTCTAAATTACAGCCATTTCGTGGAGGAAAAGAAAAAAAATTGAATCCCGAATTTTGGATATTGATAGAAAAAATCATCCATACAAATACACATGAGTTAATTTAAGGATTTCTGAAAACTTCCATTAGGTAATGATATAAGAGAATAAATAATTCTTCTTTTATATAATACTAGCTGACCCCGCGGACTTCGTACCGCATATAACGGATGTATTTTTTGGTTTTTTCAAATTTTTACGATTTTATTTTGGGTTCAATTTTTTTTTTTTTTTGATTTTATCGTTTTTATCATATTTTCTCGTAAATTTTCAGCTGTATACTATTTTTTGATTATATTTTGTAACTTATCGATTAAATATATTAGGTAGCAACTGCGGCACCTTACGTCATATTATTTAATTTAGCAAGAATTTGTTGAAATATATGAGATATTATGCAAAATAAACCTTAAGTAAGAATTGCTCGTTTAAATATATGTGATATTAACTGCGCCACCTTACGGTGGCGCCATAGTACTTTATTAAGTCGTAATTGCTACTTTAAATATATAAGATATTAACTGCGCCACCTCACGGTGGCATACTCAGGCTTTGAACTTCATTACTGAACCGCTAGATGGCGTTGAAGAAGCTAGTTTTTGTGATTTTTTGAATAAAAAGTATCCCACGTTAATTCTAATACCTCCAAGAATATGTATACAAATTTTCATGATGATCGGTTAAGTAGTTTTCGCGTGAAAGCGTAACAAACAAACTTACATTCACATTTATAATATATAGGGAAGGGAAGGGAAGGGATAGGGATAGGGAAGGGAAGGGATGCATCATATTATTAATTTAGCAAGAATTTGTTGAAATATATGAGATATTATGCGAAATAAACCTTAAGTAAGAATTGCTCGTTTAAATATATGTGATATTAACTGCGCCACCTTACGGTGGCGCCATAGTGCTTTATTAAGTCGTAATTGCTAGTTTAAATATATAAGATATTAACTGCGCCACCTCACGGTGGAATACTCAGGCTTGTAACTTCATTACTGAACCGCTAGATGGCGTTGAAGAAGCTAGTTTTTGTGATTTTTTTAATAAAAAGTATCCTATGTTAATTCTAGCACCTCCAAGAATATGTGTACAAATTTTCATAATGATCGGTTAAGTAGTTTTTGCGTGAAAGCGTAACAAACAAACTTACATTCACATTTATAATATATAGGGATATAGGGAAGGGAAGGGAAGGGATAGGGATTCAGTACCTATTCAATATTTTAATTTATATAATTAATTGTTGATTTTCAAAACATTAAATTTATAATAAATCATTTAAAAGAGGTGTTTGAATATTATTTTTGGAGTTTGTACTTTGGCATCCCTAATTACAAGACTTGCTATACTCTTAAAACTTAACCTACGTGAGCAAGCTAGGGAATTTACGCCCTTTATTCCCTTTTAAAGTTACAACTGAAACTCATAAGTATACCGTGTTGTCTTTTTTTTTTTTAAGGGACTGAGAAGTCTATAATTGCTTGTCAGATAGCGTTGCTGATATGGATTCGTAAAGCCACTAAATTAAATAAAATCGACATTGTTATTGCACAAAATATTTTCATCCTAATGGAAACTGATATCGTCCGACCCCAAAGGCATTTACAAAAATCCGTAAAGGAAACTGCGAAGAGAGAAAAGAGTTTCCGAGGTTATCGGCGATCTAACGTCGTAATGAAGTAGAGACATTGATTAAAAGCCTATTTAAAACTCAATCTTTAATTCAATCGCATTATACACGACGGCATCGCATCGAAGACAACTTTTTTAATCAGTTTATTCCGGAGATTATTTCCTGTGATAAAAATTAATGTTAATGGAATTACTATCGATGTTTTAGTTTTAAAACTTTCGCTTTTTTGGCGAGATTTACTTTACTTTTAATTAAAAAGTTTGTTAGTCCGCGAACAGCATGTTGAAGTTGGAAAAGCCGTTGTTGGTTGAGGTTAGTTTTTTCACTAATTTTATCTCTTTCTGTATTTGTGAGATTTTCTAAGAAGTTTAAGTTTTTTTTTGTTCTTGCTGTACACCATTAAAAAAGTCCTATTAAGTTTTATTTTGCTTACAAGTAAATTAGAAAAAGCTACACAAATACTTAAATTACTGGTTTGTGAGATATGTGAAACAAAGAACAATAAAAGCGAATAAAAATGCACTGAGTAAACAATTAATTCCTTCATTCTTTTATTGAATTTATTATTAGACTTGGTGTACTTTTCCCATCCTTTTATGTCACTCATTCCAGGATTTTGGTACCCTCTTTTTGTTTGTACATATCTAAGAGATTTGTTCCTTATGTTTGAAGATGAAATTTAAAGTCTTCAAAAATTGACTATATCCTGGGTTCCAGTGCCTCGCAATGGTACAGTATGTGTTTAACGGTTTCAGTCTTACTGCTAATAATCTGTAGGTTGAGTCTTAATTAAACAGTTCCACGGTTTATGTTCCGCTAGGATATCAGGATATCAAGTTCTACTTGGCATTTGAGTACTAGTCTAGCTATCTCTATCAACTAGTTACTTATTTGTTCGCCATAGATCTGTTGCATTTATTAATCGAATACAAAAGTAAAAAGTGGATGGTGCATGGCCCATCAGGAATATTGTAATGACTTGTGTCTGATTTCTGCTGGTGTTGTGTAGCGTTTCAGGTTTTCTGGCATAAGTCTATTCAATACATATTCTGTGCTTGATCAGAAATGTGTTCCTAGTTATGTTTGTCTGTCTACAGATCCAGGCTTTCATTCGGCTCAAGGCCTAAGTTTTCGGGACCCTTATAGCTGGCCCTGGACTGTAGAATGCTTTGGCTGTTCATTTTCTTGCAAGTTCATCAGCTTGTTCATTAACTTGTATTCCGTTTTGTCCTAGCACCCAAACTAGTTTGACACTTTTATGTTCCGCTAGGATATCAGGATATCAAGTTCTACTTGGCATTTGAGTACTAGTCTAGCAGTCTAGCCACCTCTTTCAACTAGTTACTTATTTGTTGGCCATAGATCTGTTGCATTTATTAATCGAATACAAAAGTAAAAAGTGGATTTTCAATGTCTTCAACTAATTATAGAATTGATTTTAATCCCTAATTAAACAATCTTGGATCTTTCAAACTTTTACAGCTAACCTCACTAGCATATATTTTGTTCCTTATAAAACAATAAAAGGCAACTATAGATAAAGTAATCGAATTTATTACAAAAAACTTTAGAAAGGTTTAAAAAGGCATAATTTAAATGCTTCCACTTACCATAAAATACATCCTCTGACAAGAAAACTAATTCTTGGTCCTTTGAAACTATTTAGCTAACCTCAAAAGTTAGTTTTTTTCTTCATTATAAGAAAGGCAAACATAGAGGAAAACAAAAAATTTTTGATCCATTTTTTAAAACTGTTTAAACTGCAGAAGTTACGCTATTGGTCTTCATAAAACAAAACTAGAAGACAACACTGGAGTACGTAAAATATGAAAATCGGTTCATTAAAACTCTTCTAGATTTATTCATTTAAATCTCTTTATCTTAAACTTGCTTTTATAAAATAATGTTAAATAATTTGTAAACAAAATGTCATTAAAATTATCCAAGCTACTAAAATAAAATCGTCTGACGAAATTTCAAAATGTAATTTAGTAAAATAATTGCTTCATTTACTACACCAACAACCAAAATGTAGCGTAAAACAAAGTTATGGACATAATAAAAATGCTGTTTCTGCAAATACAGCAGTTCTAACCCCAGTTACACTGATAAAAGCAAAGCTGGGATTTAGAGAATCTATTCTAAAACTGCTTACGAACGCTCAGAGGCGCAGGTAATAAGATTTTGTATTTTTAGTGGATATATTGTTATTTATAAAAAGTTAAAAAACACACTAAAAAATGTATATTTTCTTAAGAATAAAATTTGCTTTAATCCAATAATTTAAAATGTTTTTGTCACAGAAGTAGAATTGGGGAGCATTCTACAGACACTGAAAGTTTAACGTTTAAAGGATTTTTAGATGATACAATAAGTTTTAAGTTGAAAATTGAGCTAAGAGTGTAATTTAATTACTTTTAGATTATCTTAACCAAATCTAGAATCATTTTTTTGTTTATTTTATTATCCTAAGCTACTTTGAATGTTATTATATGCTCTACATTTCAATTAAAACTCAAAAACATTATTTATTAGTTTCTGAAGTAAACATGTTTCATTCATTTCTTTAATTTTCTGCAGCTAAAAACTTCAACATTTCTTGTATCATCAATCATCATCCATTAAATCCTGTATTAAACATTATCCATTAGTTTCTGTAATTTTCTATATTTCTACACTTCTAAAAATCCAGAAACTCCTTCAACTTTTTTTTTACAGTATTAACTGTTTCAGAACTCGTTTAACATCTATTATACCACAAATATATAATATCCGACTCTACATAGGATTGAAACAAAAAATTCTACGTAAAGCATCCTATAATAGTTGTAAAATAACTACTAATTTCTGTACTTACTTAAATACCTCTTGTAAAGCTGCAAAAGCACCTTTAAAATTCTTTACTCTTAGGTATATCTCTTTTAGGAATTAGAAAAAATTCTTAAAACTTTAAAAAGTCAGTGTTAAATTTTGTACATTTTTTTAAGCTTCAAAGTTCCTATAACTCTTCCATAAAAAAAACTATGTATTTAACTCTTAAATAATTCTTGGTGATGACTTTTTCGGAAGGCTTTATAAGCTTTTATATGAAATACCAGAGGATAATTATAGCATTTAAATGAGTTCCATTAAAAGTCTCCTTAGGTACCAAATTTAATATCACCTAAATGCTTTTATTATTTATTACCTAATGTAAGTTTACTGATACACCAAAACCTCCATTAACAAATTTAAATTAAATAGTCGAAATTTCTGATACTTTATGATTCTTTAAATATCTCTTATTCTACAGACAACATTATTTATTAGTTATTGCAACTTTTCAAACATTTCAAAAACTCGTTCATTATTTCTTTTTTAAAAAATTGAGTACTAACCAGCGCTTCTTTAATAGCTTTTACATAAGTAATACATATTCTGTATTTTTACAACTTCTAGGAAGATCAAGAAGCTCGTTAGATATTTTTAACTCAAAAACTTACAATCTCTTCTGAGGTTCACAACCTTCTATATTTTTAATCTAACGCTAATGTTTTGGAGTAAATTTTTTTAAATTTCTTGCAGAAGAATATGGTATTTTTTAGAGTTGCGCTCAGGATTCCAAAAATGGTTAAACAATGATTTTATTTGTTCTACTTTCTACTATTTTCTATCCTTAAATATACCTTCTAAAGCTCTAGAAACGGTATTAAGATCTCTTTTTCTTTTTCTTCTTTTCTTATAGGCATTACTCTGCCTGTTTCTTAATGTGCCTCCAGTATGTTATCGTTTCATCGTTTTCGTGGCCTTCCCACTGATTTCCTCCCTATTGGGGAGCCGTCTCTCATTGTCCTTACCACTCTATTTGCTGTCATTCTACTTATGTGTTCATTGATGTTCTCCACTTTGCACCTCTGTCGTATATCTATGCTTCTGGCTCTATCCCAGAGGGTCTTGTAGTCGATCCTTCTAAGGATTTTCATCTCTGCTGTTTCTAAAAATCTTTTTGTTTTCTCTGTGTCAGGTCGCGTTTCTGCCGCGTATGTCATTATTAGTCTTATGACTGTTTTGTAATTTCTGCCCTTCATTTCTTTCCCTATATTCTTGTTCCTCCATATTTTGTCATTCAGGCATCCTGCTGCTCTGTTTGCTCTATTCACTTGGTCTTCTACTTCTGTTTCGAGCTTGCCGTAGCTGGATAGTGTGATGCACAAATATTTAAACTCCATGACTTGTTCAATTATTTGTCCCTCCATTTCCAATTTGCATCTGAGTAAGTCTGTTGTTACGACCATGCATTTTTTCTTCTTTGGTGAAATTGTCATGTTGAAGTTTTTGGCGGTCATGTTAAATTGGTGGAACATACGTTGTAAATCGTCTTCACTTTGGGAAATTGATATTGCTTCGTCTGCATAACATATTATTTTTAGTTGATTTTCTCCCATCTGGTAACCTTTTTTTTGTTCTTACTCTTTTTATTATTTCATCCAGGGGGTTTTAGTGAAAATCTATTAAGATTTAAATGTATGTATATATGTATGTGGTGTTAGGGGTAACAGATACACCTGCGACCTATAAGATCTATTGTGTCCCCCTTTTCTTGCTATAATTCTGATGATTCCTCAGACTTATAGCAGCTCTTCTTGTCCTATCTTCCTTAGAAAGTTTAGGATATTATTGGGTTTTAAATTAGGTAGTTCTTCCCTTTCTATTTCGTATGACCCTAGGTATTTAACCCTAGAAGTACTTAATGCCATGCATTAAGATCTAAAACATAATACTCATCCTCCAACAGTTCCTACAAGATGCTTTAAGACGTTTTTGAAGATTTCTTGCCTAAATTTGATATTATTTCAAGCTTCTTTTAAGTATCTTTTTACTTCTACACTTTCTCTAAAATTAAAATCGATACTTCGTCATTTTATTTACAAAAATCTCAATCCAATCAACACTTTAAATACTTCAACAGCAGTTCCCAAAATGTAACATTCTCCGAGAGCTTATTTCATTATTATATGTTCTTCTATATCCCTTGTAGAGCTCGATGGGAATCCTAAATATCTATTTTACATAAAATGTACATCTTTAATCACTTACAGTCTTCCATCACTTCTTGTGCTTCAGATGCTTCGTCATCATCTCTTACCTAATGTGTAGTACTCGTTGGCGCTTTTTTTAGATCATGTTTTTATACTTCTCCATTTTTTTTTAAATTATAGAAGCTTCTTTAATATTTGTGACACAAAAACTTAACTTCATTTAATAGATCTTGTAACACAACAATTTGGGACTCTGTATCTTCTGTATCACTTCTGATGTATTACATCTAGTGCTTTACAGTTCTTCGAAATTTCTAGAAGCGTTTTTAACCTTTTAATCTTGTTTACAAATAGTAACATTTTCTTCTCTCATACTTTTTTGTGGCCTTATATTTCTTATAAAAAAGTTAGCAGTATGACTAAAACGCTTTAAAACCTCATTTACACAGCGATTTTATAGCATTTTCTTTATTATTTATTCTATCTTTTACTTCAACACTTTTTTAAAACTCAAGAATCTCGTTTAGCTACTCTTTTAATGCTTCAAACGTTTCTTTAACACCTCGTAACATTCTGTGGCGCTTCTTTTATACTACTTTGTTGGCTACATAGACAATTATTATGAAAACATTTTGCAATGCTAATGGTAAGATGCTATACATGCTCGTACACTTATTGTAAGTTGGTCAAATCTCTTACTTAACCAGTCATTTTATCGAACATTTCTAATGTTAAATTATCGTTTTTCAACATTTCTTTTCCTAAATTTACCAATTTTTGGAAGCTTTTTTATATCTCTTTTATTTTACAACTCTTCTGTTTTTCTTCAACTTTTCTAAAGCTTTTAAAGCTACACAGAAATTCAGCATTATAAATCAGCATATTCCCTATCTCTTATTATGCTTCTTTAATAACTCTTAACCAAAATTTAGTGGTTGTTAGCGTTCTTTAAAGATATTTTAATATTCATCTTTATTTATACATCTACACTTTCAGTGAGACTCTTTAACATTTCATAGATAAAACTTAATACTCTTTAATTGTTCTTGCATCACTTTAAATATATAAAAAGTTCCTTCAACATTTAATTTTTAAAAGATTATACTATCTAAAAGCTTCTATTTTATAATTTATTGTTTCCTAAACTTTTTCATTTATTCTGAAGCATCAGAGTCTTCATCAACATCTCTTAAATAAAAACTTAACATCAATAATCAGTTATTATAATTTTTCAATTTCTTCTTATGCTTAGGCTTCTTAAACAAACCTTACCAAAAAAATAACATTCCTTGGAATTTTTTTTAAATCTGTTATCTTCTGTACTATACACTTATTTAGGATATCTAAATATCTTATAAAAAAGTATACATCACGTCTATTTCTTCTGTTGCTTCAAATCTTATCCAAAACATTCCTTGGAACTACTTTTAAATCTTATTTAATATCTGTCATCTTCCGTTCTATACACTTATTTAGGAGATCTAAATGTCTTACACAAAAAGACTACCTCATAATCCGTCTATTTCTTCTGTTGCTTCAAGAGCTTCTCAAGTCTTACTCAAAAAATTAACATTCCTTGGAACTTCTTTTATATCTCTTTTAGTGTATGTCATCTTCTGTACGTTACATTAGAAGCTGTTTCAACATCTCTTATACAAACAGTCGACAATATCTGTTGGCTCTGGAAGCTTTAAAACTTATCTACAATTTTCCCACACCCCTTGCAAGCTTATAAATTTTCTTTGACCTCTCTTTCATATCTCTATTAAAGTTCCAAACAAACCTCTACCTGAAACATCACGTAACGCTAATGGTAAAACAACATGGGAACAACCGACCCGAGTGGCTATATTTTCCGCTTGACTAAAAGTTAATTTTCTTGCGTTGTCGCAATAGTTTCGACCTTTCGTCCATCATCATTCGCATGGAAGATGTAGGGATTTGGGCCGCACGCACTTTAAAATTGGATTGTACACGGGTATTCGGATACGCCAGCGCTAGCAGGGTCTAATTTTGAATTATTATTACTCTCGGTTTTTATGAGAATCGTGTAATGAGAATAGCAGAGAGGAACGAACGTTTATCTTTTATCGGAGATTTAGAATATGACTTTTTTAGCCATAAAATTATATTCGATAAATTTCACATTCTTTCAAGAGAAGCATCTAGTGATGTAAACAAATATTTGTTGGATTTTAGTAAATGAATAAATAGTAAATGTGAAAAAGAGAATGGAAGCAAATTAGGGACACAAAGAACTTTAGTAAATTGGGGTTTTCACAACATTACGTGTTAAAAAAATGGATAATAGGTTTGGAAATTAGACTCAGAAAACAAAAAATGACATTAAGGATTTTGCCACAGAACCAGAATCTGAAATCTTTATGTATATCCGATAACGCCTCTTCTAGATCTTCTTCAAGTACAGGAGGTTTTAAAAGAGATGTGAAAGAAGCTCTAAGGAATGTTATTTTTTTAAACACTTGTTTAAGAAGCAATTGAATCATAAAAGCAAACTTTTAGATAAACATTTTAGAAAAAAGATGTTGAAGAAACTTTTAATACATTTTAAGTAGTGCAAGTAATGTTAAAAAGTAATGAGTTTTATCTAAGAAATGTTGAAGCAGCTTTTTGGATAATGGATACTAATTATATAATGTCTCATTAAGGTCATATACGAGGTCTGTCAAAGTAAACAGGACAAAGAAATAAACGAACATTTTTTTTGGCAAATTCAATTATCCTTCAGAGTTAATACAGCGATTTCAACAGTCCAAAAGTTTTTTAGATGAGGATTTCAGCTCATTGACCGGAGTTATTCAAAATAGTTGTCGACTCCTTTTGGATGTCTTCTACATTGTCTTCACTTTTGACTTTTTCAAACGGTTTTTTTTTCGGATTTGGCTCACTTGGGTGCTTCGATGCGTAACTTTGACGCTTGATTTCGAGATCGTATTGAAAATACCACGTTTCGTCACCAATCACAATGTTATACAGAAAAATTTTACCTTTCATGGCCTCTTTAATGAATTCACTTGAATGTTAAATTCGAAGCAATTTTTGATCTTCCGTTAGCTTGTGTGAAAAAAAAAAACGTGAACACACCTTTCTTAAGCCCAAATTTGCAGTCATAAAGCGATAGATCGAATCTTTGGAGATATTTAATTCCAGTTGCATGTATCTCAATGATTTTCGCTTATTTTTAATAAACGGACGCACTATTTCAACAAATTCTGGCGGAATCACAAATTTTGGCTGGCCAACATGTTCGTAGTCTTCCAGCGACTCAGGACCCTCTTTGAACCGTGTAAACCCCTTCGTGGACTCGGCTACGAGATAAACAATTACTTAATATTGGGTATTTGTTCGTTGCTCATTTTTCGACCGATGTTAAAAAGGTATTGTCACTTTGAGGGTGGTAGCTCGGCGTGAAGTGGTTCGATTGTTCGATTGAAATTTTGACAGAACATCAATGAAAGTGTACCTATCGAACGTTGCCCCAATAACAGATGGCGCTACTAGAATTGGATATTTTTGTTTAGTTTGCGACAAACCTCGTTTATGCTTTAACAGAGGTTGAGTAAGTATTCTATGAGATATGAGTTGAATCAAGATAAGATCAAAAATGCCGTACAACCTCTAAGCATCCATGGCGAAATGATTAAAGGTGCTTTCGGGTATAGATAGAATTTGCAGATTCGAATCTGTCGGATGTGAATGGTTTCAATATCTCCTTAATGTCATTGCTTATTTATATTTCTAACTTTGTCACGTGCAGAAATCGGCGTCAATATATTTAAAAGTTAAGTTAATGTTTCTACGCGATTGTTAGCCTCATAACAAGGTTCTGGTCACCGCCGTTTGCCTTGACCAGTAGCGAGAGTATTTCTAGTGTTTAAACCGAAAATGAGCGGCGCTTTTACTGTTTAAGCTAATAACAAAATTTTGAATTAAGTAAATAAGTGCATCGATTCCTTTTTAATATTAATAATACATTTAGCTTAATGAATTCGATTTAATTTTAACATCATTTCGGAAATCAAATTAATATCTAGCAAGCCGTTTTTGCACAACGGAACACACTATTTCCCCTTCTATACTCACAAGTGTCATTGCGGGAAGGTTTGCGTGGATTAGCGTGATGTTGGCTTCCTTTTGCATTTTCAACAATTGTACGAACACATTAGTGCTATTACTATCGAATTAAGTGACGCCATTTTGTGAAGTTGAAAGTTCTCTTGGCAATATTCAAGCCATCCTTATGGGTTTTTGAATTTCACTTCAATATACTTTATCTAAGCCTCATTTTTGGTTATTCCTTTGTGGTATTTTTGAGTAGGCGTATAGATAACTCCATATTTTTGGGATTTGATTAAATGGTGCTTTCTTCGTGTGATTGCTAAGGAGTTCGTTACGAAGAAGCGTGGACATCCGATTAAGAATCGAAATTTGCTATAGGTTGTTGGCGAAATAACATCGCAGATTAACTGCTTAACCCCAAATCTTAATATAAAAGGGGTTTTTGGACCTGGCGAACATTTGTTTTTGGTTCTGGCTGAAATTATTTTTGGTCCTGGCAGAACTTTTTTTTTGGTATTGGCTGAACTTTATTTTTGGACCTGGCTGGTAAATTGTAAGATCAGCTCACTACTGAGGAATCAACACCGAGCCTCACCTTCCACAGAGCAGCAGGCTATTAACGAAAGCCTCACTTCAGATCTGCGGATAAACAGATAAGCCAAAAATCTAATTTTAAGTTAAGACATTGTAAAGAGTTGGCCTAACCTTTTTAAATATTGTTTTATTTTATAGGATTTATTAATTTTGAATCTTTATTATTGCGCTGGGTGATCACTCAATATTAAAACTTCTTGGCATTATTTGCTGATATTATTATTATTAATTTTCTTGTTTGATTATATATTTTTATATCTTGTAAATTACTCTGTTGGGTTTATTTTCATTAATATAATTGATAGATCTAACTTTGTGTCTTACTCAGATCATCACCCACTCACCATATTTGTTACTCAATCAATTTTTTTTTTTTTTATTAAGATTCTTAAATTCATTATTTATCTCCAGTAAGATAGGTCAGTGCCTGGAACATCAGGGGTTTCCGATTTGAACCGTTAAAATCGGTGGCGCGACTCACACTTTTGTACATACCCTCTACGGCTGAGCTGGGCACAAATTTGCCAGTAGAGAAACCACTTACCGATCTTAACTGGAGTTGGAGATTTCAATTTAAACCATAAGTTTAATTTTTCAAAATTTAATTTTATTTTATTTTTACTAAAAGTACGTGGCAACTTTTAGAAATCCTATTAGAGATGTCTTCAATATCTAATTAATTTACTAAAAGTTATACAATTTTATTTTTTATATAATATTATCAAGTTCGAGTAGACAGTAGCTGTGAATAAAATAAAAAAACACAAACTGACTACTTTTACCTAATCTCCGGCTGTGTAGACGATGAAACATCAACGAATTCCAGCTTTTTAAATGATAATCCTATAAAAAACAATATGTATTCTGACATGTGAAAACGGTTGTAATACAAAACCAGCGAAGTGTAATTCAGAAACTAAATAAAAAGTTGGTATTTTTATTCTGACAGTCATAATCCGCTTGGAAGTCGGTTGAACTGAAGCGCCGTTGTGCCCTACGTATGAGGCCACTCATGCTAACGACTAATTTCACTGTGTGGTTCCGGATAAGGCCATTTGATTGACACTAAGCCATCAAACGGAATGGAAATTAAATAAATTCACATCTTTTTGTTTCGGTAGATACTTGACCATCACCACCTTACTTATTTTAATAATGTCCGTTAAAAACAGCACACACCTTTCCCTCTCTTACAAATTATACAGAAATTAATGAATTTATCAAAACCATTATTATTGTTATTGATAATTATGGTTAAAAGATTACTTACATCAAATTTGGAGATAAGTACAGACAATGTAAAATAGGGACAATTAGGTGAAAGAAGAGAAACGATTAAAATCGGTTGAGGTGGATAATTAAAGAATGCAGACTAATTGTAAAGAAAGCAGTCATAAAAGAAGATATTATGAACTCTTCCAAACCAAAATTATCAAAATATCTATAGAAGATTTAAAGGGCAGTCGCAATCAAGATTAGTGATGGGTGATTACCTACCTACTTAATAAAGGATTCACAATATAAACTCTTAAATGTAGCAAAGCTAAAGACCATTCGTTTTTAATTTAGTAAATTAGTAATCATGGCTTCCACCACCCCACAAAGCACATTAAGCAGTGAGTTTTTCTGGATGTAACGGTGTTCCAACATATACTTGAGGATTATCATCACCCCAAATACGACAGTCTTGTTTATTGACGTCTCCATTCAACCAGAAGTGAGATTTATCGATAAAAAATCGCATATAAAAATCAGGATCAACAGCAATCTTGTTTTGGGCTCATTTACCGAATCTACGCCTTGCTTGATGATCTTCTGGCTTTAATTCTTGCACGAGTTAGATTTTGTAAGCACGCAAGCCAAGATCTTTCTCCGGAAAATCTTCCATAAAATCTTCCAAATCTTCCTGTGCTTGATGGCGATTAGGCTGATTCGGCTCTTCCTCTACCTTACGCACAAAAGCGGCAATGAATTCTTCTGTACGGGCACTGTACGACGTCTCTGTGGATGCGTATTATCATTTAGAGTAAACGTGGTGGGAAACCTTTTCATAGTTAATCGAACTAATTGCTCTGATGGACAATTATTATGTTGAACGCAAAATGGAGGTAGTGCGGAGTACGTATTTCGAACAGAACCATGATTATCAAAATAAATTTGCACAACTTGGAAGCATTGTTTCGGCTTTAGTTAATTCATGTTGAAATGCCAAACCAAACTAAACATAAATCACTTGATAGCTTTTAAAATGGAAGCCAGTTAAAATAGTGTTACCGACTTAAATTCTATACCTCTTAAAAAGAACACCTTTTATAACGATGTAATAAATGTACGTAAAGCATTGACAAATGACACAAAACATTTGACAGGAGGGGACATTTTATAACGATTTTTTGACAACTGAAAATTAATATCTCATACGTTGTAACGTTCGTTTTCGAGCATTCCATCCGGACTATATATTTTTATTCTGTTCAATTTTTATCGCGCCGATGCGAGGGTCGATTGCCAATTTGGTGGGAAGAAATAATGTTTCGGTCGACGGAATGATTTTTCAATTCGTTCATTTCGTTTGCGATTTTTTGAAAATTCAGATTTAATTTCTGAACTACCTTCGCCCTTCATTCTGGTGGGTACCTTTTTGCCTTTTTTTAATTTAATTAGTTAGAAATAATCCAAATTGCGGTGCATATATTATTTAGTATTTTACTAACATTTAATTTTCGAATACAATTGCTATTGTAAAAAGGTCAGTTTTTTGTGATGTTAAAATATATAAACATGGATTGTAATTAATTTTTTCTCGACAGTTGGAGAACTAGATAGCGATTGTATTCGATAGAAATTACTTAAAGGTCAGAGTTTTGATTTCAATTTTATTACTAGGATTAAATGCCAAATCTGAGAAGGGCCCTATTGAGGATCCAGATAATTTTTACTGAAAATATCGCTGTTTGCCGACGGCCATTTGAAGCCGACCATCCATTCCCGGGATTATTTTTAGGGAAGTTCTCTTGTGGGAAGTCCACTGCCACCCGCTTGGGCAGTGCTGATCCACCACTATCGAAACTCCGACAGGAAGACATCGAATAAAAGATAAGAGATTAAATTAATTAATTGATTAAAATTTTTACTAATTCTTAATTAAGAACTAAATTAACTTAAAACTGATTTTTCGAATTTCATTTGTGTGTCTGTACTTGGCGCCCTATAATTAATGTTTGGAGGGGATTAAATAAAAGGAAGCCACGGCCCTCAGGAGCTAGCCTAGGGTAATTTAAGGGTTACAACGTTTACCGTGAGTAGCATATATTTGACAGGTGATTGCTAATATATTAATTTTAATTTTTAACTATATAATAAATATAAAGAACTAATAAAGTAAAACCAATTTCCTGTATTAATAACTATAGTTTCTTTCAATTTTTATAGCAATTATAATTGTTCATAAATAAAAAAGTAGTTAATATTTACTTTGGTAAATACGACTGACTTTAACTTTTTCCGTTTCTCTTTGTAAGAACCGAAATACAGTTGGTGAATAAAAGGGAAAAAGTAAAAGCAAAAAACGTTTACCGCTTTACCGCTGTTTAATCCGTGAAGTTTGAGCCTTTCATTCGCCGTAAATCCGAAATAAAAGTATCGATTCTCTCCTCTCTTAAGTCCGAACAATGTTAAAACTTCATCGTAGTTTTAATTACTCCCGGAAAAACTCAGCCTGACAGAAGTATTAAAATTTAAATCTCGCTGCATAATTTTTATATCAAGCATCAAGGAACTGATAAAAGATTTGTTTGAGTTGTAAAAGTTAGTTTGTTTCGAGAATATGATGGATAATGTAAGATATCCATTAAAAGTCTTGGGAATTAACCGAATTCAATTAAAAATTGAGTGCTTTTTCATTTAGTTACACTAAATGTTTAGAAATTTTTATTCATAAATTAGAATGAATTTCCATTAACCCATCTTTGGTAAATATTTTATCTTTACATCTTAACTTTTCTCAGAATAAAGATATATAAATTTAAAATGTTATCAATGACAACATATTAACTGTAATACTGTTAGCTTTTAATAATCTACGTATCCAGAGTATCTACACAGGTTTTTAACTTTCTGCATTGTTACATCTACAAAGATTCCCTTAATTTCATCTAAGTATTACAATTTTTTTAGGTTTTAAGTGATTTCCAATTTGTGTAAATATCTTTACACATTTGGCGTGAGAACGTCTTATAATTTGATGGAGCGCACTAAAAAAACATGACTCATGCGGCGTTACCTCGCTCTGAGGCGTTCCATTTAAGGCTTGAAGTGCAAGCGAGAGCTCTCTCTCTTTCTCTCTCCTACTTGAGTGAGCGATGAAAAATGAAAAAATGAAAAATGAAATAAAAAATAAAATTATTCTTAGTGACTGACGACACACACGTATTTTCTAAGGGAAGTGTGTGGTCTGAGAAAATTTTCTGGAAAAATGAAAAATGAAAAATGAAAAATGAAAAATGAAAAATGAAAAATGAAAAATGAAAAATAAAAAATGAAAAATGAAAAATGAAAAATGAAAAATGAAAAATGAAAAATGAAAAATGAAAAATGAAAAATGAAAAATGAAAAATGAAAAATGAAAAATGAAAAATGAAAAATGAAAAATGAAAAATGAAAAATTAAAAATGAATAAAATTTTCTTTTGAAAAATGCAACCATTCCATCAGTATTTTCTTATAAAGTTGTCACGTTCAACTATCGTCAGTAAACCGACTTTACAGATAACCGATTTTTTTCTAATTTTCCCTTTTTATAATCTGCATTATTTTCTTAAAAATTTCCATCTATTACCTATCCTTTTTTCTAACGTTTTCTACTACTGTACTGTAACGATTTCAAATACCTAAATGAGAAGATGGTGATGTTTTTCACCGAGAAGTGCAATCAGAATGAGAACATTACCATCGAGATGTCCTCTCGGTCTACACTGGTAAATGAAAGGACGTTTTCCAACAAAATATTTACACTTTACACCGAAATATTCAATCATATGAATAAGCAATTAAATAAGAAGATAACCACGCTTTCCACCGAGATGTCCATACTGTCTACGAAGGTGAATAAAAAGATCGTTTTTCATCGGAATGTACACGTTTTTCACACGAGAGGTCCATACTATCTAAGGAGACGGAAGAAAAATTCAGTCTAATGAGATAAAAATCTTAGCTCGTTAAGAGGAAGTGATCCAGACCAGTTGTCCAATTGTTATCTATTTTAACCACTGATATAGAAGATTAAGTTTCTTATCAAGTCCCCGTAGATAAAGGGAAATTAAAAACTGGGATTGCAGAAGATGTTAAAACAAGGCTAAATCCACCCATCTTCCCAGTTCAATGTAGCGGCTGGGGCGATCTAATGAAACTCAAGAAATGAGGATGCTGTCCTCACCGTAGCACTCCGTAAAGAAGCAGGATTGGAACTCTTCATGCCAAGAAATTCGAAGATTTGGTCCAAGATCGCTAGGATAGTACGCCTCGCCAGTTTTTTGTGCCCAAAATCATTCTGGAATGTTTAGCAGTTTTTGTTGACGGTTTGGGAGACACAGGGCTGCAGAAAACTGTTTGTATAGTACGTCCCAAAATTTTGATAGATGCTTTATCATTGCCACGCTAGCAGTGGAATTGGGAGCAGCGACCAAGGCATCTTGTGGTCATCTCCGTATGCGATGCATTACCAATGAAAGTTGGAAAGAGGCAGAAGTGTCCAGGTCTAGTTTTAGCGTGTTTGTTTATTATCTGTGTTATTGTTATTTGGTTGAATTGAGTGTTAAATCTACTCTAGTGTTAATTTTAAGGTTTGTTTTAATGAACGTTTCTTTATTCGTTTCAGATACTATTTCATCATTTTCGGAGAAGATTTTGGTATTACTTGCTACTTTAAAATCATTCTCTTTTATTTTAATCTTTCCAGATTTTACGTCAATTCTTTTACCATGTCTACAAATTCCATCTGATTTAAACTTGTTTCGTGTAACACTCTTAGAAAATTTATATAATTTCTTGGAGGCTCCACAGTCGGTTACAAAAACTTCATCAGTATATGTTACATTGGGAGTATCGACTAAAGTACCACTTTTTTAATCTCTTCTGCAGATCCCATGTTTAAAACGAATTTCAGAATGTTTTTATATCAGATTTTAAATTCCTAATTAATATGTAATTAATTTTTGTGCTAGATATTTTGTATAATAAATGTTACCCGAAATATTACCCACTCGTCTATAAAATTGACCAGTCAGTCATATCACTAACATCAGATCAGCTATCAGGCGTGAAATTAAAACTGGTACTCTAAAAGATTAACATTCAAAGTATGACAGTCGTTGGTAGAGACGAAATACAACCCAAAACACATGATAAAGTCCATGAATATAGAAAAACTTTATTTCTAGAATGTTATGCTTGTGTGACATTCTGTTGACAAGAGAATTACATTAGAGGAATGTTACGCTTTGGCAACAGTCAACACCAATATAACGGAATAAAAGTTTTAGTTTTAAAGTGAAATATAAGGTATTAACGAATGTTATTTAGGTGTTTTTCATTGTAGTTAATCCAATTCCTGAATCCTTTTTAAAAATAAAAGAAATGTTTTTAACAAACTTTGGAATTAAAAACGTAGAGTTTTCTCGTGAAAAATAAAACAATCTTATCGAAAATTTTCTTATTCAACGTCTGAACTATACATTGTGTGAGAACCGTGAGAGTTGTTACATGCAGATGTCCGGGGGGCTTACTCAAGGGGGCCGGCATCTTCTAATGTGCTTTTCATGTTGCCACGGTAGTCTGCACCTCAACACGTGTCTGTCCCCAATCCAATCCCAGCCCCCTTTTGGGTGGCGGGCCAACGTGTATTATCGATGTATCGTCTTGTACTACTAGGAGCTCTTTCGTAGGACTACGTGGGATTTGAGTAACGCCATCCAACCGCAAACTATGACAAGCTGATCGTTCGACGAGGCCCTTTTTTTACAACACAGGAAAGAGTTTTTTGTAACGGTTTACAGTATTTTGTTAACTTTAAAAGAATATCCTTAAATCATTGTGGCTGTATTAGATTTTTTATTTTTTTGTAAAATGTCATACTAAGTTAATTATTGTTTTAAGAAAATGACATTTGTTTCTTGTAAATATTATTGATATTGATATATACATATATTGATTTTCCTCGGGGGCGCACTCTTCCGGTGAATTTCCCGGTGTGTCAACCGCACTTAGTGAAATCGGTTGCTAAGATTCTATGGTAAACGGATTTTCAGTTTTTCGATTCTAGTCTATAAAATAAACAGCATTAGAATATTGAATTATGCAATTGTAGGGAAGACCGGATCAAAATGAGATAGCTTAGACAAAACTCGTTAATAAAATTCTTAAGTAGAACAGATATGTATTTTAAAATTAAACGTTGTTGCATGCAAAATCAGATAATTTTTTAGCAAATAATTAGCATATTTTCCGTTTTGCCCTACAGCCGGGGTTAGATGGAAAACGCTATGAACCAAACCAGTACAACATAATTGTATAGATAGCTTTCACAAATATGTGCTTCTTCGTCTTCTTCATCTACTCCGCCAAATGAATTATGTGCCCAACCTTCAGTTGACTCTGAGTATAAGTAGGTACCCACTGTAGATTTTTGTCTTGAAATAAACTATCTTTCGATTCAATTTCTTTTATACGCCTTTTGGTTTTACACTTTTTCTAATCTTTTTAATAGTTTTTTTCCAACTTTCTTACTTTGCTTTTTTCTATCTTTTTTAGTCTTTTCATTATAAGTCTTTTTCTCATTTTTACATTCTCTAATACTAAAATCTTAAATGAGATTGTTTTTGCAGTCATCCCTCCTTTTCTAGTCTTCCTCTTTACTTCCTGAAGAGGTGCTACAATATTTTTGGGACTAACTAGAAAAAAGGGTAGCCCTATTGATGTTTTCTAAGAAGCTTTTCTTTACTTCTTCTTCTTCTTCCTTCTTATATATAAGCACTTTTTTGCTTGTTTTTCTTCGTCTCTTTGCCTGGCTTCAGTTTACAGTGAGGTTGTCACTCAATCGCTTACGGGGCCTTCCGGTACTCCTTCGTCCTGCCGGTTATCTTTACTATTCTATCGTCAGTCATGCGGCTGATGTGTTCATTCCAGTTCCTTTTTCTTTGCAATACCCAGTCATTGATGCTATCGATTTTACACTTTCTTCTGATTTCCTCACTTCTTTTCCGGTCACATAGTGTCCTGCCAGCTATTTTGCGCACCACTTTCATTTCCGTTGTTTCCAGTATTTGTTTCGTTTTCGAGGTTTCTGGTCGGGTCTCTGCTGTATATGTTAATATGGGTCTGATCGCTGCTTTGTATATTCTTGATTTTGTTTCAATTCCCATATGTCTATTGCTCCATATGGTATTATTAAGACATGCGGCTGTTCTTGCTGCTTTCATGGCTTGTCCTCACACCTCTGTTTCAATGTCCCTGTACCCGGATATTTCTATTCCGAGATACTTGAATTTCATTTCCTGTTGTACACTTTTGCCATCTATTTCTAGTTTGCATCTTAGTGGTGTTTTAGACGTAGTCATGGCTCTAGTCTTTGTCACTGATATATTCATTTTAAATTTTTTTGCTGTTGTGTTAAACTGGTGTAGTAGTCTTTGCAAATCGTCTTCACTCTCAGCTATCAGTACCGCGTCGTCTGCGTAGCACAGTATTTTGATCTCTCTGTCCCCCATTTTGTACCCTCTTGATTTACGCACTTGTTTTATCAGCTCATCCATGATAATGTTAAATAATAAGGGGCTAAGAGAGTCACCTTGTCGGATGCCATTATTTACCTCTATTGTTTGGGTTAATTTACCGTTTATCCTAGCTTGAATCGTATTGGCCTCATATATGTTTTCAATGGTTTTTATAATGTTTTGTGGTATTTGCCTGTCGTACAGTAGTTGTGTTACATCCTCCAGTTGTATGCGATCGAATGCCTTTTCTAGATCGATGAAACACATGTAGGCTGGACGGTTATATTCGATTGACTTTTCTGTTACTTGTCTTATTACAAATACGGCATCTGTACATGATCTTCCCGACCGGAATCCCTGCTGCTCGTCTGCTAAGGAGGTGTATTCATTAATTTTGTTCGTAAGAATTTTTGTGGTTAGTTTTAGCGAGGTATTAATTTATTAAAGTTAGCAACGTTTCGAGGGGATGTGACAGAAATGTTAATTTGAATAAATTTATCGAGACCGCGCTGTCATTTTTATTCGGAGAGTACGCGGCGGAGCCTAGTTCAACAATATTTTCTTTTTCATTCCGACAAGATTAACAATATTTTATGTGTTTATTTAAAATTGAAATCGATTCGTACTCTGCAACTTTTTTACTTAATGGAACTTTTTTCACAGTTCATAGCCTAGACTATAAGCTTGATCTCTTTATCTATCGATAATCGACTACTAGGTACTAAACAGTTATCATGTTAGGTAATAAAACAGTTATTTCTTTTATTTAAAGTTACATTGTCTTTTTCTAAAACTCTACAATGTAATTTTTTGTAAGAATTTATGGTATCATCTTGCCAAGTATTTTAATGAAAGTAAAACTAAATCAAATTTTAAAAAACTAATAAAAAGGTTAACAAAATTTACCCAATTGAAATTCAACTCCAGCTAAGTTGGGTAGTGGTTTCTCTACTGGCAAATTAGTGCCCAGCTCAGCCGTAGAGGGTAAGTACCAAAATAAAG